>OX243820.1:29660099-29792599 GCA_945859605.1 Lumbricus rubellus | reverse complement strand
ACAGGATGAAACTTGACAGATAGATTTCCCATCCATGGCAATCCTAAAATCATGAGGGGGTAGGCCCAGAGATTTGCGATGGGAGCGGAAAATTATAAAGTTAGTCTTTTCAATATTAAGAGACAGTCTGTTTGCCTTGAACCAAGAAGAGATTAGCTGAAGCTCACAGTTGGCTCTTTTAAACAGAGACTCCAAAGATTTATCCGAAATAAAAACATTTGTATCGTCAGCAAACAGCACAAAATGGAGTATTCTTGAGGTTTTTGATAAGTCATTAACATAAATTAAGAATAGTAATGGCCCCAAAATGGATCCTTGAGGGACCCCACAGGTAATACGTTTACTTCCAGATAATGAGCCATTAAAGCAAACACACTGAGATCTGTTTGTAAGGTAATCAGAAAACCAGTTCAAAACAATACCCCTAATTCCATAATGCTCAAGTTTTTTCAAAAGAATTTTGTGGTCAACAGTATCGAAAGCCTTCGACAGGTCAAAAAATATTCCTAGAGAAAATTCATTATTATCTATTGTGTCGATAATTTTACACTGCATATCCAATAATGCCATAAACGTAGAATGATCCTTACGAAAGCCGTATTGGCTAGGTGATAATAGATTCACTTTAGTTAGATAATCCATTAGCTTATTGTGCATGATTTTTTCAAAATATTTAGAAAAGTATGGAAGAATCGAGATTGGCCTGTAATTGTTTACCTTACTTTTTTCCCCAGATTTATGAAGAGGAATAATTTTGGCAATCTTTAAGTCTGCTGGAACACTTCCCGAGGAGTAGGATGAATTTATAATTTTTGCAAGTGGCTGTGCTATGGTTAGAATTGTGGCTTTAGCAATTCCAGGGTCAATTTCATCCACTCCACAACTTGAGGAGACCCGTATTTGGTCAGAACGGTTACTCGTTCAGTGATGTTCAAGCCTAACATTAAAGTATTTATGTCGTTATATCGAACAATTGTTAAAGTAATTGGCGGCGCCTGTTCATGTGACCTTGACCTTCCTTTAAACTAGCGTCGTTGTTTACATGTAATCTGACTGATGAAAATCTCACAGTTCTACGAAAATTTGGAGTAAGCTGACCGTCAATTGCCTTGGGGACTAGCGCACGTCGTCTGGAGGAATATCTCTACTCGAAAAATGCCGAAGAAAGAAACGTCAAAATTGGACCGAGATGAACTCATAGACGCTCTCACCGATGCGCGTGTAATTGAGGTATTTGCCAAAAGCCTTATGGTCGTGCTAAAACCCGAGGTGGACGAAATTGTCCGGGCTCGTCTCGTCGAATTCAGAGCGTCAATAAACGGAGAAATTGAGATAGCTGTAAAAAAGGCAGTGGATGAATCAAATAACAATATGGAAGTATCAGTCCAGGACCTAAAGAAGGAAAACACAATACTCAAGGAGAGGCTCGATCAATTGGAAACATACTCTAGATCGGACAATCTCGTCTTCTACGGGATACCTGAGGTGATTGACTCGGATACAACATATGCTAAAAGCATGGAGGGCGCAATTAAAGAAAACAGTACTTCGTCCTGTAATGTCATCATCGCATTATGCAACGATAGGCTTGGGATTACAATTGGGCCCCAGGACATCTCTTCTGCTCACCGTCTTCGTCAGGGAAAAATGGTCACTGCGCGTCCTATCGTGGTGCGTTTTGCTACCCGACGTATCCGGGATCAGATTTACAGCGCCCGTCGGTCTCTTCATCAGACCTCTGGATCCCACCTGCCGGTCTACATCAATGAGCATTTAACAAGATCAAATGCAGAAATTCATTTCCATGCTCGGAAATTGCTAAGGAATAAGCTCATTTTCCGTACCTGGACCACCGGTGGAGAAATCTTCATCAAGAAAACTGATTCAACGAATGATAAACCCATCCGTATCAAATCAATCAGCGATCTATCAGACTACCAACATGCCTAGCTGCTCTATTCGACTCGTTCAACAAGCTCGTTGGAAGTCTTTTTCTGTTTCTCAAGCGTTCAACAGCGTTCAGTTTTGAGTCAATCAGCGATCCATCAGACTACAAACATACCTAGTTGTTCTACTTGACTCGTTCAACAAATTCGTTGGAATTCCTTTTCTGTTTCTCAAGCGTTTCAACAGCGTTCTGTTGCTGTCGTTTTTCTTACGGAACACCTGAGGGGACAAATACTTTCTTCAGCTCACGCTAAGGAGTTTAATGTGCTACTCCGGACTTATGAACTCACCATCTCACACCTGGAGGACAGACCTTTTCTATGCCGAGGTCCTCAATGGGCGTGTCTTCTTCTGAAAACTGGTGAATTAAATCAGATCATGTCTTGATCTTCTTTGGTTGTTTGTATTGTGCTTACATGTTTATTTTTTTGTATCAGTTTAGTACACCTCTCAAGGTTTTTTTTAATATTTAAATAAACTAATTCCATATAGAATTTTTTGTCTAGTTCTCACAATAATCTGACCTTCTGACTTAACGTTATATTCACTACGTCTATTCTGTAGTATCCACCGTTCGATCTTCATTGTCAGTTGTGGAGGATCACTAATCTCCACTTTCTTGCCTATATTAACTGTTAACTTTGTGTGTTTTTTGTTTTTTGTGTGTGTGTCATTTTTGGTTCTTTTCTTTTGTTGTTGAGCCTTTTTTGTTTTTTGCCAGTCCTGTCAGCATGGATAAATCTCCTTTGCCTGGCCTAGGACTTTGTTTTATCTGCTTTAAAAAAATTTGTCACTTTGAAAAAAAATTGTTTTGTTCTGTTTGTCTATGTTACTGCCACAGTTCTTGTACCAATCTGACCTTTCAGGGAGAAAACATTCCTTTGCCGTGGTATTGTGAACCTTGCTTAACTTCTATATTTCCATTTAATCATATTATTGATGAGGTTGAATATGTTGCTGCCACCTCTGATGCACCAAATTTTAAATTCGACAATCTATACTTTGATGTTATTGAACATTTTGAAGAAGGTCGCACTTTATTGATGAACCGGGATGTAGATGCGGATTTGAACTTTTATTCTGAGGTAAAAATTTGTTCTAGCAGCTACGTTGATGTTGATAAGCTTTGCTTGAAAACTAAAGATTTAAATCATTCAGATCATTTATCAGTCATGCATATCAATTGCAGAAGTCTGTTCTATAAGGTGTCTGATATTGCATTAATATTGTCAACTTCCAAAGTTGCAGTACTGGTCGTTACAGAAACATGGCTTGATGATGACAAAAGCCTGGATGTGTCTATACCCGGTTACAATTTTGTGTGCAAGTGCCGGGAGGGAGGCAGGGGAGGAGGAGGAGGAGTAGGCTTTTATGTTAGAGACAGCTTAGTTTTTGAGGCTATTGATACCCTGTGGTCGAGACTTAAATTCAGCAGTTTTGAACATTTGTTTATTAGACTTAGGCAAAGTAAGGACAAAGATATCATTATTGGTAGCATATATCGTCCTCCAGATACCAGTGTAGAACAGTTCAATGAGGATATATCCTGCCTCCTAACGAAGCTTGACTGCACTAGGAGCAGGGTCATTCTAGCTGGTGACTTTAATGTGGACCTTCTTAAAATACAGAACCACCGACCAACACACACTTTCTTCAACACCATGTGCTCCTTCAATTTTCTACCTACGATTCTGCGTCCTACTCGCATTACACCAAGCTCTGCCACCTTAATTGATAACATCTTTGTAAATTTTCTAGATGAAAACCAAGACTCGTTTATTTTGATTCACGATATTTCAGATCATCTCCCTGTAGTGTTCTATACCGCCTTTCATCTCCAAAAAGTAAGTCCAGTAAATTCTACCAGAAGAACAATAAATGACTCCAATATTGCCAAATTTAATAACCTGCTAGAAAATGTTGACTGGTCTGAAGTGATGTTGCATTGTGATGCTGGCAAGCCCTGTGCAGCCTACACGCACTTTATTAAAATTTATAAGTGCTTATATGACGTATCATTTCCATATAATGTGCCTACTCCTAAGAACCACCACATTTTAAAACAACCATGGATGACTTATGGTTTACTGAAATCCTGTAAGAAGAAGTCCAGACTTTATTCTAAATATTTAAAAAATCCCACTGAATGCAACAAAAGAGCTTTCACAAAATTTCGAAACGTATTTAAAAAAACTAAAATTGCTGCTGAAAAACTGTACTATTCAAGCAAATTCGCTGAATGTAATAATGATCTGAAAAAAACTTGGAGAAATATTAGACTGTTGTTAAATTGTGGTAATAAATCTATCAATACGGAGGTATTTGTATTTAATGGTATAAGCACCTCTGATAAATCTGAAATTGCTAACAGGTTTAATGACTACTTTGTAAACATTGGCCCTGATTTAGCCTCAAAAATAGATATACTAGGAGACCAGCCTGCATTTGACATTTCACTTATGCATATGCATTTCACTTAATATGCATATTCATTTTACTTATGCATATTCATTTAACTTATGGTTTTATATTGGCGACACGTGAACGAAGGGTTGACGCTTTCGCTGTGTGGCGTGAGTGAGATAGTACGGGGGGGGGGGGGGGGTTGGTTGGTGGGACGTGGGTGAGATGATATGGAGTCGGCAGTGTAAAAATTGTGGAAAAATAACTGGGGGCTATACTACGATCCACTTGGAATTGGGGGTGTGAAAAACAGACTTTACTATGGTTCTATAGGAAAGACTGGGGAGGGTTAAACCCCCCAACCCCAACCCCTGGCAATACTCACCCTGGGAGGTGGAGTGGGCGATGTCTCATGAATGAATATCCGATAATTGACGATCGAATCACGTATTGTGTTCGATCAATCTTTAAAAACTGACAACGCTGAGAATTCTCTTTTCCGGTCAGAGGAAAGACTATAGTCCCCAGCTGCCGACAAACTTCACCATTCAGGGTCATAACAGTTCTGTGGGTATTCCTCCACCGAATGACATCCGTGACATTCAGTACTGCAGCGACACTTAATACCGTGACAGTTAATACCGGACAAATAATCCCCTGGACACTGAATCCCGACGACATTTAATTCCAACGACATTGGCCTATAATCACATGACGTTTCATACCGCGACACTTAATACTATAATAGTAAAATAATGTTTAAAATCAGTAAAAACGTGGAAGCAGTTGAACAGCAATATTCAGTCTGAATGATTTATTAAAGTCCATGTGAACGCTAAGAGTGATATATTATATACACGAAACAAAGTTTACAAGTATCAAAATTTGACAAAAGCAAGGAACAGCAGTATTGACTTTTTAGAATTAAATAAGTTCTTTGTGTATACATTATGTGTGTGTGTGCTTTGTATGTTGAAACAATTATATGTGGAAATTGTGTTGTCTAACTAGCATTGCACCTACAGATAGTTTAAAAGATCAGAATTGTTACAACGTCAGGCCGTGGTCCCGTTGTCATTGCCGCGAGTAGTTATTAGCTACATGTAGCTTAATATGTATTTAAATGTCGTTGGAATTAATTGTCGTCGGGAATAAGTCGGGATTAACTGTCGGGGGATTAACTGTCGTCGGGATTACCTGTCGAGGATTAACTGTCGTGGAATTAATTGTCGTCGGGATTAATTGTCCGGTATTAAATGTAATGGTGTGTCACGGTATTAAATGCCATGCTATACCACCGAGTGAGTGAGGAACTGGTCTTAAAAACAAATTGCCATGAGAACGAATTGTAAAATTTTCGTAACGCTATAGAGCGCGTTCCGTTTTCAAAGCCTTTTGTGAGTGAGACACCATACAAACAAACAAACAATGTCTGACGTACATACAGATGGACAAACTATCAGATATAGCCTATTGCATAGATTTATTAGATCTAACGGTCATTTATTCATGAAATATGTGTTTATCCACCTAAATACTTCTTTTTTCTATAATAGGGCTATTAATCAATGTATACATAAACTTCTACTCATTGATGTTTGTGCATTTTTTAAAAATATTTTGATTCTTGTATAATTGTATGTATATATATGTATATATTTACATGAGCATATACATGTATGCTTGTAAATGCGTCTGTATGTATTTCCATATTTTCCATGCGTTAGTTCCATCGTCAATCACGCTTGATGGACGATAAGCCTGACAGCAAGGGACTGCCGCGAATCGAATCAACGTCTCTATGATATTACGGCGGCCATCTTGATCATGATCATCATTTCTCTGTTCGACCAGCAGCAGTCGGACCCCCCACCCCTCGGACCACCCCCTCGGACCCCCTTCTTCGCATCCGATGTCCGAACGAGGCGTAGATCACCCCCAACCCCAAACCCAGGAACCAGTACATGGGACGGTTAAGCCACTGCAGCCAGCATATCACTTGCGGGATCTGCGCGGCCAGACTTCATAAAGGAGCTCTCTCTAATACGCGCCATAAGATTGAGGAAAGACGGCAATAAAGACCGAATCTTTGATCTCTGCTGCCGCCGCCGCTATTGTCTTGTATACTCTGTCTTAAAACACGATTCCTATTGTCTTGTAGGCTATACTCTGTCTTAAAACACGATTCCTATTGTCTTGTAATATACTCTGTCTTAAAACACGATTCCTATTGTCTTGTAGGCTATACTCTGTCTTAAAACACGATTCCTATTGTCCTGTAATATACTCTGTCTTAAAACACGATTCCTATTGTCTTGTAATATACTCTGTCTTAAAACACGATTCCTATTGTCTTGTAATATACTCTGTCTTAAAACACGATTCCTATTGTCTTGTAATATACTCTGTCTTAAAACACGATTCCTATTGTCTTGTAATAATTATACTCTCTGTCTTAAAACACGATTCATATTGTCTTGTATACTCTGTCTTAAAACACGATTCCTATTGTCTTGTATACATACTCTCTGTCTTAAAACACGATTCCTATTGTCTTGTAATATACTCTGCCTTAAAACACGATTCCTATTGCCTTGTAATATACTCTGCCTTAAAACACGATTCCTATTGTCTTGCATAATTTTTATATTCTGTCTTAAAACACGATTCCTATTTTCTTGTATACTCTGTCTTAAAACACGATTCATAAGTCGGTTATTTGCTCAAGAACTGATTAAGATATATTATTCTTGTAAGCGTTGCTTTAATTCATGTGTTTTGAAAGGAAATGCTGCAGCTCGCATATAGTATTTTGACGTGCCGCAGTCTCATGATAGTCTTTTAAATATCGTCTATTAAATGACTCTACACTAAAGCGGAATTGGCAGTTGGTTATCAAAGAGCATGCTTACTTGTTTACCTTTATCACGTGACGTACGCAATATGAGTAAACTAATCAAAGTGAAGCGTTTAGATCCATAAAGATCTTTTTTACAAATTACCCGGGTATATATACGTAAAAATTCATTCTAGGATGGCTAGAACATGTCAAGATTCTTTCATTATATTCAACAGAATTATCGTCAGTAACACAATATGATTAACAATGAAGTTAATTAAACGATTTTTATGCTGTTTTACCTGAGGTATAATTATATTATCTAGGGACCTCAGGTGTCAGATATTAATCAGGCATCTCAAGCACGCAAATATCCACTACATGCACCCTGAGCTAGACTAGATATAGCTCAAACACGACTGCATGCCATGGCCTGGCCTCAATGTCCATCTGGTCTGCATATGCTACAGAAGGTTGGTTAAGACGAAATTAGATTAGCCCTGGTCATCGGAGATTACGACCTAGTATACAGGGTGCATGAAAGCAAGAGCATTATACTGAGGGAGAAGAGCTTTATTATTCGCGCTGCAGCCCGATGATGATTCGAAGGATGGAGCACTCAGACGATCATCCAAGCAGCAGCAGCAGCAGCAGCAGAGGCACCAGCAGCAGCAGCAGCAGCACCAGCAGCAGCAGCAGCACCAGCAGCAGCAGCCAATTGGATCTGTTTGGAAGGCGTATTAGCTGACGACAATTCCGTTGGAGATCTCGTTGGCAGCCATCTGCCGCCGTCGAGAAATGAAGAGCGAGGCAAACAACGAAATGTCCCATCTATAAGAGCCTCATATAGAGAGAGAGATGCCGAGTGACACGGATACAAACAGACTGACAGACAGATAGGCAAATAAATAGGAAGGCGGACAGGCAAACAGACTGACGGGCATACAGAGAGAGACAGCTATATAGGCCTATATACAGGCAGACAGACAGATTGATAGACAGACAGCTAGACAGACATGCAGACGGGCACACAGACTGAAAGCAGACATGTAGACAGAAAGACAGACAGACGTACAGAAGGCAAAGGCAGCTATAGACAGACAAGCAACAGACAGAAGAGACAAACTGGTATAGATAGATAGACAGGCGTAATGACTGACAGCAGACAGACAGACATGCAGACGGACGTCCAAGCAGGCAGACAACCACGGACAGACACGCATACAGACGCTCGCAGACATAAACACACACACACATACACACAGACACACACAGACAAACAGACGAATCCACAAACAAAGAATGGGACGAACGTGTGTCATCTAGACCTGCAGCAGAAGAGACAATGCGTCTCGCATTTCCTTGGCTCATGCTCTTTCGTCACGACTCTCAGAACCATGCAGTGGCTATTAATATTCCATCATGAGAAAAATACACATAAATTATATTCCTACATGTAACCGAATATATATCTGATCTAAGAATATATATATATCTGACCTAAGAATATATCTGATCTAAGAATATATATATATATATCTGATCTAAGAATATAATATATATATATATAATATATCTGATCTAAGAATATAATATATATCTGATCTAAGAATATATATATAGATCTGATCTAAGAATATAAATATATATATCTGATCTAAGAATATATATATATCTGATCTAAGAATATATATATATATCTGATCTAAGAGAGGAAGAGAACGTTGCAGCAGTAATCGATTATCGTTTCCATGTAATCACTTCTTCCATCTTACTGTAGTAGATGTATGATGTAACTTATAGTGGGATAATCTCATCGGATCGGGTAATTTCCACGCTGCAAATGCAATAATGTTCGTAGCTCCAGTCGATGCTCGTTTCTCATCGATCATATTATGTATACATATAAATATATACATATATAATATATATTTATATAATATCCTTATATTTATATAATGCTCATAATAGATGCATGGTATATATATAATAGCCTATATTATATAAGTATCGCATGAATTTATATTTATTTATTTATAATACATAAATTATAAATGTGGTCGAAATATCATGCACAGATAATTGTATAAAGATTACAAGATTATGTATCGCACTTTGCAGTGTTTTTGCGAGACAGCCAGAGGGCAGTATTATGCGCGTTTTCTTGACGCACACTCTCACAAACACACAGACACACACACAAACACACAGACACACACACACACAAAAGCGTGAGTGTGAAGGAGTGTGTGTTTGTATTTGCTTGTGTGTGTTTATAAGTGTGTGTGTATGTGCGTACATGTACATGAGCGTGTGCATGTATGATCCACGATATACATTATGTATCCTTGTCTTGTTTTGTCTTGCCTTGCATGGAACAATGTAGGCGAGGTGGGGTGCAGTGGAAGAGATGTAAGCTTATATGAGGAATGAGGATGCTGAACGAGGGCGATGAGGTGCAGAGCGATGAGAGATCCGTGGTTTTTTTTGTATTCACCATCATTGGCTCTGTCTCTGTCTCTGTCTCTATCTCTGCCTCTGCCTCTGTGTCTGTCTGTAACTCTGTTTCATCCTCTATCTCTGTCTTTGCCTCTGTCTGTAACTCTGTTTCTTCCTCTGCCTCTGTCTCTGTCTGTAACTCTGTTTCTTCCTCTGCCAGTGCCTCTGCCTCTGCCTCTGCCACTGTCTCTGTCTGTAACTCTGTTTCTTCCTCTGCCTCTGTCTGTAACTCTGTTTCTTCCTCTGCCACTGCCTCTGCCTCTGCCTCCGACTCTGCCTCTGCCTCTTCCTCTGCCTATGCCTCTGCCCCTCCCTCTGCCTCTCGGATTACTGAGGCCGATGACGGCCAATGATGCGTGAGTCAGCCGTCGACTCGAGCGAAATCGTGCTCTCGCAGTCTAAACAAGGAATTGATTTCTATAGCGCCAGAAACGCGGCGCTAAATCATCGAACGTTGGTCTAACCCATGATGAGCTGATCTGATTGGGCTGGGGTGGGGGTGCTGGTGGGGTTAGATCGGCGGTGCGGTCACGTCCCCCAACGCCCGCTTTAATTAACTCATTGCTGTGGGCAGATAAGATGATGGAGGGGGAATTAATGGAAGCGATGGCGCGTGGAAAAGTCAGAGGGAATCGAAGTGGGGAATGGAGTACTTTATGGGATGTTCGTTTTCGGTATGAGCATGCCAAGAAGGAGCTAAACGTTTGCAATGTCTTAGAACAATGGCTAGGCTTAACAATGTCGGTTGGGGGGGAGCAAGAAACAAGAGGAAGATTTCTGTAACGGAGAGTGATGATTCTAGCAAATTTCTAAATAATCTGCGTGACAGTGATAGTATTTATTTATTTATTTCGAAACTTTATATACAAACCCTCTTCAGGGTACAGGCTTCGCAGAAACGCTCCCAGCCCAACCACGGCTAAATAAGACAGTTTTGGTGTTCTTATGGAACAGAGTGGAGTGACCCAAGTGTAACAGAGGGGCCATTCCAGTTGTAGGACCAGCGACAGAGAATGAACGACGCTGTCGGATATCAGTCGGCGCCCAGGGAACCATGGCAGAAGCTCAGCAGTAATGATGGACATTTTGATGATCACCCTCAGTTATCATCGTAATTTTATTAACAGTGAGTTAACAGTGCGTGGCTCTCATCGGGGACCAACCCACAATCGTCTAAAGAATGTAATAGCGACTCATTGTCTTATTGTGTATTTCTTGATGCTTTGTATTTACTTTATGAATGAACTAATCTTGCAAATAAGCGGAGTCTCACCGGGTTCATTCAGACCTTTTTCAGCTGATACATTGACCCTCGTTAATGTTATGTTTTTGAATATTTTTGCATTTGTTTTAAAATTTAAAACATTCTCATGTAAATACTGATGTGACATACATGTAGGCCTACAAGTCAATAATCGCGATTGTGATCTCCAAATTTCTAGAGCGCCACTCGAAAGCCAAGCGCATGCGGAGAACCAGCTTATTCACGAGCGCTGTGTCTAGTCAGAAAGGTTGTCAAAATGAGTTTTGTGGCGTATAACCGAGGATAATAAATAATAAACAAAAAACAATAGTAGATTTAAAATTCGTTCACCGCGCTAATGGTTTGTGTAGGTCGAGTGAATGTCAGAATATGACAGATTGCCACAAAATGCGGTATCTGTAGGTCTACAACACGGGAGATCGATGCATTTGGAAACAAAAACAGATAAATACTGGATTGAAAGCATTTAATGGGGACATAACAACACGTGGAATGACATTGGGAGACAAATGACCGAGAACAATGGAACTCATTTATTCCTACCCATCTCTGCCAAATGAATACATTTATAGGAACTGATTTGCAGCTGCTGCTGCTGATGATGATGATGATGAAAGATACATGTAGCTTTGGCAATTATTGAAAGTTAATCTTCCATATAGACAGTCTTCGAACCCACGACCTCGCGACGCGCTCTTTTCACACAACAAACATGAAGTCCTACGTGTCGGCGAGTGCATACTAAACCGTCGATCATTCCATAATTAACACAATAAACCCTACCTTTCATTTTACCAATGCCATCTGCCGATTGGAAGGTTGAGTGTACCTTTGAGGGATGGTATAGCGGGAAACGATCTCGAGTCCGTGTGCTCTTCGTGTCAGAATGTTTAGCATTACCCTAAACCGCGGTGGTGTAGTGGTGGCGTCATTGCCTTGGAGCCGGAAGGTTAATTCGAGGTTCGAATCCACCTCACCGCGTAAGGACCTCGGGCAAGTCCTTCACTCACAATTGTTCAGCGCTTCGGCGTGAAACTCCGATGCAGTGTCCGCTCTGCATTCGGGAGCGCCTCGGAGTGAGGGGAGCTTGAAGTTGCGTTATAACAAGTGCACATACAAACTCTCCATCGCATCTGAAGAGCAGTGTGTGCAAAGTAGGCCTACATGTAGCACAAATTAAGTTTTTATGTCTTTCCTGCATACAACAAGCGACACGTAGTCGACCAACTGAGACCAGAAACCAGAGACTAGAGACCTACCATCAGACATCACGGCTAATCAGTGGCTGACGAACTCGGACATTGAGACGGAATTAGAGAGAGACGCGTCATCCATCCATAACTGTCAATTCTTGGACCACACAACGGACGCGACTTTCCTCATAAAAAGGAGAGACGTGGGTTTTGTGAAAGGGTGGTTAAAACACACAGCGACAAAGACAGACAGAGAGAAAGACAGACAAAATGGGTAATCAGACAGACAGACAGACAGACAGACAGACAGACAGACAGACAGACAGACATACAGACAGACAGACAGACAGACAGACAGACAGACAGACAGAAAGACTGACCAGAAAGACTAACGAAATAGGCAGACAGACAAGCTTATACAGATAGAAAGTATAAGATTATCTGTAGGAATGTGGCAGTATAGACAGACATACAGACAAACGGACATACAGATAGACAAACAAACAGACAAACAAACACAAATGCAGACAAGCTGATAGACATATACAGACAGGGAGTTACTGAGACATAATCACGAACAGACAGATAAGCAGATACACATGCAGACAAACAAACAGGCTCACAATGAACCACAATTTTTTATTGTTTGTTCTGCTCTCTTTGTCTTTAATCTGAGAGAATAATAGATTTTGATTAACACTCTGAGGCTGAGGCTGGCTTGATGATGCATCCGGCAAATGAACTGATATTACTGCAGGATTGCACTTAGTTCAGTGAAGTTACGTTTGTCAATCTGTCTGTCTATCGGTCTTGTTCGTCTGTATGGTGAACGGGTGATGATGCTGATAGCTATGGTGGTGGTGGCGATGATGATGACGATGACGATGATGTTGTTGTTGATTATGATGATGGTAAGTGATAGTGATGACTGTGAATGTGACGATAATTATGATGATGATCTCGATGATGACGACAACGAGGACGACGGCGAACATAACGTAGATGACGACGACTACGATTATGATGATAATGCTGCTGGACCAGGTGATGATAATGATGATTACGATGATTATAATGGTGACAATGATTGCCATTTTGAAATTGACGATGACGATGATGATGATGATGACGGACGATGATGATGACTACGACTACGATGACAATGACGATGACAGTGTTCACCGTAAACTATACTCATTCATTCATTCATTCATTCAAAAAACGTATAATTGCGTTCGTTCAAGAAGCCTACTCAGAGGCGCTCCCAGCCCAGCCACGACTATAGTAAAATTATGTGAACGGTTGTTGTCTTAGAGATCCGCGAGTACTGCGACTGGGAGACGTTCAACGGAACGTGTTCGTCAACGGACCGTGTCCTGATCATAGAGAGTGCCCGATACGGTCGGATGCATGTCGGTCGCTGCGTCAGCAAGAGCTACGGCCATATTGGATGCGGAACGGATGTGACGTCAGACTTCGAACGCGCATGCTCCGGACGTCAGACGTGTTCGATAAGCGTCATTTCTCTTCACGAAAAGAGATCCTGTCCGAAAGATTTCACGTCGTTCCTTGAAGTTGCCTATGTGTGTCAAAAAGGTAATTATTATTGTCATGGGCGGAGACTTAGGGGCAGGGGGATGGTCACCCTCAATGAATGTGTTGGGGGGGGGGGCCATGTATTTGTCCTCCTCCATTGTTGAGTGCTATGGCTAAAAAAAGGTAATGAACTTTTTTGACGCGAAAATGGGTATTTTCCTGGAAGTTTCGGCCGGATGACTAAAAAATGTACGAGTTCGTATACGACTGTATTCGAGTATTCAAGCTGAATGCAGCGACTTTAAGGAATAGACGAACACTTGTCCTCCTGAATGGCATTAATGAACTTGGAGAGAATTGCACGTAAATTACAGAGTCCAGTTATACTCATGCATGAGTTGTTTTACTTTAACCTCGAGTTGTGAGGAAAGCTGGGAGTGTAAACGTTCAATTATCGAGTGCAATATTTGTTGTTATGACGTTTGAGAAGAGATCCGAATAAGAGCAGCACCGTGACAAGTAAGCTGACCAAGGACCTTTCGTCACCCAACGAGATAAGTTTTTCAGGTCACCGCACACACACACACCTACACACACACACACACACACACACACACACAAGCACACACCTACACACACACACACACACACACACACACACAAGCACACACCTACACACACACACACACACACACACAAGCACACACCTACACACACACACACACACACACAAGCACACACCTACACACACACACACACAGGCACACACACACGCAGTTATTCCGGTTTCAGCGCGTGTCAAACAGATAAATTATAATCGGTTACACCAGAGTATATGGTTGATGTTTAACGACAATGTGTCATAACAACAATGATTAGTGTCGCCCTCCTCCCTTATCCAAGCCTGGGACTGGCACTGTCAGAGTTCGTACAGTGGGTACAGTTTATAGTTCTGTTGTCGTTATGGTTTCTATTTTATAGTCACTAAATCCATCACCGCAGGAACAGGCTCCGCTTGCCCATCTTCCTCTCAGTCGAACAGCCTACCGTCGGACACCTCTACCAGCGGTGGTCTGATCGCCAGCTCCCTGTCATCGCCCGGCTGCCCCTGGGTCATCACGGTCCAGCCCCACCAGAAGATCAACCTGACGTTGGTAGATTTCGTGATGTCGTCCATCACCGAATTGCAGGACTTACGGCCGGACCCGTCTGCCGCAGCAGGTGACGAGGGGTCGGTTGCCGCCGCCGCCGGCGTGAGGGCGACCTCGACCGGCCCACCGTCGTCCCCGTCTCACTCCTCCAACAACTGCCTGCTTTATGCCGTCGTCATGGAGGGACCGACGAATACGACGATTTGTGGAGGAAGGAGGAGAGAGGCCGTCGCCTATTTGTCCATGGGAAACGAAGTCAAGGTTTTCGTCAACACACAGCACACGTTTATGCTCAAGTATCAAGGTATGTGGAATTGTGTATAGGCCTACATACAGGTTGTGTAAATACATGTATGTTTATATGCATGAATTTGTGTATGGATGGATCCAGATTTGACCAGGGCCTATTACAACAGAGGCCGTTGCTCTAGGCAGAAATTTGTTTGTTTTTGGCATAATACAGCTCAATTTTTGAATTTGTGTATCCACATACAGTGTGTGTATAAACTGTATATGCATGCGTGCAATGTGCATTAATGTATAATTATGAGTTTGTGTACATAATTATGTATGTTTGTGTCAATGTAGGCCTATGCATGCATGTATGAATTTAAATACGTATGTAGGACCTTGTAGGTCTATGCATGTATAAATGTAAATGTTAATGTAAGCCTATGCATGTGTGCGTGCATGCTTATGTGTGCGTGTGTTCTTACGTATGCAGGGATGTGTTTATTATATAATAGTAGCCCGATATTTGCTATACTCGCACACGCAAATAATTTACCTCCCCCCCCCTAAAAATGTATGTACGTTTATGCATACATACCTAGCATATAATACATATCAAGCGATTTATAGGTGCACGGTCAGATATAAGACATCAATGCAATACAATTGTTAGCATAGGGAATGACATGCACAGTGAAATGCACTTGAAAGAGAAAAAAAGGAGACTTGAATGTAAGAATATTGATCTGACTTCCGAAACCAATGATCAGGACAAACAGATAAACAAACGACTCGTAGCATCTTCCTACAGCTTTTATCAACTCCTTACATCGGCGGCCAATCAAGTGGCAGACAGAACAGCAGCAGCCGCAGAACAATAATGTCCATGCGTACATCATGGAAAAGCACAATGATTTCATCCGCTATGCATAGGCTTCATAATCCAAATGCCACAACCACTGCCACAACAACAACCACCAGCACAAATCTACCACCACCGCTGCCACCACCTCCATCACCACCACCACCACCACCACCACCACCACCACCACCACCACCACCACCACCACCACCACCACCACCACCACCACCACCACCACCACCATAACCACCTCTGCAGCATGCAATTCACCGCACCCCTACTACCACTACCACCTCCGCAATTCACCATAATCACTACCAGCACCACCACCACCACCACCACCACCACCACCACCACCACCACCACCACCACCACCACCACCACCACCATAACCACCTCTGCAGCATGCAATTCACCGCACCCCTACTACCACTACCACTTCCGCAATTCACCATCATCACTACCAGCACCACCACCACCACCACCACCACCACCACCACCACCACCATAACCACCTCTGCAGCATGCAATTCACTGCACCCCTACTACCACTACCACTTCCGCAATTCACCATCATCACTACCAGCACCACCACCACCACCTCCACCACCACCTACGCAATTCACCATCACCACCATCACCACCATCACCATCACCACCATCACCATCACCACCATCACCATCACCATCACCACCACCACCACCATCATCATCATCCGTGGCGCAAGAGAAGGAATCAGCTCATCTCCGAGCGAATTAAATCCATCAATCAGATAGCGAGACATCCATCCATACAGACAATGCATGTCTCGTCTGTCTGTCTCGTCTGTGGGTGGAGGAACCACGCAATCGTATTGCATACAGACATACATGTACGTACAATACATGTATAGAAGCAATAAGCACACATTACACAGTCATACCGACATGTAAGCATACACACGTGCATACACACACATATCGGTACATACATTCATAGCAACGTACACAGATACATGCATATTATTATAGTGTCGGCATTCATAACATACAGCATAAGTACGCACGCATATACATACATACATGTAAATACATTCATTCATACGTAGGATTGAACATAGCATACATTCATACTACAGTATACAAATTTAACAGAAGTGGCTAAGACTCTGCATGTCTTATCCAGTGGACTCTAATTACGGTCCCTTGTCTGTTGATGCTGATAGCCTTCGGATGTCCACTGATAAGAGCTCCTTTGAATGCGTGGACACGAACGAATGGTCAGTACGCCGTCGTGCAGTGCAACAGCTCCAGCGAAGCCTGGTACCTGACTTGCAAGGGAACGCAGTGGATTGGCGAAATAGGAAACTGCTCCATGATGTTCTATTCAAGTAAGACACGAAGCGCTTCGTCATCTTCTTCCAATAATCCGGTCACGACTTAGAGTTTACTTAGAGCAAGTCAACGTATGGAAGTAAGTAAGTAAGTAAGTAGTCTGCATGTGCATGTGACAAGCCCACGTGTTTAACACTGCATGGAAAAGTTACATACATTGTTAAAAGGTGGACTATTTTTAAAAGAGAATGTAGATTATAAAGTCACCAAGAAACACAAGATTGTTGAAAGCCAAGTCATGCAACGTAACTGTTGGTTATGTCTAATGAACTGTTCCCGAACAATTCGGAGCGGATAGTTCGGAGTGGATAATTCGGAGTGGACCATTCGGAGCGGAACATTCTGGGGGTATAATTCGGAGCGGAACATTCGGAGCGGACCATTCGGAGCCGGACATTCGGAGCGGGTAGTTTGGAGCGGAACATTCGGAGCGGGACATTCGGAGCGGGACATTCGGAGCGGATAATTCTGAGCGGAACATTCGGAGCGGAGCATTCGGAACGGATAGTTCGGAGCGGAGCATTCGGAGCGGATAATTCGGAGCGGCCAAGAATTATTCTTATAAATTAAAACTTCTACTTGAGCGACAACAATATTAATATTGTTTCCATAAATTCAATTTCCAATTAACCAACTTTTTAAGGAACGATACTTCCATCAATCCATGATCCTATATAAATTATTATGATGATCGAAAGGTTTTGTGCTCTCAGAACTTTCACACACACGCACACATATACATACGCGCGCACACACGCAAACACATCAATATTAGCAAGAAGTGTACTTCTATTTAGGCAACGATATTTCCATCAATCCAACTTCTATTGAAGAAAGAATCATTTCCATCAATAATAGCCTACTTAGCAGCAACTGCTTATATAAAATCCAACTTCTATTAAAGCAAGAAATTTTTCTTCAATCCAACTTCTAAGTTCTATTTAAGCACAGAATACCCCCGTTCTTCTCCGATTTGCCAGCTCCGAATCGTTCGGCTCCGAATTGTCGGGACACCTTGCCGGACGTTAGTAGGATGTCACCGGCAGAAAGATTTCTACTCTACGTGCGTGATAAGAAGAAGAACAGAAACGCAAAGGGAAACAAAGAGAAGCAAAGAGAAGCAAAGACAAATGAAGAAGATTTAGGTGGATTCGCGATAAAAATGAGGACATGACACGACATCGTCTGGCATTAAAAGAACATTAGAATTGACAAATTGAGGACTTTTAATCGTGAAATCGTTGCCAAAATTGGCTGGCGTCAGGAGATGATAATGATGATGAAGATGATAATGATGACGATGATAATTGTGGTGGTGTTGATGATGATAATGATGATGATGGTGATGATGACGATGATGATGATGATGATGACGACGATTATGATGATTGTGGTGGTGTTGATGATGATGACGATGTTGATGACGATGATGATGATGATTGTGGTGGTGTTGATGATGATTATGATGATAATGATGATGATGGTGGTAATGATGATGATGGCGATGATGATGATGACGATGAAATTGATGATAATGATGATGATGACGATGAAAATGATGATAATGATGATGATGATGATGACGACGACGACGACGACGATGATGCAACGACGACGACGTTAATGATGATACACGAAGGCAAGTTGTGTAAGAGTAGGATAGATGATAAGTGTAGGCTATGTGACTGTTCCGTAACCCCGTGAAACCCTGCAACATTCATGTTTTCTGTGAACAGAATCGGAGGAAGATTCGACTGTCACTGGTGTCTTTGGCAGCCACTTTCCAGTAGGTAAGTGCAACAACAATTGAAATCAATCGTCTTCTAATAATTATTCCATGTCCAGACCGATCGTTTTGTCCACCGTCTGCAATGCTGCTGCATGCACCGCATATAACCCGTCTATAGCTAAACGAGCGCCAAATGAATTCGGTCGTAATTCACTTGCGGGTGTCTCCGCGCGATCCATGATCTATGCATCAGTGCGCATCGCTACACATAACCCCCTTCCTTGTCCTTCCTCTCTCTTTCTCTGTCCTTCGATGCAGTCGTTCAGTCAACGGGAAGGAATAAGCTCGTTCTAAACGTCTTCTGCCAACATTAGATCGACGCCTGATCGGATTCGGCAGCCGTGTTTTGCTCGATCTCATCTTACCACCGCGTTTAATCTCGGCCGGTTATTAGATTTTCGATGGACGGATGGGTTACACCGTTGCCTGGCTTTCTGTTAAAGATGCTGCTAAGACTAAGCTTATACGACCATGCTTATGCTCGCGCAAGCACGCGTTACATAGACTTACAGCAGCTGTCGTTATAATATATTATGTATTATTTTTTGTGTTGCATATGATGATGTTGATAATTATGATGATTATGATGACGACGACGACGAAGACGATGAAGAACAAAAAGAAGAAGAGGAAGAGGCAGAAAAAGAAGAGGAAGAAGAAGAAGAAGAGCAGGAAGAAGAAGAAGAAGAGCAGGAAGAAGAAGAAGAAGACGAAAAGAAAAAAAGAGAAGAAGAAGAAGAAGGCGAAAAGAAGAAGAAGAAGAAGTAGAAGACGAAGAAGAGAAAGAAGGGGAATAGGGGTTAGAGAAAGTGGAAGCGGAGGAGTAGGAGTAGAAGGAGGGTAAGGAAGAGATGAAACTGTAGGTGAGGAGGAAGAATAGGAGGAGGAAGTGCATTTGGTGCGTGTGTGATCCGATTGAACGCATGCAATGACTATACACTTTTTCTACAGTCTACAGCTATTATTACACGTAGGTTGCGGACAATATGAGAACAAAAGGCTGTTTAGTTTTCTATCAGAATGCAATTAATTTCTTCAAACAGAACAAAGAGAGGCTATTAATAGATAATCTACGTTAATCTAAATGGTCATTCTGTGAGAGGGGTGCTATATAAATGTGTAGATACAATACAACAATTGATGTCAATTCCAACCAGGAACGCCATCATTTATGCATAGCTACTGTTTTCACTGAGTCTTCAATCTTCATCAGGTTCCATCCAATCGCACATTCCCAGACGCATGCACATTTCCAGAACTCCGCATATCACTCGTCAATCTCCTGCTGTATGGTCATATTCGTATTTTTGCCCGTTGCTTGTGCTTTTTTGTTGATTTTAAAAATAGTAGGATATAACAAAATATTCTGCATGTGTATAGGCCTATAACTAATATTCCTGCGTTTTGTTTTAGGAATTCTTATCGTCGTGACGTTAGGTGTGGCAATCGGAGTGGCCTTGGGAGTTCTAACTCTGGTTTCCGTGATGGCTTACGTCCGACGGTAAGTTCAAGGAAACATAAGAAAGTAGATGCACTTAGGCCTATGTAATTAAACTTAAAAATGACGCTAATGTAAATCTTCCAAAATTTATCATTAATTTTATTCTCCGAATCTTTCTTATGGGATTGGTATGAGTTTGTTCGATTATGGTGCTCAATTTTTCCTGCACTGAAATGAAAGGAGGAGCCTTAAAAAACCTTTCATTTCAACGCAGGATAATTGCGCACCATAATCGAACAAACTCATAACACTTAATGGCTTCATAATTAAAGACTCTAATAATTATTGTTCCTTTCATCGTCGACAGGCGTCGGGTGCGTAAGACATCGGCCAACTTCCGTCTGAAGCGCATTCTCGCCGCCTGCGGAAGCAACTCCCTGGCAAACATTGACCCTGACGAAGAGGTGAGCATCAACCAGGAAGCTGCCGCAGTGACCGCCGGTCCAGGTCACGTGTCCATCGTTCTAACAGACGACAGCAGACAGACGGAAGTAGTTCACGAATACTGTCGGCAGACGGCGACACTCCGACCTTGTTCCTTGTTCCTCGCTGGCGGTGGTGACGTCACGACGCGGGAAAATCAAACGAACCAATCAGCGTCGCCCACGCCGTCGACTACGATAACGACCCTCAAAATCTCGTCCATTTGCGAGGGGGTCAATTCGCCCTCTGGCGTCGGGTCGACGCTGCTTGCCGCGCCCCAGAATATCGTCTGCTCGATGCTGCGCAAGCGCACTGAGCAACCAGACGCCATGCTGTCGCCACCTACCGAACAATCGATGAATCAACGGACATCTAGCGAACGAGACGCAAACGATTCGCGTTGTGTCGCTAACTGCCAATCGCAGGCGAGAAAGAACTTTGTGGCGCAGGGAGACAACAAACCACCGCATCACTTCCCTTGTCCTTATATACATCCGCCGCCACCGCCGCCGTCGTTTCTGTCGAGCTCGCTACAGCGCATGCCCAGTGACTGCGACCCGGATGTTGTACGCGCATGCGCACTCTGTCGAGCGGCTGCTTGTGGTGTTTCGCATTCGAGACAGCAATTGTCGGTCTCAGGTCACAGCGTACGGTACTGAAGAGAAGTTTGGACGTTACGATGATTATTGGATGATGATGATATCATAATGATGGTGGTGGTGATGATGATGATAATGGTGGTGGTGGTCGTGGTGGTGATGATGATGATGATGATGACGATTGTAATGATAATGCTGGTGGTGATGTTGTTGTTGCTGTTGATGATGATGATGATGAGGATAGTGAATTAAATGATGATGATGATGATGATGATGAGAATGATGTTGATGATGATGACGACGATGAAGGTTAGTGGCGGATTATTTGACTACGGTTTGTGACATTTAACTTCAGGATTTGTTATTCAATTGTTGTTATTCATTCTTTGTATAATAGTACCGGTAGTGGAATGTTGAAGATTGATTTTTGGATCAAGGAAATGTATCAGAAACAGACTTAAACAGAGATATACTAGTCAAGTATAATTCAATTAAAAAATATATTGAATTTAGTTCAGTGGACAGACGATTTATTATCAATCAATCAATCCAATAATCAATCAATCCGTGAATCAATCAATCAATCCGTGAATCAATCAATCAATCAATCAATCAATCAATTCATAAATCTATCGGTCAATCAATCCGAGAATCAATCAATTAATTCATAAATGAGTTAATCGATCATTAGAAGTTTGTAAGGCGCTTCTGCGAGATTTCTATTCATCATCATTCGTAGCCGTCACATCGATTCCATTAATCTTTGTAATCATTCTCAGTACTTTGATCGTCGTCGTCGTCATCATATTTGTCGTCGTCATGCAACGTTCATCATTACCAACTGAGTGACGGTGTTTTAGTCATTATCTTAAAGGACGCGTATCGTCATCCGGGTAATTGCCAGCGTTTTCTCAAATTCACAGTGTCATCTTTTGGGTTCGATTTCGGCAACAGCAAAAGTTAGCCTTGATAAACTTCCATGCACAATGATTGGGAAAACATCCCCATCCCCAGGAATGATCAACGTCACCACAGTGTCACGTCACGACAACGTCACCAGTGACCACACGTGTTCGCATAGCTGGAGATTCACTGAATGGCCAGCCCATAATAGATCTAAGCTATGTACTTAGCCGTCTCAGTATATGTGACGCCGACTCTCGAAACCCGTCGCATGAAGGGACCTAGATATTGCGCTAGATGCCGAAATAGGCGAGAGGGGTCAAGAATGCAGTTTATTCCTCAGTTCAGCAAATGACTGTAAATTTGCCCTAATTTGCGAAGTAGTGAACCGATTTTGATGCCATTTGCGTTATCTGATTCAGAATATATGCCTCTAATGCCCAGAACAATTGCAGAATAATAACTTAGTAGGTTCAGTAGACTTGGATTACACAAATATTCAGTAACTTTTTGTTTTGTTTTCTCGCTATAAACTAATGAAAGAATCAACCGAGCATAACTTCAGTTAGAAAAAGATATTTTCATTCTGTTAAAAGCATTTTAGAGCTTGTTCATTGTAGCATATGACTAAATCAAAAGGTCAAAAATCCTCATATGACGGGTTTTGAGCCCTGTGTCACATATAAGTAAGTAACTATACTTTACTTGTATGTGATAAGCGCACATGCGCCAAATTGAATAATACAATGATTGATAATATCTACACAGTACACACCTTTCAAAATAAACAATAACAGCACCTCTAGCACATTTGTCTTTTCTGTATTTTCTTCAGTACATGAACAACTAACATATAATAGCCTAACTAAAGATGATTCGGTTACCAAAACTGACTTTAGATTTGATAAAAGGCAACATGATAGGATGTGAAGTTTCGCATAATAATTCGCTTCTCTGCATGATCAATTTAATTTTAATCTGCAGCCTATCCAACTGTTTATCAGCAATGAATCCGATTCCACAACAAGCTATACACATCATCGATTGGTTCTTCGGCACACTAAAAGCATGCTTCTGTATAAGCCAGCAGATTATTTTCGATTTGATATTAACTTATGAGTGTCTCGATTCCAGATCGCACATAAATTCAGAAATAGCGTCAGGATCCGTAATATTAGCTGCAGTTGAGCACGTTGAGGTATAAAAGTAACAGCAAAGAAACAAAGAGCATATCAATAATTTGGCAAGACTATTCAATTGATCATTTTGTAATTTATCTCAATGTACATTTCAATCGAACCACTTTAGACAAAGTTTCGGTTACAATATCGGCATCCTATATAACAAGCACTTAGAAGCAACAATGCTGTTATGATCTCGTGTAACTGAACACTGAACTGTGATTACTCATGGATCTATTAGCATCGGCGTTCATATTGGTTCTGTAATAGAACTGTACTACATGTCGTTGCACTGAGCAGTGCGACATATAGATAAACACAACATCATGTAGGCTCTAGATGGACTGAAGTACGATGCGAGTGCAAGCTAGAACAAGACAATCTTTGTGGTATGCAACACGGTTCTAAACTAGGGCAATGTTTTTTCGTTAATATAGCAGTATAATTTTATATGCCCACACAGGGTTACAAATTTGCGTAATGACTGTCAGCGTTTTCCTCCCCATAATAATAATTATGCGGTAACCTGATCATAGATCTGAATTCAAAAGTTCAGATACGGTGCTTCTATAGCTAAAACACCACTATATACATTGTTGCATTTGAAACAAGACAAGACACAAAGAACCTCTTAGTCTTATATAACGACAAGACATTATAGATACGAAGTTGTGCGCATGCGATATCAACTGAATGTAACTTGCACACGAAACATTTATTTAGAGCAATTTTTAAAGAGAATACTTGGGCTATTATAGAGTAAACAATAAATAGTTTATATAGAACGCAATATTTAGTCTACACAATGACTCTGCCCATTGTCAACTTATTTCAATTAAACACATGGCCGCATGTTAAGTGTAAATGTGTAAATCCGAAATGGTTAGGGATGGTAGAAGGAGATAGGCTATGTGACAGAACTTCTGTCACAGAAGGAGGTAGTATGATGGCAGAAGGAGGTAGAGAGATGCGGGAGGAGACAGAGAGATCACAGGAGATGAGGTAGAGAGTTGTAATAGAAAGCCGAATAGCCAACACTAGTTGAGATACGGTGGATATTACCCGATCAATTGTCTTAGACTTCTCATCATTTATAAATAATTGGTTCACCTAATCTGTGTCTCAATATGAGATGTACGTGATCCCATCGGTACCACCATCTTTGCACGACAGATTCGACAGAACAGCTTACGAAGACCAACGCGAAATTCCTCGTAATGAAAAGCGTAGATGAATGGATCATTACAGCTGTTCAGATAGGCCAGGACTTGAGCCACGTTGTAGGTAACGCCACTAAGATCGAGTGGCACATCTCCCAAGAACCTCAACATCAGAATAAACTGCTTGAACGTGGTACAGATGACGAATGAAATAACAACAATGAACAACGTCTTGATGACGTTGCGTCTGGCTCGCGACATCTTCGTCTCGATTGGCTGCGGCTCTGCGCTCGATGGATGAGTGATTTTTGTGTGGCGACGCAGAGAACGTGCCATGCTGGCGTAGCAGAAAGCGATGACCGTGACGGGGATGAAGTACTCGATGAGGAAGTTGGCGACGCCGACGACACGGTTGGCTGCGATCGACGCGTAGCTGGCACTCGTGCAGATTCCGTTAACGACCATGACGAGTGGGCAACCGATGCACAGCTTGTATACGATGCAGAGGAGAACAGAAATGACGATACTCGCAATGACCTTGCCCTTGCTGATCTTCAGGTGGTGTTTGATCGGGTGTACGACCTCCAGGTAGCGCTCGACGGTCATCAGAGTGATGTTGTAGAGCGACGATAGAAAGAGGCCTACGAAGACGGCGCGGGAGTTCCACAGGTAACACATCGGGACGACCACGGACGCAGGCCAGCGATTTGAATCTACTGTTATCGTCAGGACAAGTAAGATGCTGACCACGAAATTGATGGCACACTGGTTGACGAGAAAGTAGTTGGCAGGTCGTTTGAGGAGTGGCTTGTGTCCGAGGAAAACGATCAGAGCCAACAGGTTTCCAGTGATTCCAACGGCGCCAATTATGATGTAGACGATCTGGAAAGCGAAGCTAACGGCATTCGCGTAGACTTTGATGTCAAGCGGCTTATCAGGCTGAGGTGATGAGACATTTTTCGAATCGTTGAGAGAGGAACTCATTGAAGACGTGCTGTCCATATTTATTCTGCTTCGGCCGAATCAAATCCTGATGTTGGTTCAGAGTTGCAGTTCTGTTTGTATGGCGGTCAATCCCGTTCAGCGGTGTGATGACTGAAGAAGACTACAGCAGAAATCAGAAAGTTATACACTTGAAGCTGAATTTGTAAGCCATCTATTGATAATTCATCAGCACCACAAGATCACAATATCACTCATGTACAAGATTAAAATCTCGAAGTAAATGATGCAGAAAATCACTATGCAAATCCAAAGGGTCGCATCATGAACGTTCTGAGATCGGATCAACCTTTTTATACAGATGACGCTTGGCAATTGTAACAGTTCATAGACCTACAAGGATATTTATTGGCATAAGCTTACTATGCGCTTGCATTTACGGATAAAGCTTTGTCTTTGAGCACACAAACACACATCCACACATGCGCGCGATCGCACCTTATACGCACGCGCGCGAGCACACTCAATACGCACGTGCACACATATTTTAGGTCTACCGCCTATATCCGTAGGCATAAGAATATTATTAGCTTATATGCGTAGAAACAGAATCAAGCGAGAGTCAAAGGGTTGACTTTTCTTCAATAACGTTTATGTGAAATTGTGTCCCAGTAATATCAGGATCAAACCGATGCACTCACTCTCTAAAGCATGCACTGAATTTCCGTTCGCACTGCACAACCCACTTTCCATTCTGCCTCTGTTTACGATTCTTCCATTCAAGAGTGACACTGTGCTCTAAGGCAGCCACACTCGTTTGAAGTCAAAGAAATTATTCCTGCGTATACACTATAGGCTACATACAAACGTTAAGTCATCTCTTTATATAGACTTATACGCCGCTCATTCAGTTTAATTAATTTGTACTCTTTGATCCCTTGGGCTTCTTATCGACGTCAGTCTTTAGATGAGAAAAAATAATATTACGTGTCCAAGTTATCAAAGTATCAAACGAGTAGCCAACGCTTCACTTACGCATTGACGTCATTCGTGCTGAACTCGCTCCTTCTTCCGAAAGGACGCTTCCGTACATCAGACGCCCGTGCCTTCCCCAGCTCGAACGAATTTTCCTCAGGCGATAAACTTGATTATGGAAACGTTATCAATTAGAATGTCATAACTTCGTTAATGGCTTAATGCTGAACACTACAAAGTGCTGATGGGCCAGTAAAGAAGACACATGCTTGCTTACTTACGATGAACAGACTATTATTGTCGGAAATGGACAATTCCGAGCGACCAAGAATTATCCTCATCATTATTATAGAATATAGAACTCCTATCTGAAACAAGTATCATTTTCACAAATCCAACTTTTATTTTGAGTAGGCTAACAGAAAATTGCTTCCATAACCCCAACGTCCATTTAACCAACTTCTGAAGTCTTCTGTTAAAGCAACAACATTTTCATCAATTCAGGATCTATATTGATTAGCAAGATTTATTATCATAAATCAAACTTCTATTTGAGCAACAATATTATTGCATCCATAAATAAAATTTCCATTTAAGCAACTTTTATTTAGGCAACAATATTTTCATCAATCCATGATCTATAATTATTAGCAAGAATCACTTTCATGAATCCCACTTCCATTTAAAACAACAATTGCTTCCATAAATCCAACTTTTATTGAACCAACAAGTTAGTGTAAAAACATCATAAACATGACGATACAGAACGAGTTGAACATAATTAGCCTATACATGTATGATGTACAGGGTGGGCAAAAAAGTCTTTATGTTTTTTTGCTAATATCTTGGCAAAAAGTAAGAATTTCTTAATCAAATTTTGCAGGCTTAATGGCAATTCATATTTACTCATAATGGCCAAATTTCACCAAAAATATTTTAAACAGAGCAAAGTTAGCTATAATAATTGTATGAATAAAACAAACAAAACTGCTAATAGTAATGTTCAAAGAAAGCAAATGGACGTTAATCTGCAATAATAAACACACGCGCAATGGCTTTTTTCAACTTCTTTTCATCAGGATAAACTACCATTAGGCCTGGCGGGAGATGCTTTATTTCGTGTCCGTGACATCAGCCATAAATAGTTTTACGGATTGCATGACCATAGAATTCAGAATAGCGCATCAATGAAAACATTCGTCCACATAAAAGCTCTTTGGTGACAAAATTGATTGGTCAACATGAATTCCGAACAATTTTCCATGATCTCTAGTCAGAGGCGGATACAAAAATTTTCGAAGGGTAGCGGCCAAAATTTCCGGCTATCTTTGCCGAAAAAATATGATGACCTTTTTTAGTCAGCCGGCCAAAATGTCAGAAAAATATACCATTTTCCCTGCCAAAAAATCTGATGACCTTATTTTTAGTCAGCCGGCCAAAATGTCAGAAAAATGTACTAAATGGGGTGGGGGGCCACGTCCCATGCAATTTTTAAATGGGGGCCATGGCCGGATTGGCCCTGGATCCGCCCCTGTCTATAGTGACTATTTTCCGTAGATCCTATGGCCTACATCAGAATGACGCAACACCCGTTATCTGCAGTGATATTGTTTAGGGTCAGTAATTGGTAAATGCAACATCAAGCGACGTCCTGGATAATTATGGCTAAATAAAAGTTGGCAGCACAAATTACCTGGTATGACAATGCTTTGATCTAAAATAGGATGGCTCAGATACTTTGATGTAAAATAGGGATTGCTCATCACATGAATCAATCATAAGCTTTTGCTATTTGGCAACAAGTAGACTAATGTCAAAATAATATAGATTGACGAAAAGTTATTTTGATCTAAATATGCAATTCATTTATCAATGCAATGTTTATATCTCCACATGGGCACATGCAGTTTCGTAAAACCCATTCTCTATCATACAACCACTTAGTCTATTAAAAGCTCTCCACTCTATTCTGATAGAACCAGATGCAAATGAAGCGATTTAAATTTCAAGTTCTCTTATTTTACCTTAAATGACGCAAAATTGCACACAAACATTTATGCCTATTAAAACAATTTCATGAGTGAGTATGAAATGGGGAAAATCTCGATTGAGCTTATCGTGTCCTCCTTGCACCATATTCGAAAGAATACAATGTAGATTAGTGAAGTTCCTTTGCTCTAAGTGACCTTTCCAGGCCCATTGTGGAGGTCATTGGCATTTCCAGCGTTAAAATCATCCACAGAAACGTTCGTCTATACCTAAAAGCTCACCAATCGCCTATGCAGTGTATGCACGTCAACAAATCAACGTTTTCCGTAGCAAACAACAATCGTTAAATCGTTAATGCCACCATTTCATTTGTCATGATAATTATAATTATTCGGTATCCGGAGTTACGCAACATGCAGAAAATATCAATCACGATTTACATTTTATTTAGCTTGCACCGTCCGTGCAGTATATACAGTCGACCGCAATAATTTGTAGGACTGTGTTGCAGCTACAATTAATACACGTTTTATGATGTTGCGCGTGAGCGGAAGTAAGCAATTAATTGCTAATAAGTTAAAAAGTTCCAGGAATAGGTCTACTATTTCTTCACTCACGTGCAGTGCAACACGAGAATTGTATAAAAAATAACTGACGTGGGTCAGACGTTGATTTGCGTGGAAATGAGATGTGCTATGAAGACTTTACTATGGGCTCCTAAAGACTAGGGGTTGAACCCCACACCCTCCACTGCAATTCTCACTCTGGTACAGTCTACATAAACTATGACTCTGCGGATTATAATCAGTGTAGTAATTAATCGTGTGCATTAATAATAGACTATACTTGCATAAATTACCTACATGTACATGTTTATGCAAACATATTATAGGTACATGTAAGTGTTTGTACGCGTCAATATTGTTTATCTAGCGTTTACTGGACTCGCATAAAGCACATTTTTGGGCACTCCTCAAAGTATGTATATTGTATAACCAAAACCATGGCATCTGGTTCTTTGTCCTATTTTCATTAGCCAAAAGTTCCACATTCAGATTTTAAAACAAATTTTCAAAACTGGACACAATTAGAAGACATAGATCTAAATGGACATTATGTTTCATTAATTAGGAACCCTTAGGCGTAGGCCCTCTACCCTTGCCAACATTTGCTGTTTTTTAACAGAAAAATGGAAGGTAAAGTGTAAATTATTGTACATTATTTTATATAATATATGGTAATGGCAGAGAGTTCATCAGCAATAATTGTCATCGGCCGTCCGCAAATTATGACAAAATTATCTTCGAATCTACGATAGATAATTTCGAAATTTGCTCAATAATAATTATAAACATGCTGCGTGAACAATTATTGAACATCCTAGCTTATAAGCAGGCGACTAATCATTCCGTTCAAACACTGCGATTCTAAACAACATTCAAAGGCGTGTGTTAGACGTTCATTAACAAATAAATAAATTCTCGATAGTATTTATTATTTCGAAAGAAAAACTTGCCAACATTTGCAGATGGAAATCACAAACTCCTTCGAAATGGTGGTCTGTCGGTAGGCCTAAGGGGCTTGTCACGGATCCCTTCGCTGTGGGTTCGATCCATGGCAAGCCGATTGCTCACATTTGCATAATAGTGTCACCTATAGCTACTTAAATCTTAGAGGAGTAAAGTTCGCAAGCACTGACCACGAATCGCAACGTTAGGTTCATCAACTGCTGGTCCAAGGTCGAATGAACGATTGACGATCTCATTTGTTCCGCATGAGATAATGAGAGCCCTACGTATTTAACTTACGTAACAATTTCGTTTCCATGTGTTTCAAATCAAATCAAAATCATTTATTGTTCCACAATAAAACTTCAGAAACAGAAATGATGTAACACAAGTGATAGTTAACGTAGAAACATACTCGGTAGAGGCTTAGATGGACCCTTTCTTCCTTGCATTTGTACTTTGCCTATAATAATTATAATGATTTGCCTTTGATTCATCCATTAAACATACCTCGATATTGTCCAGATTCCTAATTTATGTCTATTCATGTCACTGCATATCTAGAATGCGCCATAAAACAATAAGTCGATATTGGTGTGCAAATGAACGCACCTATAGAATATTATACATGTATTATAAAGCGTCTTACTTGTTTTTTGTTAAGATTCTAGACCATAAGGAGAACCACTCCTGGGCACCGTTATCTCGCAGGTATAGAATTATGGTATGCGGACGTTTCATCCCCGGGCGAATCATCCCAGGACGATTCATCCAGAGGACGGTTCATCCCCGGACGATTCATCCCCGGACGGTTCATCCCCGGACGGTTCATCCACGGACGGAAATTTAAGGCGCATGCAGGTTCTAAATTATAGGTCTCATAAAAGAACATTTAAGCCTATGAAACATGCAATTAAATATATCATAATATCTATGAAACTTGGAAAATAAATATATAAATCATAAAAGTACACAACTTGGAATTAAAAGCTCTAAATATATTTTCGGACAAGGAAAACTAGTTCAGAGGTTATTTTGCAAAGTTATTTGTGCGACAAATGGGAATAAATATTGCCTGAAGTTATTTCGGGACCTTCACCCTTCCGTAGCCTACTGTTCGAACTTAGAAACATATGTCATGTCGATCTGTTAAACGCTGTTGTATGAGCTCGGAGCGCCTCTGAGTAGACTTCTTGAAGAGGCGCTATATAAGTTTTCGGAATGAATGAATGAATGAATGAGCTGATTCCACGGTTCATTGGCATTCGTACTGTGATGTTCAGAATTTTATACAATGGCCAATTGACCGTGCAACATTACAACACTAGGCCGTTGACACCTCAATGGGTGACGATAGAACAATAGAACAGGTGACTCTTCACCCGGACGTTGTATTACCCTGCCAACTAATGAACAAATCATATTAATATGCTCTATGAGTCGTCCGTGAATAAACCGTCCGGGGATGAAACGTCCACTGGATGAATCGTCCGGGGATGAAACGTCCGGGGATGAAACGTCCACGGGATGAAACGTCCGAGGATGAAACGTCCACGGGATGAATCGTCCGGGGATGAAACATTCACGGGATGAATCGTCCGGGATGAACCGTCCGGGGGATGAATCTTCCGGGGATGAACCGTCCTATAGAATCAGAATTAGGGCCTATATGTGCAGTCTGTCAAACAATTTTCCATCAACCAGTTTATCAGTAAACCTAGTGCACCATTAGCGTATAATTAGGCCTATAATTTATGTTCGCTGAATGAAGACGTTGCTTGTGTTTGACAAGAGCAGTCATATACGTAGACCTTGGACACGTGACACATTGGGCACGTGACATGCAACTCCTAACCTGACCTTAAACGACACTCACGACGCCGAACCTGAAAAGTTACTTGATCGTAAACGACACGCATATCCCAAATAGCCTACTTGTGCTATGCTCTAATTGCAACTTAAAGATTCCATTATGTTGTTTAATTGCACGGGAAGAATTATTGGTTTCCATGGAGATGAGAGAGGACGGTTGAGTGGAAAACAGAGGATGTGTCACTCGACATAACTGGAATATTGTAGTCATGGACAACACCGGAAATTACAGATTGTCAACAGCTCTTGATTCGATACGGAATTCAGATTATTTACAAGGAATTGGAGCTAATCAGTAATCATCTGGACACGGGGTTGGAGAGGTTTTGCTCGATGTTAAGTTAAGAGCAATACTAATGTAGCAGAGATATGCAATATGAGCAATGAGACTTCCAAGGAGAGTATAATTACACGAGGTTAAATTGAACTAAGCGGGTCTTAGATGCTTGCGGGAGTAGGCCTACACTGTCGAGATATAGTGGAGGACTTGAAGGAGCTTACATGTAGGCTAATATTATTAAATGTGGTCAACACGGATTAGCTAAAGTCGCTCATATTTTACATATCTTGTAGATTTTTTCTGGGAGATCTATGAAAGGATAATGAAGAAAAGTCTGTAGATCATTTATAATGACCAAGATTTCGCGTATGCATTTGACAAAGCACTTCAAAAGAACTGCGCAGAAAATTGCAAGCAATCGTGGATTCAAAGCTGGCTATCAGTAAGAAGACAAAAGGTTTTAACTGGCAAGAAATGTTCTAGCTGCATGTATGACGGTGCTAAATGGAGTGCCTCAAGGATAAGCGCGCTATATGGACATTGCTGCTCATACTTATAGTAGACCTATACATTATATTAATGACATAGAATAGACGATAGTGGGCTACCTGATGGAAAATTTCTACATGTAGTCGTCTAAGGTTAACTTTGTAGAGGACACACAACAGTGTAGAGCAGTGGGTGATTAAAGAGGAGAAGGTTGTAATGGTATTAGACAGGGGCGCAACCAGAAAATTTTCCTGGGGGGTGCTCAGAATTATTATTGTAAGCGCCGATGGTGCGAAGTAACGAGTGCCAAAGGAACTTGCTTGATTGCGTAATCTTAAAGACCGAATAACCCCTACTCCCCCCACGTACCAAAAAAACTCATCGGATTTGAAAAAATTGCGTGGGTCACCTTTTTAGCCTGGGGGGTGCTCAAGCACCCCCCCAGCACCCCCCTAGTTGCGCCACTGGTATTAGAGGATAAGATAATTGGCTGGCAGATGCTCTTTTGCCTGCAATTCGAAAAGTGCTCAATGCATAATACGGGGACGAGAAATAGTGAGTTTTCATTATTGTTCTACTTTGAGTTTGAGTAGAGGAAAGGTATCCTGATGCAAATGTTCGCATGTTTCCCCCTCTACCGCCACTGAATCGGCTTTTAACTGTTACCATGGTTATCTTTTCTGCTCTTTGCTTTGTCAATATTCAATTGTTCTCTGTATGTTTTGCAATGGTAAAATTTAATTTAGCTAAGCTTATAAGGCCACTGTATCTAACAAATAACTTGATAGTTTGGTATCAATATAGTTAGAAGGATTCTTTGACTCTTTAGAGCTTTCGTTTAGAAAAACTCAAGTAGGTATACCTGACTAAAGTATGTCAATTTGCGACTTACACAGTAGTATGGTCACATTATTGCAATCTCATCGAGATTCTACAGTTCTGCATAAGAACCTGTGATTTTCTCTTCTTACTCTGGGTTCTATGCAGGGAAGCAAGAAATAAATCTGAGCCGTGTGACGCGTTGACAAAATAATTACTATTTGTACACCGTGATTCAAAAAAAAGTAAGCCAAATTGTTTTTCATATATCTCTAATGCCTGATAACACATCACGCTAAAATTTTCCAGATATTTAGAGAATTGGACCAAGAATATGATTCCAAAATTTCATGAAATAAAGTTGAACGGATAAAAAGATATGAATCTTTAATCTTCATATGCCGAAATTGCCGTTTACAAGCAATTTTCTGTCAGATTCAGTAAAATGTAAGTCAAACTTTTTCTCGTATCTCCAATGCCTGATGATCAATCATTCTAAAATTTTCCAGATATGTAGATAATTGAACTAACAGTATGTCTCCAACGGTATGATTTGATTATTTAATTAAATAAGATGCTCAAAGTGTCATCCTCCAGCTTGCACGCAAGCCTTCACGCGCTGGCGCCATTAGGCAACAGCATCGTCGATTATCCTCTGGTCCAGGCCATCCCACACTTCCAACAAGCGTTGCTTCAGGTCGTTTATATCATGGATTGTTGTCTGGTAGACTTGGTCTTTAATTATGCACGCTCCACACTTTATATTCCGTAAAATTTTACTCCAGGATCACTGAAGACCAAAATTGGGAACTATCAGGCATCAAAACTGCAGCGAACACCGTAACAGATTTGCTGAAAACTGAAATTTCCGGAGATGAAGTTTAAATATTCATATCTTTCTATCCATTCAAATGTATTACATGATATTTTGGAATCCTATTCTAGGTTCAATTCTCTAAATATCTGGAAACTTTTAGTATGATTAATTAACAGGCATTGGAGATATAATAAAAACAGTTTAGCTTACTTTTTTTATTGAATCTGACAAAAAATTGCTTGTAAACGGCAATTTCGGCATATGAAGTTTAAAGATTCATATCTTTTTATCCGTTCAACTTTATCCCATGAAATTTTCGAATCATATTCTTCGTCCAATTCTCTAAATATCTGGAAATTTTTAGCGTGATATGTTATCAGGCATTAGAGATATATGAAAAATAATTTGGCTTCCTTTTTTTTGAATCACGGTGTAGTTAAAGACAAAAGGACAAGTTGTGTGAAGTCGCACGCTTAAAACCTGGCTTAATATATAATAGATGGGTAGGCCTATAGTACCATAGAAGAAGTGCTAAGTGCTGTTTTTAAATATCCTGACAGATTCATACGCAACAGCTATTCTAGATGACGACGTCTTTTCGAACGAGCTTTTTTGTGTGTGGCAACATGCGTTCAAGGACGGTTGGGGCAACAGCTAAATTCCAAAAATTATATCTATGGTTTTAAGCAAACTACCATTGATACTACAATGCAATTAAAACGATTCATTTGTACACTATTCAGTAGTTCAGTGATTCCCTCGAACGATTTACATTCATTCGTAACACTGTAATAATATTGTGCCTATCAGATTGTCTTTATAGAGGTCCTTTCAACCTAATATCAGCTAAATGTGGTAACCTTTCCATAATATAGATCTAATAATATAATATGGTCACACTTCAACGTCTTTTGAACGTCAAATCGTCTAAAGCGACTGGAGTTTAATTTATGCGCATAACTGACTAGCCTATGGGTGACATAATGACTGAACTTTCAGATAAAATGAGTCAACCGATTCATGTGATCTCAGTCGAATTGCTTCATTGAATCTTTAAGTTCATTGATTCGATTCACGTCTCTGATTTGATTAACTGCAGATTTGATTAACTGCAGATTTGATTAACTGCAGATTTGATTAACTGCAGATTTGATTAACTGCAGATTTGATTAACTGCAGATTTGATTAACTGCAGATTTGATTAACTGCAGATTTGATTAACTGCAGATTTGATTAACTGCAGATTTGATTAACTGCAGATTTGATTAACTGCAGATTTGATTAACTGCAGATTTGATTAACTGCAGATTTGATCAACTGCAGATTTGATTAACTGCAGATTCTGATCTTTCTACAGCGCTGCGCCAGTTCCCCGTTTCGTGTGTCTCAACGCGAGTCGTATTTGCTCCTGACGGTACAACCTTAGCACGACAGAACAACTTGCGAAGACCGACGCGAAATTCCTCGTAGTGAAAAGCGTAGATGAATGGATCGTTACAGCAGTTCAAGTAGGCGAGGACTTGAGCCAAGTTGAAAGTGACGCCACTCAGATCGAGCGGCACGTCTCCCAAGGAATACATCGTTATGATAATCTGCTTGAACGTGGTACAGATGACGAATGAAAGGACAACGATGAATAACGTCTTGATGATGTTGCGTCTCGCTCGCGACATCTTTGTCTGCATTGGCTGCGGCTCTGCGCCAGATGGATGAGTGATCTTTAAGTGGCGACGCAGAGAGCGTGCCATGCTGGCATAGCAGAAAGCAATGACCGTGACGGGGATGAAGTATTCTAAGAGGAAGTTGGTGGCACCAACGATACGCTTGATTGGAATTGTCGGAAAGCTGGCGCCCGTGCAGATTCCGTTGACGACTTTCACAGTTGGTATGGCAACGCTCATCTTAAACATGAATCCTAAGAGACTCCCAACGATGCTGCACGCAATGACCTTGCCCTTGCTGATCTTCAGGTGGTGTTTGATCGGGTGTACGACCTCCAGGTATCGCTCCAAGGTCATCAGAGTGATGTTGTAGAGCGACGATAGGAAGAGGCCCACGAAGACGGCTCGGGAGTTCCACAGGTAGCACATCGGGACGAGTACGGACGCCGGCCAGCGACTTGCATCCACTGTTATCGTCAGGACGAGGATGATGCTGACGAGTAGGTTGATCGTACACTGGTTGACGAGAAAATAGTTTGCAGGTCGTCGGAGAAGTGGCTTGTGTCCAAGGAAAACGATGAGAGCCAACAGGTTTCCAGCTATCCCCACGGCACCAATTGCGATGTAAACCATCTTGAAATCTAAGCTGATCGCATTAGCGTAGATCTTGATTTCAGGTGATTTCTGAATCTGGGTCATTGATTCATTAATTGAAGCATTCAATGAAGACGTGTTGTTCATTGCCATTGCTTTGATTATAGATTGAATTGGTATAGCTTTCAGCTCCGGTGTCTCCATGTTTATTTTCCCACAGCCAGTTAGTATAGATGATTGCAGAAAACTGCGGCAAAAAATCGTAAAATCATATTTTTTAACTGTTTTTTATGCCTTAGGAAACATACATACAGAAATATGTGTACGTATTATATAGGCTTCTTACAAGTTACAGCATACAGACCGCAACCCGTTACAGTGTACAATTAGGCAGTAGTATAGCAATTAAAAAGAATACAGATCACAGAATGCAGAAATCTGAACACAACAGACAGTCTGCAAAGGATAATTTAATCTACCATTACCAGCTGCTGCTTGCACGACATGCGACACTAGACTACAACTGCAAAATCATGGTGGTTTAATTTCAACGTTAGGCCTACGCTCACATTCCATCATTATGCAAGCATTGCATCAACTAAATTTCTTCATTGAAAATCTATAGCACCAGAAAACGTGCATAGGTGGCCCTAACCAGCGAGACTCTGCAGTCCCTTCTGGGTTCTTATTTGTGACCAAGAGATTTTAGTTGATTGTTTTGACGTGATTTTATTTTAATACTTCTTGTCTCAATAAATTGATGGTTATGGTTACGGTTGTTCCTTAAATTCTTATACCGTTTCTTTCCTATGCAATTGTCTAATAACAAGGCATAATTTTAAGACCCTGGTTAAATGTGTGACTCAAGGATTTGTTCGAGGCCAATACTCAGAGGAAACTCCAGTTTGCGACCTTCAATCGCGTACCACAGTCGATGGCAAGGAAACTCGAAATAAAATATATTTTTAGAAGCAAAACTATTTAGGCGATAATTATTATTAATACAACGAATGACAAACCCGTCCAAGCAAAACCAGTTCTGATCATTCAATGACACAACCTGTTTGATAATAAAATTACCTGTTTCAGTCAAATTCTGGAAGAGTTCTACTTCAGTTCATTAGCTCATACACAGTCTCTTGCAATTTTTCAGATGTCTGGGATCTACATGTATGAGACGAGCTAAAACGTATTCAAGCTGACTAAAGATATCGTTTGATGAGGAAACGATCAGACTCAACTGCATATAAATGATATCCCTATGCGTGCGTCAATTACAATTGAGGCAAGGCCCGCCGCATCCATGTGTATAGAAGTGGATGCGGGTGAAGTCGATGTCTACATATACCTGGCTGCAGGACACATCGAATCGATCCTGCTTTGACGTCAACCTATGCATGAGTAATTGAGTATTATGTGAACCGAAAATAATTATTACCTTCCGTCAGCCAGAGATGGTAACTAAATTATTTGATCCTAATGGTTTGATTGGCTGTAATCGCAAGCTACATAGTTACTCATGTATATTCGTTTAATTCCAAAACACAACAGGCAGAACGCTGTAGGCTTACATCAGCACAATTGACAGTTTGGCTACTTAGGACTCATGGTTAAGATAATTAGTAGGCCTGCTATACTCTGACCAAAACTTGAGCTTGCCTTCATTGGTCCTGCACTCTGGAATAAAATCTTCCCATCAACACGTGCTTTGCCATTAGCTGGTACCACCACCACCACCCAGTGCATCTTTCCGGTGCCTCGAAATCGCATTTCCTTCTCTGAGTCTTCGCGTTGGGAGCGCCTTTGATTGGTGTACACTTTGAGAGGCGCTTTATGAAATTTAGAGTTAAAAAACAATAGCAATGACTTATTAAAATTCTAATCGTTTGGCAACAGGGTTTCACTAATAATTATTCTCATCGTTTCGACAATTTCTGTACAAGTGATGCCGTAATTCTATTTTCAATCTAATGGTAATTTATTCATTTTACTAATTTTACTGATCGATCTTAAGCCAACGCATGTATCTTATATCATATACATTGTAAGTGTTATATATTATATGCTAAAATTACGCATTGCCAGCCTGCAAGGACACTTTGAATCTGCCTTGATACCAGAGATGATGCATAAACAAGACAAACAAAATTCTTAAAAGAGCCATGCAAGTTAAACACTCATAAATGCCAAATACAATCTCCGTTTTGACCTATATTAAGGCAAGCCAGGTAGTGCTTAGCTGCAAAAATTTACACACACACACGCACACACACACACGCACGCACAGACACACGCGCGAAAATGCACACGCACTCGCACACACACATAAACACACACACGCGCGCGCGCGCACACACACGCACACACGCACGCACACACGTACGCACAATCACACACACACACACACACACACATATACACACACACAAACACACACATGCACGCAGACGCAGACGCAGACGCACACCGTGACAGGCTGATGAGACATTGGCCGCAAAGGCGAGACCCGGAAGGGCTCAAAATCCCGATGGGAGGGACACCGACATAACAAAAAGCATTATGTCCAAATTAACCGAATGATGGAACAAAAATGAAGCACAATGGTGAAGGTTTGGAGTAAACAAAACAGTCACGGTAGAAATAGTTCATAATCCAGAACACTTGACAATAGAAGTGTCATATAATGATGCATGCGATGTTTTCCTACAGCGCAGAATATTCCGCATTATTAAGTACAGGGGCGTAACCACGAAAATTTCAAGGATTTCCAATTCAATGACAGACATTACATCTCTCGAGTTTTGTATAGAAAGGCACCCTATGTTCATTAATTATGATTAATTGTCTAATCTCATTATAGTTGCCTATAGATATAAACATAGAAACATTATTTTTGTAATTTCTGTAATTTTTGTGCCCTCTTCTTCTTCTTTCTCTCTTCCGTCAGTCATGCGACGACGATGAGGCTTTCACATGACTTCTCCAGACTTGTCTATTTCTGATGAGATCCTTTGCTCTTGGTATACCGATATCCATCATCTTCAGATCCTCTCTGACATTGTCCATCCAAGTCTTTGGTTGTCTTCCTCTGCTTCTCTCTCCTTCTATATGCCCGTGCAGGGCCGCGAGTGGTAGTCTTTTTCCCTCCATGCGCTCCACATGACCGAACCATCTGAGCCGTCTTTTCCTGATTTCTTCCACTACCGTTTCTTCTGCGCCCAGCTCTTCTCTTGTCTTCTCGTTCCTGATTCTCTCTCTCTTGCTCCTGCCCTTGATTCTCCTCAGCCAACCCATTTCAGCCACCAGCAATCTTCTCTCGTCTTCTCTACGCAGACACCAGCACTCTGAACCTGAATTATAAGACAAATCCAACAGACAAATTAAAGCTAAAGATATTCTATAGGTATTATATTATTGTATTTGATCAACTGCTTTTTGTACCAGATAGCGGTGTGTCTATCAGTCTTTGTTACCATGAAACGAATATAATAATAATAATTCAGGTGCACGAATGGGATTTGCAATGGACAACGTAAGAAAATACACGGAATAAACGGAAAAAAATTGGAAATTATTCATTGGTTCATTTATTCGTTTGAACCAGTAAATCCTTCCCCCCCCCCACAAACACGCCCATGACGCCTTCGACCAGCATCAGTCTGCAGAAAACTTTAACGTCTGACAGATAGCCTACTATTCAATGTTCATAGATCTGCATAATAGGATAAACGCTCTCCTTAGGTCCTATATATATATATATATATATATATATATATATATATATATTATATATAAAATAAGTGTGTGTATGTGCGTACGTGTGAGTGTATATATATGTATATTTATACTAAGATTGCATATTTTAGCGATTAATCGTTACCATTTTTAATCGTTCCATATTTTGCGACCGCGTCAAGCTGCCATTAATTTTATGGAGCAACCAACATGGCGGACGACGATAATGTGAAGCTTTTGAGCATAGGCGCACGAGGCGGGGGCCAGAGGGGGCAAATGCCCCCCAACTTTCGGGCAAGTTTGGTTTTTCGGGCAAACACAAACCCGAACGACTAAAAAAAGGTCGTCAACCTTCGGGCAAGTCTGGTTTTTCGGGCAAATACAGGCTACACAGCCCCAAACGACTAAAAAAGGTCGTCAACTTTTTGCCGGATATATTTTTCAGGCAGAAGTTCAATCTTTGCCCCCCCCCACTGCTGAAAACTCCCGTACGTCTATGCTTTTGAGTGGATGGCTAAACGATAATTTTGTAGACCTACATCATAGGCTACATGTACGCACGCTGATACAGAGTCAAACGAGAACTTATAGCCTACATCCTTTCTCCGATTAAGTCATATGTCACAGTTATTATCAAAAGACATGATCAAAAGCGATTAACACCCTGATGAATGCACTGAATTTCCGTCCGCACTGTACGACCCAGTTTCCATTCTGCTCCGCTTCCAGTCCTTCCATTAAATTTTTCAAAATAACTTCTATGCTCGGAGCCACAGTTGTGTGAAGTCAAAGAAAAACGTGCGTGCGATTCCGTGCACGGGCAAACATTAGGTCGTGTACCTTTAGAAACTATACGCGGCACGTTCAGTTTAATTAACATGTACGCGACAGTCCCTTAAGGTTATTAAACTCACGTATAGTATGGATGATAGGGTTTACACGTCCAGTAATCGATTCCAGGAGGCTATTCTTTATAATTTATGTGGCTATTACGCGGAAAGCGTATAGACCTACGTTTATTAGAGATGTATCGGCAAATAATAGGCTGGAAAGAGCTCGATATGGAAACCAGTAGGCTATTATTTATACGAGAAGAATTCTGTGGTGTTGCTTCCCATGGGCGACAGACTCAGAGTAAGGTGACAACGAAGACGAAGAATGCGAAGAAGAGTAGGACGAAGAAGATAAAGAAAAAGAAGAAGAAGAAGAAGAATAAGAAGAAGAAGTAGAAGAAGACGAACGACAGCAGCAACAACAACAACAAAAGGACGAGGAAATAGGAGGAAGAATAATAAGAACAGGAACAAGAACGAGAAGAGGAAGAAGATGAACATTAAGAAGAGAAGAAGAGGAGGTAGAAGTAAAGCAGCCGTCGGGTGGTCTATGTAATGTTAGAGATTTAATATACCGTTACTACTATCGCATCTACCAATTTTACCACAATTACTATATACTGCTACTATGTACTGCTGTTGCTGCTGCTACTACTGGCTGCTACTGATACTATGCTGTATCAACTAAAACTAGTCTACTACAGCGACACAAAATCATTGTCAAACATTTTGACTGCAGTTTTGTTTAGTTTAAACAGGGATAATAGAGTACAACGTCAGCACTATTTTCTTGAGCATCCGCTTGTGATGTAGCCAGATTTCGTTGTCTGAATTAGTGAATTAGACCCTCTGAAAAAATTCTTCCCTTTGATAAACGACCGTGAACGATTCTAGTTTGAGTTCCCTGACTCAACTTTCTTCTCGAGCAGACAATGCTCACTTTGCCCAGAGCTTACGATAATGGGCAGTGTCCTAAAATTTACAAAACATTGCAATGTTTAAGCTATTAATTTTAGTCTACTATTTTAATTAGAAAATAATCAATTTTACTTAGACCCAATGTTCTAATTTCCATCTAGTAGACCTAGGCTATTTATTTTATCAGTTTCTTCAACCCTGCATGCTTAAACTCGTGCGTGACATAGGCTAATATTTCCAAGCGCACACTAGCGAATGAAGATGCACTAATCTTAACGTGACAGCGGATGCATTTGGAATTTTGCCAACTTTTAGAATTCGGAAATGGTGCATATTTTCACGACAATACAAAAAAGGAGAGAGGATGTATGGTAGAAAAAGATTTTATGTAAGTCTAATTAATGCAGGCAATAAATTCTCATATGCCACTCTGTGACTATCACTGCACAGTGACATAAATTTAGAAACAGTAGGCCTACCTTCAAGAATAAAAGTAGTTGCTTATCTTGTTGAATGTTAGCAGAACGAGTTAAACAACTTTCATCTGAAGCATATCAGCAGTAATAATATATAGGAGCTAAACCGATGGTAGTTAGGATGTAGTTTCAACTACTGGTTAAGTAGGCCTACATGTAGTTGGCTATCACTATTGCTACCAAAATCTGCAATTGTGACACGATATGAAGAAAAATTATTCAGTGTATACAATATACATGCATCATAACAATGAATCTGAACAGCTTCTGGCATTGTTAATTTAGATATTTCAGACGGTAGTCTACTTAAGACTATTTTTCTTTCGTTAGCGAAAACTAGAACGAGCACCTTCGATAATAGAGAACTCTACAGGTTTTTGCCAGCTGAAAATAAAACTAACACGGAAACTAAAGTAAGAATGATAGCCTAATGAAACAAAAGTGTGAACCCTTGAAACCGGGTCAAAGCGATAACTTAAGCTAAGGCAAACAGAGCAATAGGCCTAATAACGAAAGCCGCTTTATTTTCCAGTCGGCCGTGCTGAATATTTCTAAACCAATTCTCTCAGGTGGCCCTGGCTAGCGGGACCTTTGGCCCCTTTTGGGTCTCCTGGGCGATCCGACATAAGACACATATGATGTAGAATTACAGTATCTGTAAAGTTGTTGGTTGCCGAATAAAAAATGTTATGTTATGTTATGTTATGTAGAAAGGTCTAAGCGATAGCAGTGTCACGACGAAACCTATAGTGTCCCACTGTATTCAATGTTTTCAGACAGAGCGTGGAATTCAATGGAAATGTCTGAATCACGCGATGATTCAAGTTTAAAATTTGCACATTTCTCTCGTTGCAGACTTCCGATCTTTGTAGGCCCTAATTTTTTTTATATAAAATCCTCTTAAAATATTTTTTGCCACTTCAGTCAATAAAGAACAGTTTTCAAAGCCGGTTAAAACAATGTTACGCACCTACCTGATAGATGACTAGAAAGATAAGCTCTTGCTATTTTGATACTTTTCTATCACTGAATGATCCTGGAATGGGCTTCTCCTGACTATGCAACACCAGGTCCTGCAAAACCGTTCTCAATTAAAAAAATTGTTGAAGACTGTTTTTTCGCTTGATCTCGGTCGGGAGCGCCTCTGAGTAGATACCTTGAAGGGCGCTATATAAATTCTGGTTGATTTGTTATTAGGTTTATACCTATATTAGTTGCAGGACTTTTTCAGCTCCTGCAGTTAACCGTTCAGCCACCTATTGTTTGTTTGTTTGTTTGTATGTGCACTTGTTATAGCGCCCCTTCAAGCTCTCTCTACTCAGAGGCGCTCCCGATGCAGAGCAGACACTGCATCGGAGTTTCACGCCGAAGCGCAGAGCAATTGTAAGTGAAGGACTTGCCCAAGGTCCTTACGCGGCGAGGTATGAATAAAGTAGCTCTAGTAAATAGGTGCCTACAATTATGAGCGAGATGTTCACTTTAAATTTTAAACGATGTAGGCCTATTATGCCAAAATCTGAGCTTACGACAATGAAATTAAAATAGATCGCAATCACTTTAAGTGTCGACGCATTCGCTGTGAAAAGCAAAGGGCATAATATTGTGTTCCAACACAGGCATAACCATGGCAAGCATTACGGACCTTCAGTAAATAGAATGCAATGGTGAGGCGTTAACTCTATCCCGTTCAAGTTTCAACCGCACACTAAACCTTTTATTCAACTATGCAGTGTTTTTTGCGAGGTGCTTAATTTCTATGTACATGCATGTGCTACATATGTGCGTACACGCATTTGTACTTTTATAAAGACCATTTTAGGAACTCCTCAAAACCGCTACGGAATGGAACAGCGGAGCATTGGGCTCTGATATGGGAAGAAAAGCTCTATGATAAAGTCCACTGCTGAATATTATAATTAAGCTTATAATAAGTCTTCTGATGCATTGAAACGTGACGGCTACGTAGATGACGACGGTTATTCGAATGAGAGAAACCACAATGACCGCAATAATATTTAACCATATACCCTGCGTTGTACTTTTCCGAACTACTACACCTTGATATAGACCTATATTACTCATGTGTGTTTAACGTCATTATACGTTAATTCATGCATTCGAAAGTTTGTTCATTTTCCGTAGCGAATTATTTGAGTATACATGTATGTTCGTCCGTCCAGTCCATCACAACGCTTTTCAGCGACATGTCTTTTTAGAGGCGCTTCCGTTCCACGCAGTCTTGCCGAATCCAAATGACTATGAACAGTTACTGTTGGAATCAAAGCCACAAAATAACAACTACGACAAAATAACACAATAAATTAGTAACGCACGTGTTTTACATGATCATATACAACTTCTGCTACTTTTGTAAGTCTGGTTATAATTATAGTCTCTAAACAGTATAATAAGCTAAAGACTTTGATTTCAACGCATAATAAATAAAATTATCGAGTAATAGATACCGTGACCTTAGAATTACACGGTTCTATCTCCTTAAGAAATCCTATGAACATAGAACCGTGTAATTCTAAGGTCACGAATTACGTCGTTCATAATTACTCTCGTCGTTAGACTGGGTATACAGCTTCACAGCTTCCTTTTTCTGCTTTGGTCTATAAACTACATACAGCCGCAACAAAGCTTTGTTTTTCGTTCTGTCATCTCAGTTCTACTGCTTCGTCTGCATCTTTCAGTTAGTTTTCTGAATCGATTTCTGTCTTCATGACCTCGTCATCGTCTCCATATGAGTCGTATTCGATGCTGCAGACGGCATCACCTTATAACGACAGAATAACTTACGAAGACCAACGCGAAACTCCTCGTAGTGAAAAGCATAGATGAACGGATCGTTACAGCAGTTCAAATAGGCCAGGAGTTGAGCCACGTTGTAGGTTATGCCGCTCAAATTCAACGGCACATCTCCCAATGACGTCATCGATAGGATGATCTGTTTGAACGTTGAACAGATGACGAACGCAAGAACAACGATGAGCAACGTCTTGATGATGTTGCGTCTGGCTCGTAATATCTTCGGATCCATCGACTGTGCTGCTGCTGATGTGTCGCTTCCCGGTTTCGTGATCCTTGAGAGGCGGCGTAGAGAGAAGGCCATGCTGGCGTAGCAGAAGGTGAAGACCCCGATTGGGATTAGTAACTCAACAAATAGGTTGGCGACGCCGGCAAGACGCTTGGTTGCAATCGACGAGTAGGCGGCGCTCGTGCAAACTCCGTTGACGACTTTCACCGAAGGACAACCGATGCTCAGCTTGAATACAACGCTGAACACGGTCCCGACGATGCTGCTGGCGATGACCTTGCCCTTGCTGATCTTCAGGTGGTGTTTGATCGGGTGTACGACCTCCAGGTAGCGCTCGACGGTCATCAGAGTGATGTTGTAGACCCCCGATAGGACGAGGCCGACGAAGAAGGCACGGGAGTTCCACAGGTAGCACATCGGGACCATGGCCGACGGTGACCAGCGATTCCCGTCAACCATTATGACGAGGATGAGCATGATGCTGACGACGAGGTTGATGGCACACTGGCTGACGAGAAAATAGTTTGCTGGGCGTTTGAGGAGTGGCTTGTGTCCAAGGAAAACGATCAGAGCCAACAGGTTTCCAGCGATTCCGACGGCACCGATGGCGACGAAGACCATCTGAAAGGCAAAGCTAATCGAAATAGCGTAGATCTGGACATTCTGCGGCGGTTTCTGCGTCTGTGACGATGATTCATTCACCGAAACATTTAGTGTTGTTGTGTTGTTCATCTCCATTGATTTGAATATAGATGCAATTTGGATTTCAGCTCAGGTTTCTTCTTGATTATTCACTCCAAGATGATCGGAAAAACTGCGGCAAAAATCAGAGAGTTGGAACAGTGAACACGGGATTGTTTTCCTAGGAAACGTACACGTATAAATATGCATTCATGCATGTATGCATGTATGCATGTGTATATGCATGTGTTGGTGCATGTGTGTGCAAGACTGTAGGTGTTTGTGTGAGTGTGTGCGTGTGGGTGTGTGATTACATATTTACGGATAACGACGCTCAATGGCATTAATAAAAAATCGTTTTAGAAGTATAGGCATAATTATTTGGGCGATATCAACACAGTGAAAACCAAGACCGTGGTTTGCGGTTTGTGAAATCAGATTTGTTCCTACCCTACGCGATACGATTCGATCTACTTTAGACAAAATAGACAATTAGGGATTTTGTTCGATGAATCCTTACTCTATTCACACTGTATGTAGGCCTATAATAGGCTAATATTATAAATTCACCCTTTCTCGCAGTTAGTGAATAACTATACAGATACGAAAACCTATAGTAGAGTGAAAAAGGAGAAGGACGACCCGACATTTTATATTTATGTTAAAGTAGGCACAAGTAGGAGGTAGGCCTACTGTTTAGGTCAACCCGTCTACAAGGTCTTCTCCTATCATGCATAAGCTTATAACGTCTAAGCTACAAATAGTGTACTGTGCGTTCTACACGAGGGATTCGACGGGTTTCAATTGACTCAATCTGAATCTGACTGAGCTGAGCATTGTGTGCCTTGCTTGAAAAGGTGCATCTTTATTCACAATTATACATGACAGTCAGGTCCAAGTAAAATCGGGACCGCATGTAGGGTACATGGCGACGGAGTGAGAGTTATTTACAACACGTCGTGTCGTATCTCAGGCATCATATCTCTTGCGGAAATGAGGATGAACGCCAAGTGCATTATAGGGCGCACTATGCAAACATAGGTGACTAAGTAGTTTTTAATGAAACTATACTGTTTTCATGTACTAGACCAAGGTGCTCGAGTGACAATGAATGAAGGAGGAGGGTTTGAAACAAGACGGCAGAATGATGAAGACAACACATTAGCAAAACAATGCAGGGTCTATTCATGCACGTTGGCTTGAATAGTGTATGCGCCTAGAATGGAAGAGATGTCGGCTGCTGAATAAGCTTATGTCCTTTGTGAAAAACCATTCGGCAATGCGTTAATAAAGAGTCCGTGCTGCTGATTATGGCGGCCAAAGTATTCGATCGGAGGAGAAGCGGGAACTGGAGAAGGGCGAATAAACTATAGCGCAGGAAGGAGGAAGAGCATGCAGAAACGAAACAGAGTGGGGGAGGGGGTGGTCAAATGGAGGATAAAAGGAAAGTGAAGAGATTCAAAGGAGGGAAGGTGGATGAAGACCGAAGCTGGGAGGAAGAGGAAGGTGATGAGGGAAAGAAAAGGAGATGAATAGGGGAAATGGAGAAAGGATGTGGACCAGTGCATGGCGATTCTACAAGGCGTTGTATATCTGGAATTTGACCCCCTATTTTTCAGAGTCGCTATATACATGTACGCATAATTATTTTTAGCTGCCTCCAATTCAACGCTTAATTAGCCATACATTGCCTGCAGTTTTTATTTGTAGCAAAGTCTACTCATATCCTAATGCTTAGGCTAATTCTCATAAAATCAACTGACTTTTAATAAGACTATAATAGTAAAAACTAAATTTAAGGTGGAACATGTCGGAGCACAGATTTAAGAAACCTTTGCGCGCTTAGTATTTGAGAAGGAACTTAGTATGCCTACATATGGAAGACGAAATATGGGAGCAAGAGGAATACGATAGAAAAATAGAGAAATAAAAAGAGTAGTAGAAGGAGGATGAAAAAGAAAGAGGAATTACATGTTACTGAATCTTCGGGTAGGCTTATCCTCAAGAACCACACAGTATTCGACTTGCTATTCTAAGGGCTTCTTTTACGGAATTTTTAAAACTACACAAACCCTTCACTCCTTCCCATCCTCCGTGGTAAATTATGAAATAAGACAATGCTCATGAATAAGATGGTGCCCTGCGTTTGGCTTTCAAGTGGCGCCTTAGGAATTTAGAAATCACAATTTTACGGTAACCATTCCGTAACGGGTTCAACTATCACACCCATAATTTTTGCGCCGCGGCTAGGAAAAATGTTGTAAGGGCGGTGTTCACTTCAGTGCCACCTAGGTTCGAATCCACCCTCAAACCGCCGCGTAGGACCTTGAGCAATTCCTTCACTTGGAATTGTTCATGCGCTTCGGCGTGAAACTCCGATGCAGTGTCCGCGCTGCAGTCGGAAGCGCCTCTGAGTATATAGCGCGAAGGGGCGCAATAGAAATTTATAAATAAATAAATGGAAATGGTGAGATAAATTTTAAACTATTTTAACTGCACAAAATGCTTTTACAGCTGCACGAACTCATTTGGAAGCGGAACTGCCCTTTTGTGTAGAACTGCTCTTTAAAGTTTAAACAGAAAAGCCCTGCACGAGCCTGCGCTATTATAGTGGTTAGAAGACTGAACTGACAACACAAGGAAGTCGGGTACAATAGATAGGCCTACTTGTCATTCTTGGTCAAAAGATCTTTGCTCCATTTGTTCCCTCTGTCGGAGACTCGGAATCGTGTACAAACTAAGTATAATGGAATATCAGTGGAAGGATTTGCGCCGAGGGAGTAAACGGACCCCAAATGCATACGGGGAGGCTAGGAAAAATGTTGCTGACTTTTCATGACGCCATTTCTATCTGACAGGGTTAGTCCCAGGTACTTCTAAAAGGTGCTTACTAATGCCATGCATCATTGTTTATAATTATGAAGTACTAGCTGGGGTACCCGGCGTTGCCCGGGAAATTTAGGATTCGACCCGTTCCGGCAACAACCCAATCACACCACCCCTCCACCCCACCTCCACCTCAAACCCCACCCCACCCTGTACACCCATCCCTCCATCCGCCACGGCTTCACCCCTCCACCCCTCCAAGCTACCTCCACCCCATCCTCACCACACCCCCACCTCCACCTCACCTCCATCCCCAAACCCCCACCCCCACCCCGTACACCCCACCCCTCCACCCGCCCCAGCTTCACACATCCACCCTCCACCCCACTTCCACCCCCACCATCACCCCACCCCACCTCCACCCCAAAACCTCCACCTCCACCTCCACCTCCAAACCCCCACTCCATCCCGTCTACCCCACCCCGTTCACCCGCCCCATCCCACCCCTCCACCTACCACCTACCACCTCCACCCAACCCCACCCGACCCTCACCCCTACCCTCCACCCCACCCGAACCCCCAGCTTAAGCCAGCTCCCACTCCACACCCTCCACCAACACACCAACCCCCACCCCATCCCCGCCCCCCAAAACCCACAACACTCCGACCTTCAATGGTACGCCATCGGTGAAATTTTGGTTTTCGGAAAAATTTTCTCTTTCACCCCACCCCACCCCAAACTCACCCACCCGACAACACCCCACCACACTCCGACCTCTCCACCGGTGCGCCACCCGTGAAATTTGGGTTTTCGGAGGAAAATTTCCCGCCCCCCACGACCCCTCCCCACCCCAACCCCACAACACGCCACCACTAACTCCGACCTCCACCGGTAGGCCTACGCGTAAATCTATATAAATAAAAATCTAACGGCGTTCGCAGCAAATTGAAAATGATAGGATCTGCCAAAGTAACGCACCGATTTCTTTCAAAATCTCACCAAAACGTTCCATTCGAATACGCCAGTGTTCTTTGAATGGTTTTTCCCAAAAAACGCAATCTTTAACAACAATATTTGATAAAATTTGTCCACTATTTGACCCATACGATTTTAAACGTCGCAGACGAACCATAGAATGAGGTCGAGTGCGTGACGTCATAAGCGACTTGCAAAATAATTTCCTTTCATTCAAAAACCAAAGCGGCCGGCCGCTGTCAGGAAGGGACTGTGTACGAAACATAGAATGAGGTCGAGTGCCGTGACGTCATAAGCGAGTTGCAAAATAATTTCCCTTCATTCAAAAACCAAAGCGGCCGGCCGCTGTCAGGAAGGGACTGTGTGAGGGAGGAAAAGACCGGAGGGAGCGGCACGAAGAGGGTGGGGAGGGAGCGGAGGGGAGCGATGGACGTGGGAGGGGAGGGGGAGGGGTAGGGGGTTGGGAGGGGTTGGGGGAGGGGTTGGAGAGGGAGCGGAGGGAGGGGAGGGAAGGGGAGGGGAGGAAAGGGGATGGGCAGGCGAAGGGGGAGGGTTGGCCGAGGGAAGGGGAGGGGTGGGTGAGGGGGTTGGGGAGGGGAAGGTAGGGAGGGATGGTTGAATGCTCTTTTCAGCCACAGCAACGCGTGGCAGGGTTCAGCTAGTTGACTATAGTTATAGTAAGACTTTACAGCAAAGCGGATTGGAAGATCATTTACATCAGCTGCGTTTATATAATGACCATGCAAGCGTTTAAAAGGTGTTTAATAAACTTAGGGTTTTCGCCCCCACCGTGGCCCCCATGGTGGGGGAGATTCGCCAACAACTCCACTGGGTGGTTCCGATGGCCCTCTGTCTAGGTGCAAAGTTTGAAATCAATAGCTGCGTTTTATTGAAAAAAATTTGGGGGGTTTGGCCCCCCACCCTGGCCCCCATGGTTATAGAGAATCGCCAACCCCTCCACTGGGTGTCCGACGCCGAGACGAAGAGAGTAGTGAAGGTTTGGAGTGAAAAGGTCAAAAACTGTCGAAATGCATTCCGGTCAAACACACACACAGACAGACAGACACACAGACAGACAGACAGACAGACAGACAGAATCCTCTCTTTATTAATATAGATTATGCTAACATGTAAAAGTACGGTAGTCATAATTATGTAGAGGACTACTTCTTCTTTCCTCTGATAATGTACTTGATAATGTAATCATGTCTTGGGGCGCGGCGGTGTAGTGGGTATGTTCGTTGCTTTGCAGCCGTAATGTTGCAGGTTCGAATCCACCTCAAGCCGCCTCGTACGGACATTGGGCAAGTCATTCATTCGCGATAATTATTGCTCAGCGCTTCGGCGTGAAACTCCGATTCAGTGTCCGCGCCGTAGTCGGGATCACTTCTGAGTAGAAACCTTGAAAGGGCGCTATAACAAGTGCACACAGGCCTAAAAACAACAGTGATTATGTACCATTCATATATAACTTACTTTTATTAACTTTTATGCAGGCATAGGCTATTATAAAGTTAAAAAGACATCGGCCTGTACTGAAGACTTTCTTCTATTTCTGTGATTTGAATATAGGGCCTAATATTATAATAAATTAATAATATGTACTGACTTGCGCTTGTTAACTAGGCTACAATTGCGCTACATGCATGTCTTTGATCAAATTCATGTAATTAATGTGAAAAATTGAACTCTGATAATTTTTTTACCCGCGTCAGTCACAAATTTCCGGTAGAGTACCTCGGCTCGTTCTTGCGCAGTCTTTCGGATGCCTAGAGATGAGTCGGTTGAACTACTTTCCGTAAATGAAGTGACGTTCACTGACGGCTCCGCTCGATTGCGATGTGATCAGGTCAACTTTATTTATATATAGTCATGTGTGCCTGTCAATCACACGGATTATAAGGCGCGTCCATGCATTTGTTGATGTGGGAGGAGTCGATCTCCACGCGCCAAAACCCGGATGATCATATCGGCTGGACTTCAATGGTAAGTAGGCTATTATTATTTAAGCCGATAATAATGTCTTTCATGAACGCAATGTCCTGAGAAGGAGACGTAATTATTCTGCTTAATTCATAGGCCAATTTCCTATTTTCTCAGTCGCTGGCCTTGACACATGGAACGGGCTTCCTGACATGTGATATTTCGCCTAGTGCTCAGGGATCGCTTCACCATGTTCTTATCTAGCCTTAAGACTGTCCTATTTAGCCGAGGATGGGTCGAGAGCGCTTCTGGGTAGGTAATCTTGAAGGGGTCCTGTAGAAGTGCGCTTAATAAATAAATGAATTACGCACGATCGCATTTGTGTTCTGGAGTTAATGTCAAACAGGAAAAGAATTTCTAAGGTGTCCGATACGAAAATAACTAAGTTCAACAGGCCTAAAGTAATATGCATTGATTTTTTAAAATTCCTGACGTGTTACGCTAATGCTGGTCAAAATATTGAAGTTTCTGTCATCCAATAAGGACGCAATTTGCAACAGAATTCTAATGTTAGGGACCCGAAATTAGTTTAAAATGCCAACTCAATTTCAATATAGGGCCTACATGTAGCCTTGATGTAGGCCCTATTGTTTATCCACCATAAATTAAGTCATATCTGGGCTTTTAATATGAGTAGCCTAATACTAATCAAATAATAATCTAATAAAACATTTGTAAAGCGCTTCTCAAAGCACAGCTATTCAGAAGCACTATCAGCGTGACAGGCACATGAAAAGATAAATGTCTTCAAGCAGCGAAAAGATGCAGGTAAATTTCCTAAAGTATTAGAGTACACAGTGTGTTCAGAGTGCCCGCCTTCGGCTTTACCATATTAAGCCTCAAGACACGCGCGCCATTGGCCAATTGCGACATCGAGAAGAGGCGGGTTAAATTTCTCCAATCCATTAACGATTCACTTGCAGAGTTCAACAATGTCGTTGATTTTTGTACAGTAAGAATCCTTTTACATTATCACAGAAATCCTGCAGCCAACAGGATTTAAGTCCTGGCTGTGTGACTGTCGAAGATTGCGGGCGTGAAAATCCACCTTTTAGCGGCGATTGTAAAAAATCTACCATAGGCTATATGCTTTTGTTAATGCAGTAGAGTGCTTTATTGATTTCGGTTAACATTGTATTGAATAAGTTTCGGATTCCTATACGATTAAGAACGGACACCATAACCAAGCATTGCTTGAGGACATATTATAGGCCTAGTATAGGTTACATGATGTTTTGAAAAGACACCGTTGGAGCAATTGCTGATGAATCTATAGAATATGGTTAAAGGAATTTAATGTGCCTTTGACTTTGAGTCTGATTATTGATGCCACTTAACATGAATGTCTAGTAATCGTAATTTTCATCAGAATTCTAGTGTTAGGGACTGAAAATTAGTTTAAAATACCTACACTGCTTGCTTGCATGTATTATGTGATCAGTAAAGTAAGCTTATGTTGATTGATTGTTTGATTTAAATCCGGAGTTTCCTTTCTCAACACTTCAACAATTTCTCAAGACCAGTTAGCTGAAATGTGTAATTAGACGAATATAATCTCGTATATAAGGTAGACATGGTTCTTCGGAAAGCAAACAATGCCGGTAAAAAGCTCCATGGTTCTGAGAAATGTATTTCCATTTAAAACCCGATAGAACTGCACCAGCCGAAACTATGATTGACAGGCTATAATAGGCATAATAAGTATTGAGCACGTATACCAGGCAAAGGAAGCAATGGGTGAGATGCTTTACTCCGACGAGTTCCAACGGCAGCATATAGGTCTACATGCGATCAATTTGGCTGCATGTTCTTTGATGTAGCGATGGTCAAAAACATTTCTTACTTAAACCATATAAAATTCAAAATATGAACAGGATTGTGATCAAAAACAGACTTTGAAGTCTGTTCAAGCCACGCGTTCTTGTTATCTTCTGCTAATTCAGTAGCTCGACGTTGCTTAAAATACAATTCATTTCAAAGGGTTTTTTGCGCAATTTGACGCACGGAAGTTGCTTAAATGCTAATCTCTCAAGCGATTTCACTAAGCGTTAAATGCGTCTGTGCTAATTATATCTTCTGGACTTAAAAGAAACTCTAGCAGCTTTCAGTTATTTTATCCTTGCACTTCTCCGTTCCGCCGCTCATGTGATCCGGTCAAATCAGTTTTTTCAAAAAAGCTTCCTAAAAGAGCTAAAACCTTGTAATGTCCAATCCGTGCATGTCCGGGAATTTTCTAATGAATTTCTAGTGCTGTGTGTTTTTACTTAGGCCCAAATTTTACAATAATTGTAAATTTTGGGCCTTCTACAGGGTCCGATACAGAAATTTTCGAAGGGGTCAAAGTATTTGGTCTTGGGTCTTCAGGCAAAACAGAGACCATTCTGAAAAAAATACCATTTTGCCCGTCGGAATGACTTTATTAGTCATACGCTACTTTTATGTATCTTTTCTGTACGAACCTACCAGAATAGCTGGTGAGAAATGAGGGCGGCCATGGCCGGGGTTTGCCCCTGGATCCGCCCCTGTTCTTCTATACATCACGCTCCTCCGGTATTTTACCTATATACATGTACAGTTGTCTTCATATAGGGCTATTATATGCTATAATCCACACCCCCAATCTACTTCATGCTGTCTCGCTCCAGATCATACGGATACTTCTTCTCGTCATTGTGCATCAGCTTCTCCATAAACTCCCTTCCAGTTCCCTCCTCCTCCTCTCCTTCTCCTCTCCTTCTCCTCTCCTCCTCATATATGTTTCTCATTAGAACGACTCATTGGTGTATTCATTCGAGAACTTCTTCAGCGTCGCAAAAATCACTATCAATCCTCAAGGCCATTAATTGATCGTGACTAGAATAATACAGGCATTAAGTGCAAACGAAATAGGAAAAAAGGATGTATAATTAACTACGACTTATACCCGCTGCTAATCTAGGCCCTACTTTGTTTTTGATTAAGCCCCTGCGAACAAGCTGGTTCCGACGACGACATTGCTTTTTTAGAATCTGTAGAAATGTCGAGATTACAGAATGACGAGCAACTGCGACGCAGACGATTGAAACCGACCATAAGCCATGTCATGATGAGCAGGGATTTAGGGAAGGGGTTAATGGGAAACACTTTGGCACGGAGGGCGTATACGGATGAGAGATCGCTTCTCACTATAATACAGGTATACCTTCACCCTCAAGGAACACTCAATCTCCATTCGGCAGAAGACGTCAACTGGTACACTGAGCGTGAGGACGTGATGATGCTGTCTTTCGCTCTAATCTCAAAACTCACCTTTTCCAGTGTATACCTACAGGCCACATGTACAGTTCTTAACGGTCTGCCGAACCTCAATGTACCCTTCTGAGCTTTGTAAGGAAGGTATTATGAAAGCACAGTTGTATTGTAATGTATTGTATGGCTATCGACAGTAAAATGTGACTCCTGTAAAAACTTGTGATCATTTGTTCATTACTAATGGTAGGCTAGTCATGATATCCAACTCAGCCTACTGCGCTGTGTCAGTTTCAAAACAAAGCTTTCGAAAACAAGCTCTTGCTTTCATTGGTCCTGCACTCTGCATAGAATCGACTGTTAACTTGTAGCCTAAACCAGGGCTTTACCCGAGGGTATAGGCCTACGCGCGTATACAGCGTATACTCACCTCCGGGAAAAAAACGGCATCATATACTCACCTCGCGAAAAGTATGGTATACGCTGGTAAAAAAAGGAGGGTACAAAAAGGTCATCAACTTTTTCGGGCGGCGAATTGATAAAATTTTCCCGATATTTTGGCCGGATGACTAAAAAAGTCAACTTTTCGGATGGCGAATTGAAATTTTTTCTCGAGATTTGGCCATCGAAAATCCCCCCCCCCCCCCAAATATCGGATTTCCTCCCGGCCAACGTATACACTCACCTCAAAATTTACCAGTACAGCCCTGGCCTAAGCCAAGTGCATTTTCCCCATTGTCTTAAAACTACTTTCTTTTCGCTGGGTCTTTCGCACTGGTAGAGTCTCTGATCAGTGCGCACTGCAGTGTGAGGCGGTTTTTAAAAATAAACTTATAGTTACACGATACCATGCTTTCACCCACAATCCATTTCCCTTCCGCGTCACGTTCTCGCCAACACCAATGCCTTGCAAATGGCAGAACTTATTGACGTGTTTTTGCCAAAGAAAGCCGCTACTTTCTTGCAACGTGAAACCCCAGCGGCTATAAAATCTTAGACCTGCTTCACCTGAGTGTGACTGAGTGGCATTAAATGACTCGCTCACCTTTTCCACTTCTTCATATGCGCAAACGAGAGTGCACGCACGCAAAACAAATAGGCTCACAAGCAGGCATACACATAGATGCACGCACACATCTAGATATATAGGCCTACAGGTGGCAAGAATCGCTTCTAGATGATAAACTGCATGTCGCTGAACCCCCCACCCTTTTTGGAGGGGGGGGGGTTCGGCGACAGTGTTAGGGCGCATGTCCAAGCGGCTGTTGTTGTTTTTTACCAGGTGAAAATTGTGTTTGACGTGTGGACAATTTCTTGTGTGCACGATCAACACTTTTCGTGGCTTCAAATGCCTGTCTACCATACTCTCTATAACAGCACGCAATGGCGCAGTGGCACAGTGCAGAAATAGATCTCAATTTGACTTTCAAATATAGCCTACACAAAGCATTAGTGATCATATAGGACTAACATACCAAATGCGTGATTGGTCTTAATGTTTCAATATGTAGGAAATGTACAAGATTGGGCAGTGGTAATAGTGGTGGGTTCGGTGTCTTGCGGCCGGAGGGTTCTGGTTCAAATCCACCTCAAGCCGCCTCGCAGTGACCTTGAGCAAGTCCTTCACTCGCAATTGCTCATGCGCTTCGGGCTGTGTCCGCTCTATAGTCGCAAGTGCTTCTGAGTAGACAGCTTGAAGGGGCGCTATAGTAAATGCGAGAAATAAATTATACATGAAATATACAAATAGACCTACATTAGCCTACATTAAAAATTATTTAATTTCGTTCATAACCCAGTGCAGGTCTATAAAACATAAAAGTAGACTATTTCCGGACTGTATCATTGACAAAGTATAGGGCCTTCCCTAAACTGGAACTAAGCTTATTAGGCCTATAGCTGCTATCTGAATTAAACTGAATGAAACAACTAGTCAGTGGCAATAGGCCTAACTTAGAAAAGCGCTGTATAAAATGTGCTACTAACAATGTCATTACCAAATGATAGATCACCAATATTTTACGTGATTAATGACAATATAATTGGTGCAACTCTGTTAGCGTAATAATCTGTTTCTTTGGATTCGCCAAGAAATTATGCATGCAGCGGTTGGAAGGCTGGAAGCCTCATCATAAAGAGAAGTTTGCAAAGAAAATGTTCACGATGCCTGGTATACAGTGTACCCGGTAGGTCCTTAACATACAGCAGCGCCTTCCTACCTAATCACCTCTGAAGCAATGGCGATGACTGGAGCGGACAGTCTTCCTGGGAGTGAGAGCCAGTGTAGAACACGCCACTTCTTATAGAAGAAACAAGAGCTTATAATGGGCAAATATCGATCTGATTACAAACGGTTAGGAGATCGATTCTTCCATAGTCGTTTACAATCTGATTATCTGACCATCAACCTCACAATCGGAAACCGTCAGACATCTCTGAATTTCCTCGGCGACACGCAGCTTCCGTGCTGATCGAACACGCCAAAGTAGCGTCCAGTGTGGGTAGCCAAAAATGGGGCCCTTTACAGTGTCATATTACCATATTGTAATCACAAGGAAAAGTTCAAAAGTAAGCCGACCATTATTGCGCTTCAGTCTAAAAAACTCAGACGCAAACGTAGCTTAGGCCTACTCACCCACATAAAGACAAACAGACGCACTCACTTAGCCTATACATTGATATTTCGGGGACACATGGGTAAGTTTGTTGTGGGACAGAATGATTATTTTTATGCTATAAAAACATAATATTTGACAGGAAACCAGCAAAACAGGAAGTTTATCGATGAGCAAGCCAAGTCTGATCTTGTGTTCATCGTGTCACGGCGCTATAGCCTATACATTGATATTTCGGGGACACATGGGTATTGGGTAAGTTTGTTGTGGGACAGAATGATTATTTTTATGCTATAAAAACATAATATTTGACAGGAAACCAGCAAAACAGGAAGTTTATCGATGAGCAAGCCAAGTCTGATCTTGTGTTCATCGTGTCACGGCGCTCTTCTTACTGTCAGTTTGTTTAAAAGAGTCTCTCTATTTTCCACTAAAAAATATTTCTCTGTTACAATGTCTCGCATATCTTAATCACACATGCATGCAAAAATTGATCATGGTTTGTTTTGTTACGCATTTATTGTGAGTTATCGCGCGGAACAAATCATAGCCACAAGATTTTGCAGGGTGGAAATGCTGGGGGGAAGATGGCGGGGCAAGTTGGCAGGTGTAACAAACGTGTCCGGCCGGCAAATCAAACATGCCCCACGATTAAGATAATTTTTGTTGCACATAGGCCTACATGTAGTTACCGTTACAAAATCTGATGTGTATTCAAACCTGTTCATCGTAAGTTGATTATGGTTAGGCCTACACACAAAACACGAATACACGTAAGTATCATATAAACTTTCTCAATTTAATTCAAAGCAACGTGTTCTATTGTTCCAAACTCTGCTATACAGTGTACATGAGACACAAATGGATGGCCTTAAAGCAGCGGTCCCCAACCCGTGGCCCGAGGGCCAAAAGTGGCCCGCCAGGCCTCAAAAAATTGCCCGCCAGGCCTCAAAAAGGTCCTCATCTCTCAAAGAATTAACAAAAATATATGAAAACATTGACAATTTGAGCAAGATAGAACATATAATTATTTTCTATTACAAATTATTTTATTTTGAAGTCTATAAACATCAAACATTCCACTTTGAATCAATTATAACAATTTTTATATGCTTTTAGTTAATTAAATTTTAGCATTGTGGCCCCCTAATGTCCTTTAGGCCTAACTAAGAAAAAGTGGCCCTCGTGTCCTCCAACTTAGAAAAAGTGGCCCTACAGTCAAAAAAGGTTGGGAACCACTGCCTTAAAGGTTCACATGACCAATAAAATTTTGGCTACCTAAGTAACACAGGCCTGCTGTGTAGTGATGTAACGATTGTCGATCGTTGCAAACATAAATTTATTTTTTACTTAACTTTGGCTCGCGCCCGAAGATGTCTATGCTTAGCCCATTGATATGTATTATATAGCTGGATTGGAACAGCTTCGTATTATGGTCCATGGCCGACGGCGAATAGCACGTGACTTCCTGTAAGGGGGACGCGGCCTTGGTCCTATGTAAACCCATGTTAAATTCGTCAACTTTAAAGGCTATTTTCAAGAAAACTGCTCAATAGCCGCTAAATACAATTAGGTTGATTGTTTTGTATGTCACTCAACTAAAAAACCCTCGGCTGGTTTTAAACAATTCTGCATCATTGCTGAGAAATTTGCGTTTTAAACCGAAGAGTGTGCCGCCTATCCTTTACTATGGTTTGCCTCTAGGAATTCTGGGACTTGCCCCAGAGAACCCTGGGACTTGCCCCAGAGAATCCTGGGAGTTGCTATTGGCTTTGCCTCAAAGAATCATGGGATATCCATGAGTGAGCGATAATCCGTACTTTCATAGGCCAGTTCCTATCCAGTAACTATTTAGTACATATCAATGGCTTAGCCGATAATCAATTACGTAATGCCTATAAATAGTTTCGGCGCACTTCTGATTGCCTGTCGCGGGCGGTGTGACGTCAGACTTTGTGGGTCAACCAATCAGGAGGCTTCCCTCCTGTCACGTGGGCTAAGTTAGCGCGAGTTCGTCAGTGTTGGCTGTTGACTGTGGTGGTGAAAGAAACTGTGTTAAAAATCTATGTGATGAAAGTGAACTTTGTGCTGCAAATAATTACATTTTATCGTCTTCCGATAATAATTCTGGAGCAGAAGTTGTTTTGTCCGCAGATAATGGATGTCGTTTAGTTTTGCCTGTTCGGAAGCTAAACATTTTCTGGCCGGAAAGTTGTTTGTTGTAACGCAAGCCTGGAAATATCCCGTTGATATAACTTTGGATCAAGAGGAAAGTAGCCTATTCTGTCTTGTACTAAAATTAAATTAGAAGAATTAGAAATACAATTGAATGTTTATTTTAGGCCTCTTAAAATAATAACCTCGATCGAAATGACCACTCGGAAATAATTAAATAACTGTTTAGTTTAGAAACTTCGACACAGAGTAGATTGTACGAATATAAAGACGGACAATGTCTCTTTAGGTTCATTTTATGTTTCAAATCCAGAAGATCCCGAGGAGAGCTTTATTATTTCGTTAAACCCTGAACTAGATACTCTGGCTTGATAATTCAAAACTATTGAAAGTAGGCCTGTAACTTTCACCTGGTCGTCGGTAGGCTTCATATTATTTCTGTAACCTTAAAACCTTGAATCGGTATTGAACTTGACTTAATAAATTGTAGAATATTTAAAGAACTAAGTGAATTACTTTGTGTTTATACAATGTCGGTGTATGAATCAGAGGAGAAAGAAAGGATTGAAGAGAGTGAACAGGAGGAAGAATTCCCTGATGAGTCTAATTCAATTCAGTTAGAAACCACCGATGCGGAGTTTCGTGAGAGGCAGAAATTGCTAGAAGAGAAATTAGAGATAATGTCCTGCGGCCTAAAACAACTTCTCGAGCGTCAAGACCAATTTGATAGCCTGGCAGGGGCCGCTAGTATAAGGCAAAGTCAGGAGGGACTAGAGACAGTAAAGGAGGAGATGAGGGTTTGGGCCGAATTACTTTCGAGGGGAGATGGGTCTCAGGAAACTGTTGAGCGGGGAGCGAACCCAGATAAGTCCTCAAGGGGGGCTGTCGTCGTCCACCAAACGACCGTGAGACAATGTCCAGCCACCACTCGCCTGCATCCTGGTACCGAGCTTAGAAATGGGACCCACTCCTCAACGGAAGTTGAGACCCTGGTTTTCGGCCCTATCTCAGAAGAAAGGAATCCATCTATAAGATCGCGAAGTAGATACCAACTGTCCGAGGACCTGGCAAAGTACTCATTTCCCCAACAGTTAGCCCTCTCGCGGGTGGTTCGGTCCGGAACTCTTAAGTCAAGAATAGGCGGCCACCTGGCGACAGAAGAGCACGGCGCTACAGTGATAATGACAGTTCACATTTAGGGAGAACTGAAAGTCAAACAAATGTAGTCTATATAGATTATGTAGAGTTGTAGACCTTATAAAAATGCAAAATGCTCAAAACTTAACCAAGCTAACTTAGCCTAATTAATTTAAATAGGCAAAGGAAAAAGCAATTTGAGACTGACAAACTAGTAGAAGAGAATACACATAGATTTCTACTGATGGTAGGCCTACTACCGTACTGCTGACTTTAGCGCTAACATTGAAGCAGGCAAAAACTCCTTGGTAAGGGTCTATGTGTCTAGTTGAGTAAGTATGAGTGTCTGATGTAGGCCTAATTGAAGACCGAGGATGGTACGTTGTGCCTATGTTTATGCGTACTCACTAATTAACGTATTTCTTTAATTAAAACTAGCATTACTCATGCACGTGCACATAGGCTCACACACGAACACATTAACATCGGCTTACATACATGCAGGCTCATACACAGAGGTACCCACCCATACACAGGTAGGATTTGTGCAAAAAAGTCGTTTCGGGGTTGACTGTTGAGTGTAGGCCTAAGTAGGCTACATGTATTATTATATTAACCAAAAATTTGATGTCAAAGTGATTGTGGTAATTCTGAAACTGCGTCGTCATCTGGCGATTAGGAAAGCGAACATGAAATCGCAGAATCATAAACATTCTTGGGCAAAGCGCTGTATCTTATCTGACAATTTATAAAGCGCTTCTTGCAGCAAGAGCCTTTCAGAAGCGCTCCCAGTGCGTTCATCTCCGAGAAAAAGGCAAGTTTTTAGACGAGAGAAAGATGATGATACACTACCAGAGAGGATGGCAGAGCGAACTGATGGGGGCATGGGCGTCCGCAGCGGGGCGCAAGGGGGCGCAAGTGCGCCCCCTGGATTTTTCGCATAGTTGCACATAAATTTAGATTATTTGGTTGTGGTTGTTACAACGCGATTTTCAATGTGATTATCGATTCGTTCTACAAGTTGAATCTATATATCTTTCTTTGGGCGCATAACGTATAGGTAGGCTATAGGATTCTCTCGTGGTATTATGGAAATTCAAACTGTCACCCATTAAATTTAGACCATGTGACAATTATTTAAAAGTTTGCGCCCCCCTAGAAAAATTCCTGCGGACGCCCATGGATGGGGGAAGCCCATTCCATAGAGAGGGACCAATGCTGGCAAATGATCTGGATTGCGCCATGGCGGTCCTGACTCGCGGGACAAAGAGGTCAAGCCGATCAGAGGACCTAAGAGGACGCAGCGAAGTGGCAGACGGGGGGCGAAGTATCTGATCACACAGATACTTCGGAGCAAGACTAATTTGAGACTTGATGACCAAAATTAGGACTTTAAATTGTATACGGGTCGAGAATGGAAGCCAGTGAAGTTGTTCAGTCATGAATGAAGAAATGTGGGATAATCGAGGAAGGCGGGCAATGAACCTAGCGGCAGCATTAAGTACAGATTGCAGAGGAGCTAGGCGAACCTTGGGTAGACCAATAAGGACAGAATTACAATAGTCAATCCGAGAAGATACAAAAGCATGAACAATTGAGGTAAAGATCGAAGATGTGACAGATTTGCGAATAGCCCTGAGACGCCTTAGCTGGAAGTAGGAAGAGTGAGTAAGATTGGCAATGTGCTCAGTGAAGGTAAGAGAACTATCTAGGGTGACACCTAGGTCACGAACACTGGAGGAGAAGTTGAAGTGAGGAAAAGTTTGAGAGAGCAGTGTGTAGTCAAGTTTTTGAAGCTGTTGAGGAGTGCCAAACCAAATCAGCTGGGTTTTGGAAGAGTTCAAAGAAAGACGATTAGATGACATCCACAGATGAAGATCCTGTGATAGAGCATCAATTCGACTTGCAAGAAGGAGTTGAGCAGAAGAGGGTCCATGGACATAAACCTGGACATCATCAGCGAAAAGGTGGCCAGTTGCAGAGTGGCCAGGGAAAAGAGAGGTAATGCCAGCCGTGTAAAGGATGAAAAGGAGTGGGCCTAGGACAGAACCCTGAGGAACACCCAAGACAACAGGGACCCACTGAGTCATAGAGTCACCAGAGATGATCATTTGGGTACAATCAGACAGGTAGGACCGAAACCAAAGGAGAGGAGAACCTTTGAGTCCGCAGGATGTTTCAAGTCGTTGCAAGAGAATCTCATGATCAACCATGTCAAAGGCTGCAGAGACGTCGAAGAGAGCCAAAAGAGTGACTTGAGACTTGTCAACAGCAGAGTAAATATCCGAAAGCATGGAAAGGAGGGCTGTTTCCGTAGAGTGATTAGCCCTATAGCCAGACTGGTGGGATGGAAGGAGACCCGATTGCTCAAGATAGGGAAGAAGTTGCATTGATACAAGTCTTTCAAGAGTCTTAGACAGAACAGATAGGTTTGAGATAGGGCGATAGTTTTGACTGAGACTAGGGTCAAGATTGGGCTTCTTGAGTGCAGGAAAGACCAAGGCCCGTTTTTGCGAGGTAAGAATGCAGCTGTATAATAGTAGGCCTACATAATGGCACATACTGTAGGCTGTGTGCAGAACAATTAAATACAAATGAAAATCATTAGAAAAGACATGACTCGGAGAAGACTTCGTTTCGCTACAATGCGAGCAGATGAGCTTTCAATGTTTGATTTAAATTGAACAACATAATCATTTAAGGTTAAAGGTATACATGTATGCTCTGGCGAACAGCAGTTTAACAACAGTTCCATACTATAGGTCCTACTCCTATCCATATATTCAACTGCACCAGGGCAAAGTCTCCCCGGGATGGAGCTCAGTTGAGAGAGCGTTGGTTGATAAACTGAGAGTCATCCACGCGACCCGGGTTCAAGCCTCGCAGTGTCGCACAGGGCAAAAATTTATTTGAATTTTCTGTTAGCTGCCATTGGCGCTTTGCTGTTGCGTTGCTTGACTCGGGTTCTGCTGAAAATAAGATTGCCCCTCCTACTTCTGGCTTGGCCGAACCAGACGTGATCCAGCACTTAGGCTATTAGTGTTAAGCCGAACTCACTGCTGTAAAGCCGACCTGCCTGTCGTGCTACAGTGGGCCGTATTTCGTATAACCTGTACCTGTAATCATTCTATGGTTTGTCAGATTGAATTTGAATAAACGAATATTATTATTATTGCATCGATATAGAACAATAAACTGCACTCAGTTAAGCTATGCATGCATCGGCACATACTTCTAGGCACAACAGATCATCATCATCATCATCATCATCATCATCATCATCATCATCATCATCATCATCATCATCAGGAGCGATGGGTCAAAGGTCCGTAGGTGTTCCACTGCATTGTTAATCACTTTTCGCCAGAGTTCTCGCTCTTGTGCTACTGCTCTCTACAGATAAGGGTCCAATATATTTAACGCACACGACTAAATACAACTTAGGGGTAAATTGATTCAACTGAAGCCGACAACACTTCATAATGACCAATATCCGTCCGACTTGTTTTTAATTAAATAATCTGTGCCTCTGTTTGATTTATTTATCCTAGTTGATTTACTTGATTATTCTGTGGCTCTGCGGTGGGTCTAGCTGTACTTGACCCCGACGGCATCACCTGCATGGAACGACAGAATAACTTACGAAGACCAACGCGAAACTCTTCGTAGTGAAAGCCATAGATGAATGGATCGTTACAGCAGTTCAAGTAAGACAAGATTGCAGCAACGTTGAACATAACACCTCCGAGATCCAGCGACACGTCGGCGAGGGTAGACACCAACACAAGAAACTCGAAGAAGCTTGCACAGACGACGAACCCAAGAACGACGATGAGCAACGTCTTGATGATGTTGCGTCTGGCTCGCGGGATCTTCGGATCAATCCTTTGCGTTGCGTCGCTTGCCGGTTGAGTGACATTCGAGAGACGACGGAGAGAGCGTGCCATACTCGCGTAGCAGAACACAAAGATGATGATGGGGATGAAGTAATCTAGGAGAGTGCTAGCGACTGCTGCGAGACGCGAGGTTGGAACAGTCGGGTAGTTTGCGAAAGTGCAGATTCCTTCGACGACCTTAACTCCTGGAAAGATCAAAGATGCCTTAATGCTGAGTGCGAGCAGAGTCCCAGCGACGATGCTTGCAATGACCTTGCCCTTGCTGATCTTGCGGTGGTGCACGATCGGGTGAACGATCTTAAGGTAGCGCTCAACGGTCAGAAGGGAGATGTTGTAGACCGACGACTGCACCAGACCGCCGACGACGGCGCGGGAGTCCCACAGATAGCACATCGGGACCACCATAGACGGTGACCAGTGACTACCGTCCACCATTACCGTCAGGATGACCATGATGCTGACGAGTAGGTTGATCGTGCATTGACTCACGAGAAAATAGTTTGCCGGTCGTTTGAGGAGTGGCTTGTGTCCAATGAAGACTATCAAAGCCAACAGGTTTCCAGTTATTCCCACGGCACCAATGGAAACGTGGAGAATCTGGATGCCAGAAGTAACCGCACTTGAGTAGAATTTTAGTTGAAGCGGTTTCTGAGTGTTAACTGATGTTGCATTATTGGAATAGTCAACAGAAGCATTCATTGCTGACGACGTGCTGTTCATCTTTATTGTTTCCAGAAAGTTCGATGCACAGTTCAGAGTCGCAGCTGCGGTTTGTCGACAGTCACTCGTAATTGGTCTTGTATTTGATGATCGACGGCTGCTCCATAAATTAAAGTAATAAGTTCTTATCTTTAGACACAAATGTATCATGTGAAGCCATTAATCTAAATTCTAACACAATGACAAAACGACAATGAATAAACATAACATTGTGTTTCGTGCGATCTCTCCATTATCTTACACTGCAAGTCTTCGCCTATTATAAGGTTCCTCTCTACCTAATTGTTAGAAGAATTATGAATAATCATGTTTCGGCTAACTTTCATTATGCTACACGTTCGGTTCATATATACAAAAGATCATTTAGAACTTCTATGCTACAGAAAAAAACACATTTATAATTATGATTACACCAAGGCATCCAACAGACTTTGATTAAATCACAGATCTAACACCATATTGATACTTCTTTCTTGCTGATCAAATGTATCTATAAATTAGCGTCGACCTGTGCGGAAGAATTCCTCCGGTTTATTTCAAAACATAGTTTGCAGATAAACTTCTCGCTCCGTCCTGTACACTCCCTCGTTCGGAAAAAGGTCTGCATGACGATAATCTGAATGCTATTTTAAAGATTCGTGTAATGAAAACCTTAAACGCCAATTATTACCAGATTCCGTTAAACGTTTGGAACAGTATAATTCTGCTCGAATGTAGGCTATGCAATCTCTCAAATAGTCCAACAGCTCCGAGATTCATCACCATTATAGGCAACAGATATGGAGGGATAAAAATTATATAAGTCTAACGGACATGTCAAAATGCATTATTTTAGGCCAAAATTGTCTTAACGATTAGACTTCATAATGATCAATATCCGTCTGACTGTTTTAAATTGCGTAATCTGTAACTCTGATGTATTTATCCTAGTTAAGTTAACTGATTATTCTGTGTCTCTGCGGTGGGTCTAGTCATACTTGACCCCGACGGCATCACCTGCATGGAACGACAGAATAACTTGCGAAGACCAACGCGAAACTCTTCGTAGTGAAAGCCATAGATGAAGGGATCGTTACAGCAGTTCAAATAAGACAAGAAAGCAGCAACGTTGATCATAACACCACCGAGATCCAGCGACACGTTTCCGACGATACTTACCAAAAGAAGAAACTCTAAGAAACTTGAACAGATGATGAAGCCAAGAACGACGATGAGCAACGTCTTGATGATGTTGCGTCTGGCTCTAGAGATCTTCGGATCAATCCGTTGCGCTGTTGTCTCACTCGCCGGTTGAGTAACCTTCGAGAGACGGCGGAGAGAGCGTGCCATACTCGCGTAGCAGAACACAAAGACGATGATGGGGATGAAGTAATCGAGGAGAACGTTGGCGACGGCTGCGAGACGCGCGGTTGCAACAGTCGGGTAGTTTCCGACCGTGCAGATTCCTTCGACGATCTTAACTCCTGGAAAGATCAAAGATGCCTTAATGCTGAGTGCAAGCAGAGTCCCAGCGACGATGCTTGCAATGACCTTGCCCTTGCTGATCTTGCGGTGGTGAAGGATCGGGTGCACGATCTCAAGGTAGCGCTCAACGGTCAGAAGGGAGATGTTGTAGATCGACGACAGGAGCAGACCGCCGACGATGGCACGGGAGTCCCACAGGTAGCACATCGGGACCATCACAGACGGTGGCCAGTGACTACCGTCCACCATTACCGTCAGGATGACCATGATGCTCATGAGTAGGTTGATGGCACACTGGCTGACGAGAAAATAGTTGGCCGGTCGTTTGAGGAGTGGCTTGTGTCCAATGAAGACTATCAAAGCCAACAGGTTTCCAGTGATCCCCACGGCACCAATGGAAACGTGGAGAATCTTTATGATAGAGGCAACCGCACTGGAGTAGAATTTTGGTTGAAACGGTTTCTGAGTGTGAACTGATGTTGCATTATTGGAATAGTCAACAGAAGCACTCATTGCTGACGACGTGCTGTTCATCTTTATTGTTTCCAGAAAGTTCGATGCACAGTTCAGAGTCGCAGCTGCGGTTTGTCGACAGTCACTCGTAATTGGTCTTGCATTTGATGATCGATGGCTGCTCCATAAATTAGAGTAATAAGTTTTGATCTTTAGAAACAAAGATACCATGTAACACCAATAATCTAAGTTCTAACACAATGACAAAACGATAATGAATAAACATGTTTTTCGTGCGATCTTTCCATTATCTCACACTGCAAGTCTTCGCCTAATATAAGGTTCCTCCATACCTACATGTAAGTGCTAATAGCCTAATCATGGCTCGCCTAACTAGCTCCGAGATCCATCACCAACATAGGCAGCAGTCTATGGGGGGAGATAAATAAATAATATATGTATATATATATATATATATATATATATATATATATATATGGGTCAAACGCACATTATTACATGCATTATTTAGACCTAAATTGTCTCAACAGAAACTGACTACATTTCATAATGATCAATATCCGTCTGCCTGTTTTTAGTTACATAATCTGTAACTCTGATGTATTTATCCTAGTCGAGTTAACTGATTATTCTGCGTCTCTGCGGTGGGTCTAGTTGTACTTGACCCCGACGGCATCACCTGCATGGAACGACAGAATAACTTGCGAAGACCAACGCGAAACTCTTCGTAGTGAAAGCCATAGATGAATGGATCGTTACAGCAGTTCAAGTAAGACAAGACTGCAGCAACGTTGAACATAACGCCTCCAAGATCCAACGACACGTTTGCGAAGACACTCACCAATATAAGAAACTCTAAGAAACTAGCACAGATGATGAACCCAAGAACGACGATGAGCAACGTCTTGATGATGTTACGTCTGGCTCGCGGGGTCTTCGGATCAATCCGGTGCGCTGTTATCTCACTCGCCGGTTGAGTGACCGTCGAGAGACGACGGAGAGAGCGTGCTATACTCGCGTAGCAGAACACAAAGATGATGATGGAGATGAAGTAACGGAGGAGAAAGTTGGAGACGGCTGCGAGACGCGAGGTTGCAACAGTCGGGTAGTTTCCGACCGTGCAGATTCCATTGATGATCTTAACAGAAGGAAAGATGAAAGATGCCTTAATGATGAGTGCGAGCAGAGTCCCAGCGACGATGCTTGCAATGACCTTGCCCTTGCTGATCTTGCGGTGGTGAAAGATCGGGTGCACGATCTTAAGGTAGCGCTCAACGGTCAGAAGGGAGATGTTGTAGATCGAGGACTGGAACAGACCGCCGACGATGATATGTGAGTTCCACAGATAGCACATCGGAACGAGCATAGACGGCGACCAGTGACTACCGTCAACCATAATCGTCAGGATGAGCATGATGCTGACGAGGAGGTTGATGGTGCACTGGCTGACGAGAAAATAGTTTGCGGGTCGTTTGAGAAGTGGCTTGTGTCCAATGAAGACAATCAAAGCCAACAGGTTCCCAGTGATTCCCACGGCCCCAATGGAAACGTGGAGAATCTGGATGCCAGCAGCAACCGCACTAGAGTAGAATTTTAGTTGAAACGGTTTCTGAGTGTTAACTGATGTTGCATTATTGGAATAGTCAACAGAAACATTCATTGCTGACGACGTGCTGTTCATCTTTATTGTTTCCAGAAAGTTCGATGCACAGTTCAGAGTCGCAGCTGCGGTTTGTCGACAATCACTCGTAGTTGGTCCTGCATTTGATGATCGTCGGCTGCTCCATAAATTAAAGTCATAAGTTCTTATCTTTAGAAACAAAGATATCATGTGACACCATTAATCTAAATTCTAACACAATGACAAAACGACAATGAAAAAACATGTTTTTCGTGCGATCTTTCCATTATCTCACACTGCAAGTCTTCGCCTATTATAGGGTTCCTCTCTACCTAAATGTTAGAAGCCTAATCGTGTTTCGGCTAACTTTCATTATGCTACACGTTCGGCTCATATATACAAAAGATCATTTAGAACTTCTATGCTACAGAAAACAACACATTTATAATTATGATTACACCAAAGCATCCAACAGACTTTGATTAAATCACAGATCCAACACCGAAATTTATTATTACACTTCCTAACTGCGAGCGCCAGCGACTACAGGCTTGCGACACATATTGATACTTCTTTCTTACTGATAAAATGTATCCATAAATCGGCGTCGACCTGTGCGGAAGAATTCCTCCAGTTTAATATTTGGAAATAAACTTCTCGTTCCGTCCTGTATACTCACTCGTTCGGAAAAAAGGTCTGCATGACGATAATCTGCATGCTATTTTAAAGATTCGTGTAATGAAAACCTTAAACGCCAATTATTACCAGCTTCCGTTAAACGTCTGGAACAGTATATAGGCCCTAATTCTGCTCGTATGTATGCTATGCAATCTGTCAAATACTTCGACAGCTCCGAGATCCATCACCATCATAGGCAACAGATATGGGGCTAATATATATATATATATTATATATATATATGTATATATATATATATATATATATATATAAAATATATACATATAATATATATATAGGTCTAACGCACATTATTAAATGCATTATTTTAGGCCTATATTTTCTCAACAGAAATCGACTACACTTCATAATGATCAATATCCGTCAGACCTGTTTTTAATTACACAATCCTGTAACTCTGGTTCATTTATCGTAGTTGAGTAACTTGATTATTCTGTGTCTCTGCGGTGGGTCTAGTTGTACTTGACCCCGACGGCATCACCTGCATGGAACGACAGAATAACTTACGAAGACCAACGCGAAACTCTTCGTAGTGAAAGCCATAGATGAATGGATCGTTGCAGCAGTTCAAATAAGACAAGAATGCAGCAACGTTGATCATAGCTCCTCCGAGATCCAGCGACACGTTTGCGACGATACTCACCAATATAAGAAACTCTAAGAAACTTGAACAGATGATGAAACCTAGAACGACGATGAGCAACGTCTTGATGATGTTACGTCTGGCTCGCGAGATGTTCGGATCAATCCGTTGCGCTGTTGTCTCACTCGCCGGTTGAGTAACCTTCGAGAGACGGCGGAGAGAGCGTGCCATACTCGCGTAGCAGAACACAAAGATGATGATGGGTATGAAGTAATCGAGGAGAACGTTGGCGACGGCTGCGAGACGCGCGGTTGCAACAGTCGGGTAGTTTCCGACCGTGCAGATTCCTTCGACGATCTTAATTCCTGGAAAGATCAAAGATGCCTTAATGCTGAGTGCGAGCAGAGTCCCAGCGACGATGCTTGCAATGACCTTGCCCTTGCTGATCTTGCGGTGGTGCACGATCGGGTGCACGATCTTAAGGTAGCGCTCAACGGTCATCAGGGCGATGTTGTAGATCGACGACAGGAGCAGACCGCCGACGATGGCACGGGAGTCCCACAGGTAGCACATCGGGACCATCACAGACGGTGGCCAGTGACTACCGTCCACCATTACCGTCAGGATGATCATGAAGCTCATGAGTAGATTGATGGTACACTGGCTGACGAGAAAATAGTTGGCCGGTCGTTTGAGGAGTGGCTTGTGTCCAATGAAGACTATCAAAGCCAACAAGTTTCCAGTGATCCCCACGGCACCAATGGAAACATGGAGAATCTGGATGCTAGAGGCAACCGCACTAGAGTAGAATTTTGGTTGAAACGGTTTCTGAGTGTTAACTGATGTTGCATTATTGGAATAGTCAACAGAAACATTCATTGCTGACGAAGTGCTGTTCATCTTTATTGTTTCCAGAAAGTTCGATGCACAGTTCAGAGTCGCAGCTGCGGTTTGTCGACAATCACTCGTAAATGGTCCTGCATTTGATGATAGTCGGCTGCTCCATAAATTAAAGTCATAAGTTCTGATCTTTAGAAACAAAGATATCATGTGACACCATTAATCTAAATTCTAACACAATGACAAAACGACAATGAATAAACATGTTTTTCGTGCGATCTTTCCATTATCTCACACTGCAAGACTCTTCGCCTATTATAAGGTTCGTCTCTACCTAAGTGTTAATAGCCTAATCATGGTTCGGCTAACTTTCATTATGCTACACGTTCGGCTCATATATACAAAAGATCATTTAGAACTTCTATGCTACAGAAAACAAGACATAATTATGATTACACCAAAGCATCCGACAGACTTCGAGTAAATCACAGATCTAACACAAAATTATTGCACTTTACAACTGCGAGCGCCAACGACAACACGCTTGCGACACATAATAATACTTCTTTCTTGCTGATAATTATCTGTAAAATGCCGTCGACCTGTGCGGAAGAATTCCTCCAGTTTATTATTTGGAAATAAACTTCTCGTTCCGTGTTGTATACTCCCTCGTTCGGAAAAAGGTCTGCATGACGATAATCTGCATGCTATTTTAAAGATTCGTGTAATGAAAACCTTAAACGCCAATTATTACCAGCTTCCGTTAAACGTCTGGAACAGTATAGGCCCTAATTCTGCACGTATGTAGGCTATGCAATCTCTCAAATACTTCGACAGCTCCGAGATACATCACCATCATAGGGAACAGATATGGGTCCAAAATATATATATATATAGATACATATATACATATATAAATATAATATATAGGTCTAACGCACATTATTAAATGCATTATTTTAGGCCTAAATTGTCTCAACGGAAACCGACTACACTTCATAATGATCAATATCCGTCAGACCTGTTTTTAAATACACAATCTGTAACTCTGGTTTATTTATCGTAGTTGAGTAACTTGATTATTCTGTGTCTCTGCAGTGGGTCTTGTCGCCTTTGACCCCAACGGCATCACCGGCATGGAACGACAGAATAACGTACGAAGACCAACGCGAAACTCTTCGTAGTGAAAGCCATAGATGAATGGATCGTTGCAGCAGTTCAAATAAGACAAGAATGCAGCAACGTTGAGCGTAACTCCTCCGAGATCCAGCGACACGTCTGCGAACATACTCACCAATAGAAGAAACTCTAAGAAACTTGAACAGATGATGAAACCTAGAACGACGATGAGCAACGTCTTGATGATGTTGCGTCTGGCTCGCGAGATGTTCGGATCAATCCGTTGCGCTGTTGTCTCACTCGCCGGTGTAGTGACTTTCGAGAGGCGACGGAGAGATCGTGCCATGCTCGCGTAGCAGAACACAAAGATGATGATGGGGATGAAGTAATCGAGGAGAGAGCTAGCGATTGCTAAGAGACGTGAGGTTGCAACAGTCGGGAAGTTTCCGACCGTGCAGATTCCTTCAACGATCTTAATTCCAGGAAAGACCAAAGATGCCTTAATGCTGAGTGCGAGCAGAGTCCCAGCGACGATGCTTGCAATGACCTTGCCCTTGCTGATCTTGCGGTGGTGCATGATCGGGTGCACGATCTTAAGGTAGCGCTCAACGGTCAGAAGGGAGATGTTGTAGATCGAGGACTGGAACAGACCGCCGACGATGATATGTGAGTCCCACAGGTAGCACATTGGAACGAGCATAGACGGCGACCAGTGACTACCGTCCACCATAATCGTCAGGATGAGCATGATGCTGACGAGGAGGTTGATGGTGCACTGGCTGACGAGAAAGTAGTTGGCCGGTCGTTTGAGGAGTGGCTTGTGTCCAATGAAGACTATCAAAGCCAACAGGTTTCCAGTGATTCCCACGGCACCAATGGAAACGTGGAGAATCTGGATGCTAGAGGCAACCGCACTAGAGTAGAATTTTAGTTGAAGCGGTTTCCGAGTGTGAACTGATGTTGCATTATTGGAATAATCAATAGAAACATTCATTGCTGACGACGTGCTGTTCATCTTTATTGTTTCCAGAACATTCGATGCACAGTTCAGAGTCGCACCTGCGGTTTGTCAACAATCACTCGTAATTGGTCCTGCATTTGATGATCGTCGGCTGCTCCATAAATTAAAGTCATAAGTTCTGATCTTTAGAAACAAAGATATCATGTGACACCATTAATCTAAATTCTAACACAATGACAAAACGACAATGAATAAACATAACATTGTGTTTCGTGCGATCTCTCCATTATCTCACACTGCAAGTCTTCGCCTATTATAAGGTTCTACTCTACCTAATTGTTAGAAGCCTAATCATGTTTCGGCTAACTTTCATTATGTTCGGTTCATATATACAAAAGATCATTTAGAACTTCTGTGCTACAGAAAACAACACATTTATAATTATGATTACACCAAAGCATCCAACAGACTTTGATTAAATCACAGATCTAACACCAAAATTTATTATTACACTTCCTAACTGCGAGCGCCAGCGACTACACGCTTGCGACACATATTGATACTTCTTTCTTACTGATAAAATGTATCTATAAATTGGCGTCGACCTGTGCGGAAGAATTCCTCCGGTTGATTATTTGGAAATAAACTTCTCGTTCCGTACTGTATACTCCCTCGTTCGGTAAAAAGGTCTGCATGACGATAATCTGCATGCTATTTTAAAGATTCGTGTAATGAAAACCTTAAACGCCAATTATTGCCAGCTTCCGTGAAACGTCTGGAACAGTATATAGGCCCTAATTCTGCTCGTATGTATGCTATGCAATCTGTCAAATACTTCGACAGCTCCGAGATCCATCACCATCATAGGCAACAGATATGGGGCTAATATATATTATATATATATATATATATAAAATATATACATATAATATATATATAGGTCTAACGCACATTATTAAATGCAATATTTTAGGCCTATATTTTCTCAACAGAAATCGACTACACTTCATAATGATCAATATCCGTCAGACCTGTTTTTAATTACACAATCCTGTAACTCTGGTTCATTTATCGTAGTTGAGTAACTTGATTATTCTGTGTCTCTGCGGTGGGTCTAGTTGTACTTGACCCCGACGGCATCACCTGCATGGAACGACAGAATAACTTGCGAAGACCAACGCGAAACTCTTCGTAGTGAAAGCCATAGATGAATGGATCGTTGCAGCAGTTCAAATAAGACAAGAATGCAGCAACGTTGATCATAGCTCCTCCGAGATCCAGCGACACGTTTGCGACGATACTCACCAATATAAGAAACTCTAAGAAACTTGAACAGATGATGAAACCTAGAACGACGATGAGCAACGTCTTGATGATGTTACGTCTGGCTCGCGAGATGTTCAGATCAATCCGTTGCGCTGTTATCTCACTCGCCGGTTGAGTGACCTTCGAGAGACGGCGGAGAGAGCGTGCCATACTCGCGTAGCAGAACACAAAGACGATGATGGGGATGAAGTAATCGAGGAGAACGTTGGCGACGGCTGCGAGACGCGCGGTTGCAACAGTCGGGTAGTTTCCGACCGTGCAGATTCCTTCGACGATCTTAACTCCTGGAAAGATCAAAGATGCCTTAATGCTGAGTGCGAGCAGAGTCCCAGCGACGATGCTTGCAATGACCTTGCCCTTGCTGATCTTGCGGTGGTGCACGATCGGGTGCACGATCTTAAGGTAGCGCTCAACGGTCATCAGGGCGATGCTGTAGATCGACGACAGGAGCAGACCGCCGACGATGGCACGGGAGTCCCACAGGTAGCACATCGGGACCATTAAAAACGGTGGCCAGTGACTACCGTCCACCATTACCGTCAGGATGATCATGATGCTCATGAGTAGGTTGATGGCACACTGGCTGACGAGAAAATAGTTGGCCGGTCGTTTGAGGAGTGGCTTGTGTCCAATGAAGACTATCAAAGCCAACAAGTTTCCAGTGATCCCCACGGCACCAATGGAAACATGGAGAATCTGGATGCTAGAGGCAACCGCACTAGAGTAGAATTTTAGTTGAAACGGTTTCTGAGTGTTAACTGATGTTGCATTATTGGAATAGTCAACAGAAACATTCATTGCTGACGACGTGCTGTTCATCTTTATTGTTTCCAGAAAGTTCGATGCACAGTTCAGAGTCGCAGCTGCGGTTTGTCGACAATCACTCGTAAATGGTCTTGCATTTGATGATCGTCGGCTGCTTCATAAATTAAAGTCATAAGTTCTGATCTTTAGAAACAAAGATATCATGTGACACCATTAATCTAAATTCTAACATAATGACAAAACGACAATAAATAAACATGTTTTTTCGTGCGATCTTTCCATTATCTCACACTGCAAGTCTTCGCCTATTATAAGGTTCCTCTCTACCTAAGTGTTAATAGCCTAATCATGGTTCGGCTAACTTTCATTATGCTACACGTTCGGTTCATATATACAAAAGATCATTTAGAACTTCTATGCTACAGAAAACAAGACGTAAATATGATTACACCAAAGCATCCGACAGACTTCGAGTAAATCACAGCTATAACACAAAATTATTACACTTCACAACTGCGAGCGCCAGCGACAACACGCTTGCGACACATATTGATACTTCTTTCTTGCTGATAATTATCTGTAAAATGCCGTCGACCTGTGCGGAAGAATTCCTCCAGTTTATTATTTGGAAATAAACTTCTCGTTCCGTGTTGTATACTCCCTCGTTCGGAAAAAGGTCTGCATGACGATAATCTGCATGCTATTTTAAAGATTCGTGTAATGAAAACCTTAAACGCCAATTATTACCGGCTTCCGTAAGTTCCGTTAAACGTCTGGAACAGTATAGGCCCTAATTCTGCACGTATGTAGGCTATGCAATCTCTCAAATACTTCGACAGCTCCGAGATACATCACCATCATAGGCAACAGATATGGGTCCAATATATATACACATATATGCATATAATATATATATAGGTCTAACGCACATTATTAAATGCATTATTTTAGGCCTAAATTGTCTCAACGGAAACCGACAACACTTCATAATGATCAATATCCGTCTGCCTGTTTTTAATTACATAATCTGTAACTCTGATGTATTTATCCTAGTTGAGTTATCTGATTATTCTGTGTCTCTGCGGTGGTTCTAGTTGTGCTTGATCCCGACGGCATCACCTGCATGGAACGACAGAATAGCTTGCGAAGACCAACGCGAAACTCTTCGTAGTGAAAGCCATAGATGAATGGATCGTTGCAGCAGTTCAAGTAAGACAAGAATGCAGCAACGTTGAGCAAAACACCTCCGAGATCCAGCGACACGTTTGCGACGATACTCACCAAAAGAAGAAACTCTAAGAAACTTGAACAGATGATGAACCCAAGAACGACGATGAGCAACGTCTTGATGATGTTACGTCTGGCTCGAGAGATCTTCGGATCAATCCGTTGCGCTGTTGTCTCACTCGCCGATTGAGTAAGGGAGCGTGCCATACTCGCGTAGCAGAACACAAAGACGATGATGGGGATGAAGTAATCGAGGAGAGAGCTAGCGATTGCTAAAAGACGTGAGGTTGCAACAGTCGGGAAGTTTCCGACCGTGCAGATTCCTTCGACGATCTTAATTCCTGGAAAGATCAAAGATGCCTTAATGCTGAGTGCGAGCAGAGTCCCAGCGACGATGCTTGCAATGACCTTGCCCTTGCTGATCTTGCGGCGGTGTACGATCGGGTGCACGATCTTAAGGTAGCGCTCAACGGTCAGAAGAGAGATGTTGTAGATCGAGGACTGGAACAAACCGCCGACGATGATATGTGAGTTCCACAGATAGCACATCGGAACGAGCATAGACGGCGACCAGTGACTACCGTCAACCATAATCGTCAGGATGAGCATGATGCTGACGAGGAGGTTGATGGTGCACTGGCTGACGAGAAAATAGTTGGCCGGTCGTTTGAGGAGTGGCTTGTGTCCAATGAAGACTATCAAAGCCAACAGGTTCCCAGTGATTCCCACGGCACCAATGGAAACGTGGAGAATCTGGATGCCAGAAGCAACCGCACTAGAGTAGAATTTTAGTTGAAACGGTTTCCGAGTGTTAACTGATGTTGCATTATTGGAATAGTCAACAGAAACATTCATTGCTGACGACGTGCTGTTCATCTTTATTGTTTCCAGAAAGTTTGATGCACAGTTCAGAGTCGCAGCTGTGGTTTGTCGACAATCACTCGTAGTTGGTCCTGCATTTGATGATCGTCGGCTGCTCCATAAATTAAAGTCATAAGTTCTGATCTTTAGAAACAAAGATATCATGTGACAACATTAATCTAAATTCTAACACAATCAAAATGCGAATCAATGAACATGTTTTTCGTGCGATCTTTCCATTATCTCACACTGCAAGTCTTCGCCCATTAGAAGGTTCCTCTCTATACCTAGATGTAAGTGTTAATAGCCTAATCATGGCTCGGCTAACTAGCTTCGAAATCCATCACCAACATAGGCAACAGTCTATGGGGGAAATAAATTTATATATATTTTTGGGTCAAACGCACATTATTACATGCATTATTTAGACCTAAATTGTCTCAACAGAAACTGACTACACTTCAAAACGATCAATATCCGTCAGACCTGTTTTACATTACGTAATCTGTGACTCTGTTTGATTTATTTATCCTGGTTGTGTTAATTGATTATTCTGTGTCTCTGCGGTGGGTCTTGTCATACTTGACCCCGACGGCATCACCTGCATGGAACGACAGAATAACTTACGAAGACCAACGCGAAACTCTTCGTAATGAAAGCCATAGATGAATGGATCGTTGCAGCAGTTTAAATAAGACAAGAAAGCAGCAACGTTGAACATAACACCTCCGAGATCCAGAGACACGTTTGCGAAGGTAGACACCAAGACAAGACACTCTCCAAACCCGGAACAGATGGCGAACCCAAGAACGACGATGAGCAACGTCTTGATGATGTTGCGTCTGGCTCGCGGGATCTTCGGATCAATCCGTTGCGCTGTTGTTGTCTCACTCGCCGGTTGAGTAACCTTCGAGAGGCGGCGGAGTGAGCGTGCCATACTCGCGTAGCAGAACACAAATATGATGATGGGGATGAAGTAACGGAGGAGAGAGTTGGCGACGGCTGCGAGACGCGAGGTCACAACAGTCGGGTAGCTTCCGATCGTGCAGATTCCTACGACGATCTTAACTGAAGGAAAGATCAAACACGCCTTAACGCCGAAAGCGAGCAGAGTCCCAGCGACGATGCTTGCAATGACCTTGCCCTTGCTGATCTTGCGGTGGTGCACGATCGGGTGAACGATCTTAAGGTAGCGCTCAACGGTCAACAGGGCGATGTTGTAGACCGACGACTGGAACAGAGCGCTGACAACGGCGCGGGAGTCCCACAGATAGCACATCGGGACCATCACAGACGGTGGCCAGTGACTACCGTCAACCATAATCGTCAGGATGAGCATGATGCTGACGAGTAGGTTGATCGTGCATTGGCTCACGAGAAAATAGTTGGCCGGTCTTTTGAGGAGTGGCTTGTGTCCAATGAAGACAATCAAAGCCAACAGGTTTCCAGTGATCCCCACGGCACCAATGGAAACGTGGAGAATCTGGATGCTAGAGGCAACCGCACTAGAGTAGAATTTCGGTTGAAACGGTTTCTGAATGTGAACTGATGTTGCATTATTGGAATAGTCAACAGAAACATTCATTGCTGACGATGTGCTGTTCATCTTTGTTGTTTCCAGAAAAATTCGATGCACAGTTCAGAGTCGCAGCTGCGGTTTGTCGACAGTCACTCGTTATTGGTCCTGCATTTGATGGTCAACGGCTCCATAAATTAAAGTCATAGACTCTGATCTTTGGAAACACAGATATCATGTAACACCTTTAATCTAAATTCTAACACGAACAAAATAACAATGAATTAACGTGATTTTCGTGCGATTTCTCCCTTATCTCACACTGCAATAATAAAGTAAATTTCTCTCTAAGTCAGTGTTAATAATCATGGCTCAGCTAACTTTCATTAGGGCTACACGTTCATTTGATATAATATATACAACATATCATTTAGAACGTTTATACTACGGAAAACAAGACTAAATTATGATTACAACAAGCGTCCAACAGGCTTTGAACAAATCACAGATCTAACACTACTCCGGTTTATTTAAAAACATGGTTTGCAGATAAACTTCTCGTTCCGTCCTGTATCCTCATTCGATAAAAAGGTCTGCATGCCGATAATCTACCATTTTTAAGATACATGTAACAAAAAACCTAATTTGTTTTAGTCTCTTTCTTTTCAGCTATCTTGATTAATTTTTCTTGGGAATTTTTACTTGGGTGACCCTTCCCAGCGGGATGTCCATCCTTTTTGGGCCCCCCTTTGTAGCCAATGCATGCATGTTTTGTACTTTTATTGTTTTCTTGTTTTCTTGTTGCAATAAAGTGAATTGTATTGTAAAACCTTAAACGCCATTTACTAGCTTCCGTTAAACGTCTGGAACAGCAAGTCTTATACTTCGGCTCGAAGGTAGGCTACGCAATCTCTCAAACACTTCCACAGCCCCGAGATCCATCACCATCATAGGCAACAGAAATGAGGGGAGGTAAAAAAAGGTCTAACGGAGATAAATAAATGCATTATTTTAGGCCAAAATTGTTTCAACTGAAGACGACTACACTACACAATGATCAATATCCGTCTGACTTATTTTTAATTACACAATTTGCAACTCTGAATTATTTATCCTAGTTGGGTTAACTGATTATTCTGTGTCTCTACGGTGGGTCTAGCTGTACTTGACCCTGACGGCATCACCTGCATGGAACGACATAATAACTTGCGAAGACCAACGCGAAACTCTTCGTAGTGAAAGCCATAGATGAATGGATCGTTACAGCAGTTCAAGTAAGACAAGAAAGTAGCAACGTTGATCATAACACCTCCGAGATCCAGCGACACGTTTGCGAAGGTAGACACCAACACAAGACACTCTCCAAACCCGGAACAGATGGCGAACCCAAGAACGACGATGAGCAACGTCTTGATGATGTTGCGTCTGGCTCGCGGGATCTTCGGATCAATCCGTTGCGCAGTTGTTGTCTCACTCGCCGGTTGAGTGACCTTCGAGAGGCGGCGGAGAGAGCGCGCCATACTCGCGTAGCAGAACACAAAGATGATGATGGGGATGAAGTAGCGGAGGAGAAAGTTGGCGACGGCTGCGAGACGCGAGGTTACAACAGTCGGGAAGTTTCCGACCGTGCAGATTCCTTCGACGATCTTAACTCCTGGAAAGATCAAAGATGCCTTAATGCTGAGTGCGAGCAGAGTCCCAGCGACGATGCTTGCAATGACCTTGCCCTTGCTGATCTTGCGGTGGTGCACGATCGGGTGAACGATCTTAAGGTAGCGCTCAACGGTCAACAGCGCGATGTTGTAGATCGACGACAGGAACAGACCGCCGAAGACGGCACGGGAGTCCCACAGGTAGCACATCGGGACCATCACAGACGGTGGCCAGTGACTACCGTCCACCATTACCGTCAGGATGAGCATGATGCTGACGAGTAGGTTGATGGTACACTGGCTGACGAGAAAATAGTTTGCAGGTCGTTTGAGAAGTGGCTTGTGTCCAATGAAGACAATCAAAGCCAACAAGTTTCCAGTAATCCCCACGGCACCAATGGAAACGTGGAGAATCTTTATGATAGAGGCAACCGCACTAGAGTAGAATTTTGGTTGAAACGGTTTCTGAGTGTGAACTGATGTTGCATTATTGGAATAGTCAACAGAAGCACTCATTGCTGACGACGTGTTGTTCATCTTTATTGTTTCCAGAAAGTTCGATGCACAGTTCAGAGTCGCAGCTGCGGTTTGTCGACAATCACTCGTAATTGGTCCTGCATTTGATGATCGATGGCTGCTCCATAAATTAAAGTCATAAGTTCTTATCTTTAGAAACAAAGATAACATGTGACACCATTAATCTAAGTTCTAACACAATCAAAATGCGAATCAATAAACATGATTTTCGTGCGATCTTTCCATTATCTCACACTGCAAGTCTTCGCCTATTAAAAAGTTCCTCTATACCTAAGTGTTAATAGCCTAATCATGGCTTGGCTAACTAGCTCCGAGATCCATCACCAACATAGGCAACAGTCTATGGGGGAAATAAATAAATAAATATATATATCAATTTATATATGGGTCAAACTCACATTATTACATGCATTATTTAGACCTAAATTGTCTGAACAGAAACTGACTACACTTCAAAATGATCAATATCCGTCAGACCTGTTTTAAATTACGTAATCTGTTACACGGTTTGATTTATTTATCCTGGTTGTGTTAATTGATTATTCTGTGGCTCTGCGGTGGGTCTTGTCATACTTGACCCCGACGGCATCACCTGCATGGAACGACAGAATAACTTACGAAGACCAACGCGAAACTCTTCGTAATGAAAGCCATAGATGAATGGATCATTGCAGCAGTTCAAATAGGCCAAGAATGCAGCAACGTTGAACATAACACCTCCGAGATCAAGCGACACGTTTGCGAAGACACTCGCCAATACAAGAAACTCCCCAAACCCGGAACAGATGGCGAACCCAAGAACGACGATGAGCAACGTTTTGATTATGTTGCGTCTGGCTCGAGGGATCTTCGGATCAATCCGTTGCGCTGCTGTTGTCTCACTCGCCGGTTGAGTGACCTTCGAGAGGCGACGGAGAGAGCGTGCCATACTCGCGTAGCAGAACACAAAGATGATGATGGGGATGAAGTAATCTAGGAGAGTGCTAGCAACTGCTGCGAGACGCGCGGTTGCTGCGGTCGGGTAGTTTGCGACAGTGCAGATTCCTTCGACGATCTTAACTCCTGGAAAGATCAAAGATGCCTTAATGCTGAGTGCGAGCAGAGTCCCAGCGACGATGCTTGCAATGACCTTGCCCTTGCTGATCTTGCGGTGGTGCACGATCGGGTGCACGATCTTAAGGTAGCGCTCAACGGTCAGAAGGGAGATGTTGTAGAAGGACGAGTTGAACAGACCGACGACGATGGCGCGGGAGTCCCACAGGTAGCACATCGGGACCATCACAGACGGTGACCAGTGACTACCGTCCACCATTACCGTCAGGATGAGCATGATGCTGACGAGTAGGTTGATCGTGCATTGGCTGACGAGAAAATAGTTCGCCGGTCTTTTGAGGAGTGGCTTGTGTCCAATGAAGACAATCAAAGCCAACAGGTTTCCAGTAATTCCCACGGCACCAATGGAAACGTGGAGAATCTTTATGCTAGAGGCAACCGCACTAGAGTAGAATTTTGGTTGAAACGGTTTCTGACTGAGAACTGATGTTGCATTATTGGAATAGTCAACAGAAGCATTCATTGCTGACGACGTGCTGTTCATCTTTATTGTTTCCAGAAAATTCGATGCACAGTTCAGAGTCGCAGTTGCTGTTTGTCGACATTCACTCGTAATTGGTCCTGTATTTGATGATCGACGGCTGCTCCATAAATTAAAGTAATAAGTTCTTATCTTTAGAAACAAAGATGCCATGTGACACCATTAATCTAAGTTCTAACACAATCAAAATGCGAATCAATAAACATGATTTTCGAGCGATGTTTCCATTATCTCGCACTGCAAGTCTTCGCCTATTATAAGGTTCCTGAGTTCCTCTATACCTAAGTGTTAATAGCCTAATCATGGCTCGGCTAACTAGCTCCGAGATCCATCACCAACATAGGCAACAGTCTACGGAGGAAATATATATATATATATACATATATATATATATGTATATATATATATATATATGGATCAAACGCACATTATTACATGCATTATTTATACCTAAATTGTCTCAACAGAAACTGACTACACTTCAAAATTATCAATATCCGTCAGACCTGTTTTAAATTACGTAATCTGTGACTGTTTGATTTATTTATCATCGTTGAGTTAACTGATTATTCTGTGTCTCTGCGGTGGGTCTTGTCATACTTGACCCCGACGGCATCACCTGCATGGAACGACAGAATAACTTACGAAGACCAACGCGAAACTCTTCGTAGTGAAAGCCATAGATGAATGGATCGTTACAGCAGTTCAAGTAAGACAAAACTGCAGCAACGTTGAACATAACGCCTCCAAGATCCAACGACACGTTTGCGAAGACACTCACCAATATAAGAAACTCTAAGAAACTTGCACAGATGATGAACCCAAGAACGACGATGAGCAACGTCTTGATGATGTTGCGTCTAGCTCGAGAGGTCTTCGGATCAATCCGCTGAGCTGTTATCTCACTCGCCGGTTGAGTGACCTTCGAGAGACGACGGAGAGAGCGTGCCATACTCGCGTAGCAGAACACAAAGATGATGATGGGGATGAAATAACGGAGGAGAAAGTTGGAGACGGCTGCGAGACGCGAGGTTGCAACAGTCGGGTAGTTTCCGACCGTGCAGATTCCATTGATGATCTTAACAGAAGGAAAGATGAAAGATGCCTTAATGATGAGTGCGAGCAGAGTCCCAGCGACGATGCTTGCAATGACCTTGCCCTTGCTGATCTTGCGGTGGTGAAGGATCGGGTGCACGATCTTAAGGTAGCGCTCAACGGTCAACAGGGAGATGTTGTAGATCGACGACTGGAACAAACCGCCGACGACGGCGCGGGAGTCCCACAGATAGCACATCGGGACCATCACAGACGGTGACCAGTGACTACCGTCCACCATTACCGTCAGGATGAGCATGATGCTGAAGAGTAGGTTGATCGTGCACTGGCTGACGAGGAAATAGTTTGCAGGTCGTTTGAGGAGTGGCTTGTGTCCAATGAAAACGATGAGAGCCAAAAGGTTTCCAGTTATTCCCACGGCACCAATGGAAACGTGGAGAATCTGGATGCTAGAGCCAATCGCACTAGAGTAGAATTTTAGTTGAAGCGGTTTCCGAGTGTGAACTGCTGTTGCATTATTGGAATAATCAATAGAAACATTCATTGCTGACGACGTGCCGTTCATCTTTATTGTTTCCAGATAATTCTATGCACAGTTCAGAGTCGCAGCTGCGGTTTGTCGATTGTCACTCGTAACTGCAGCCCTGATTGCATGTGATGATCGACGACTGCTCCACAAATAAAAGTCATAAACTCTGATTTTTGAAAAGAAAGATATCATGTGACACCATTAATCTAAATTCTAACACAAACAAAATGTCAATGAATAAACCTGATTATCGTGCGATTTCTCCATTGTCTCACACAGCAATAATAAAGTAAATTCCTCTCTACGTCAGTGTTAATAATCATGGCTCGGGTAACTTTCATTAGGCTACACGTTCGTTTGATATATACAACAGATCATTTAGAACGTCTATGCTAAAGAAACAATAAAGATGAACGGCACGTCGTCAGCAATGAATGTTTCTATTGATTTCAATGAGTGACAGAGTACTGAGTGTAAGATTTCGTGGTGGAAAGATCAACACAACAATCATACAAGTATATGCCCCTACAGCGATGGCGACGGAGGAGGAGCAGGAAGCCTTCTACTTGGACCTGCAAGGAACAATTGACACAACACCGAGAGGAGATATACTGGTGATTATGGGTGACTTCAATGCGAAAGTTGGTGAGGACAGAAATGGAAAGGAAGAAGTAGTGGGTAAGTACGGACTGGGTGTACGGAATGAGGCAGGGGAGAGAATGGTGGAGTTCTGTGCTTCCAATGAGCTAAGAATAATGAACACATGGTTCGAACAACCGAAAAGAAGACTTTATACATGGACGACACCGGATGAAAAACACAGGAATCAGATCGACTACGTGGTGGTGAACAAAAGATGGAAGAGCACAATAAAAGACGTAAGAACAAGACCGGGGGCGGATTGCGGAACAGACCACGAGATAATAGTGGCTTCATTGCAGCTAAAGTTGAAGAAGATGAAGAGAGATAAAAGACTGACCAGTTTTGATTGCAAAGGCATAACACCAGAATACAGAGTAGAGATAAAGAATAGGTTTGAGATCTTAGAGACAGACGATACAATGGAAGAGCAGGATACGAACACGTTATGGACAAAGATGAAAACTGCGATCCAGGAGACTGCGGAGAAACATGTACCAAAGAAAACATCAAGGAAAACTACCCCATGGCTATCCAAAGAGACCATTGAGGTGGCAATAGAAAGGAGAGAAGCAAAGAAGGAAGGGAACAGGGATAGGGTAAAAACCTTGAATAAGACCTTCCAAAGGAAGGCAAGGGAGGATAAAGAAAACCATCTAAAGGAAATGTGTAGGGAGATGGAGGAAGAAGGAAAGAAAGGAAGGACTAAAGAACTGTTCGCAAAGATGAAGGAAATAACGAAGACAGCAGGCCCTAGAATGGGTTCACTCAAGACGAAGGATGGGAAGATAATAGGAGATGAGGAGGAGATAAAGGAAAGGTGGAGAGAGTATACGGAAGAGTTGTACATGGAAGATGAATGTGTCGAGAAGGAAAACATCAAAATAGAGGAAGTCGAAAACGAACCAGAGATATTGGAGGTAGAGGTGGAGTGGGCGATAAAACAGCTCAAGGACAACAAAGCGCCAGGACATGATGGAATACCTATAGAACTGGTAAAAGCGGGAGATGAAGCAGTGGTGAGAACTATTACAAAACTATGCAATCAAATCTGGAGAACTGGGCAGTGGCCGGAGGACTGGAAAAGGTCCGTGTTCATACCAATATTCAAGAAAGGAGACGCGAGAGAGTGTGGAAATTATCGAACGATAGCGATCATATCGCACACGAGCAAAATACTTCTCAAAATAATCCACAAAAGAATGGAGAAGACAATCGAAAGGGAATTACCAACCAATCAAGCGGGATTTAGGAAGGCGCGAGGAACGCGCGATCACATCGCCAATATAAGGTGGATTATGGAGAGACAGAGGGAATACGGGCAACAGGTGCATATGTGTTTTATAGACTACAGCAAGGCGTTTGATTGCATAGACCATACACTACTGTGGCGGACGCTAATTGAGATGGGAATTCCGAAGCATTTGGTTAAACTACTAAAGGGCCTCTATGTGGATCAAGAAGCGGTAATAAGAACTGAATATGGTGACACAGGGAAATTTAAAATAAGGAAAGGAGTGAGGCAGGGGTGCATTTTGTCCCCTTTCCTGTTCAATCTGTATGCCGAGAGAATTATGAGGAGGGCTGGATTGGAGGAGGCAACAGAAGGGGTAAGGATAGCGGGGAAAATACTGAATAATCTGAGGTACGCCGATGATACGACATTATTGGCGGGTAAGAGGGACGACCTAGTTGAGTTAATAAGAAGAGTCAGGAAGGAAAGCGAAAAGGCGGGACTATACTTCAATGTAAAGAAAACAAAGGTTATGACAACTGCAACATACAAAAACTTTGAGGTGGATGGAGAAACGATAGAGGTAGTATCGAGCTTCACATTCCTGGGATCTATAGATGATAGAGATGGAGGGAAGAAGTGATATGGAAATAAGGAGGAGGGTAATAATGGGGAAAACGACAATGAACGGTCTGGAAAAGATTTGGAAGGATAAATACGTGAGCAGGGAAACAAAGAAAAGACTGGTAAGAGCACTGATCTTCCCAGTGGTCCTATATGGATGCGAGACATGGACAAAGACTCGGGATATGGAAGAGAAAATCAACGCGTGTGAGATGTGGATTTGGAGAAAGATGCTAAGGATTTCATGGACGGAGAAGAGAACTAACGAATCGGTGCGCGAGGAGCTTGGAATAGAGAGGGAGGAGACACTGCAGCAAACAGCAACTTGGAGAAAATTGAGCTACTTTGGCCATGTGATGAGATCTAACGGTCTGGAAAAGGAGCTGATGACGGCATGCGGTGAGGGAAGGAGAAGATGCGGAAGACCTAGGAAGAAATGGTTGGATGAGGTACAGGAAAAGTCTGGCATGAGACTGGAGGAGCTACGAGAGGTGACTAGAGAGAGAATACATCAAGGCTTTCGCCAGAGCTCCAGAAGCTGACGGCACCAGGTGACCAGGTGACCAGGTGATGCTAAAGAAAATAAGACATAATTATGATTACAGCAGGCGTCCAACAGCTTTGAACAAATCACAGATCTAACACTACTCAGGTTTATTTGAAAGCATAGTTTGCAGATAAACTTCTCGTTCGGTAAAAAGCTCTGCATGACGAAAATCTGCGATTTTTAAGATTCGTGTAATGAAAACCTTAAACGCCAGCTTCCGTTAAACGTCTGGAACAGCAGGCTGAATACTTCAGCTCGCATGTAGGCTACGCTATCTCTCAAACACTTCCACAGATCCGAGATCCATCACCATCATAGGCAACAGATATGGGGGGATAAAAAATATAGGTCTAACGGAGATGACAAAATGCATTATTTTAGGCCTAAATTGTCTTAACGGAAGCCGATTACACTTCATAATGATCAATATCCGTCTGCCTGTTTTAAATTACATAATCTGTAACTCTGATGTATTTATCATCGTTGAGTTAACTGATTATTCTGTGTCTCTGCGGTGGGTCTTGTCATACTTGACCCCGACGGCATCACCTGCATGGAACGACAGAATAACTTACGAAGACCAACGCGAAACTCTTCGTAGTGAAAGCCATAGATGAATGGATCGTTACAGCAGTTCAAATAGGCCAAGAATGCAGCAACGTTGAACATAACACCTCCGAGATCCAGCGACACGTTTGCGAAGACACTCGCCAATACAAGAAACTCCCCAAACCCGGAACAAATGGCGAACCCAAGAACGACGATGAGCAACGTCTTGATGATGTTGCGTCTGGCTCGAGGGATCTTCGGATCAATCCTTTGCGTTGCTATCTCACTCGCCGGTTGAGTGACATTCGAGAGACGGCGGAGAGAGCGTGCCATACTCGCGTAGCAAAACACAAAGATGATGATGGGGATGAAGTAACGGAGGAGAGAGTTGGCGACGGTTGCGAAACGCCCGGCAGCAACAGTCGGGTAGCTTCCGACCGAGCAGATTCCTTCGACGATCTTAACTCCTGGAAAGATCAAAGATACCTTAATGCTGAGCGACGACCTTGCCCTTGCTGATCTTGCGGTGGTGCATGATCGGGTGCACGATCTTAAGGTAGCGCTCAACGGTCAACAGGGCGATGTTGTAGATCGACGACTGGACCAGACCGCCGAGGACGGCGCGGGAGTCCCACAGGTAGCACATCGGGACCATCACAGACGGTGGCCAGTGACTACCGTCCACCATTACCGTCAGGATAAGAATGATGCTCACGAGGAGATTGATGGTACACTGGCTGGCGAGAAAATAGTTTGCAGGTCTTTTGAGAAGTGGCTTGTGTCCAATGAAGACAATCAAAGCCAACAAATTTCCAGTGATCCCCACGGCACCAATGGAAACGTGGAGAATCTTTATGCTAGAGGCAACCGCACTAGAGTAGAATTTCGGTTGAAACGGTTTCTGAGTGTGAACTGATGTTGCATTATTGGAAGAGTCAATAGAAGCATTCATTGCTGACGATGTGCTGTTCATCTTTATTGTTTCCAGAAAATTCGATGCACAGTTCAGAGTCGCAGTTGCTGTTTGTCGACAATCGCTCGTAATTGGTCCTGCATACGATGGTCAACGGCTCCATAAATTAAAGTCATAGACTCTGATCTTTGGAAACAGAGATATCATGTAACACCATTAATCCAAATTCTAACACAAATAAAATGACAATGAATTAACGTGATTTTCGTGCGATTTCTCCCTTATCTCACACTGCAATAATAAAGTAAATTCCTCTCTAAGTCAGTGTTAATGATCATGGCTCAGCTAACTTTCATTAGGGCTACACGTTCACTTGATATATACAACATATCATTTAGAACGTTTATGCTACGGAAAACAAGACTAAATTATGATTACAACAAGCGTCCAACAGGCTTTGAACAAATCACAGATCTAACACTACTCCGGTTTATTTAAAAACATAGTTTGCAGATAAACTTCTCGTTCCGTCCTGTATCCTCTCTCATTCGATAAAAAGGTCTGCATGCCGATAATCTACCATTTTAAAGATCTATAGATGTAACAAAAACCTTAAACGCCTTTTACTAGCTTCCGTTAAACGTCTGGAACAGCAAGTCTTATACTTCGGCTCGAAGGTAGGCTACGCAATCTCTCAAACACTTCCACAACCCCGAGATCCATCACCATCATAGGCAACATAAATGGGGGAAGGTTAAAAAAAGGTCTAACGGAGATAAATAAATGCATTATTTTAGGCCAAAATTGTTTCAACTGAAGACGACTACACTACACAATGATCAATATCCGTCTGACTTGTTTTTAATTACACAATCTGCAACTCTGATTTATTTATCCTAGTTGGGTTAATTGATTATTCTGTGTCTCTGCGGTGGGTCTAGTCGTACTTGACCCCGACGGCATCACCTGCATGGAACGACAGAATAACTTGCGAAGACCAATGCGAAACTCTTCGTAGTGAAAGCCATAGATGAATGGATCGTTGCAGCAATTCAAATAAGACATGATTCCAGCAACGTTAAAGATGACGCCACCCAGATCCAGCGACACGTTTGCGAAGACACTCACCAATATAAGAAACTCTAAGAAACTTGTACAGATGATGAACCCAATAACAACGATGAGCAACGTCTTGATGATGTTGCGTCTCGCTCGAGAGTTCTTCGGATCAATCCGCTGAGCAGTTATCTCACTCGCCGGTTGAGTGACCTTCGAGAGACGGCGGAGAGAGCGTGCCATACTTGCGTAGCAGAACACGAAGACGATGATGGGGATGAAGTAATCGAGAAGGAACCTGACAATGATTGCGAGACGCGCGGTCGCTACGGTCGGGTAGCTTCCGACCGTGCAGATTCCATTGCTGATCTTCACGTATGGGAGGTACAAACACACCTTAGTGATGAAACCAAACAGTGTCCCAGCGACGATGCTTGCAATGACCTTGCCCTTGCTGATCTTGCGGTGGTGCACGATCGGGTGGACGATCTTAAGGTAGCGCTCAAATGTCAACAGAGCGATGTTGTAGGTCGACGACTGGAACAGACCGCCGAAGATGACACGGGAGTTCCACAGGTAGCACATTGGAACGACCATAGACGGCGACCAGTGATTTGCGTCAACCATAATCGTCAAGATGAGCACGATGCTGATGAGGAGGTTGATGGTACACTGGTTCACGAGAAAATAGTTGGCCGGTCGTTTAAGGAGTGGCTTGTGTCCAATGAAGACAATCAAAGCCAACAGGTTTCCAGTGATCCCCACGGCACCAATGAAAATGGTTAGAATCTGGATGCTAGAGGCAACCGCACTAGAGTAGGACTTTGGTTGAAACGGTTTCTGAGTGTGAACTGATGTTGCATTATTGGAATAGTCATCAGAAACATTAATTGATGACGACGTGCTGTTCATCCTTGTTGTTTCCAGAAACTTCGATCCGGTGTTTCGATCAGAGTCGCAGCTGCTGTTTGTCGACAATCACTCGTAACGGGCCCTTCATGCGATGATAGACGACTGATCCACAAATAAAAGTCATAAACTCTGATCTTAAAGATGTCATGTGATACCAATAATCTAAATTCTAACACGATGACAAAATGACAATGAATATACGGTTGCGACACATATATTATATGCTATTCATACTTATTCCACGACCCGTGTTTCACTTATTTTCTTGCTGTCTTGTGATCAGTGTTAGTTCTCTGAAATTAGTTGAAGTGCATCTTAGTGTCGTCATTGATGAGGCCTACATATAGCGCTGTGTTGAGAACTTGAAATGTAAATAATAGTAAATCTATATGTAATTATGTGTGTAAGCTTAATTTGCATAGGTCATATACTGTCTTTCTTGATGGCCTCAACCTGTGCGGAAGAATTCCTCAGGTTTCCTTTAAATCATAGCTTGCAGATAAACTTCACGTTTCGTCCTGTATTATACTCTCTCGTTCAGTGAATAGGTCTGCATGGCAGCATGAGCAGCACGACGATAATGTGCCATTTAAGAAATTCATGTAATGAAAAAACTTAAACGCCAATTACCCGCTTCTGTTAAACGTCTGGAACAGTAGACCCGACTTCAGCTTGCATATACATACGCTACACAGTCTCTCATATACTTCAACAGCTGCTGCGAGATCCGTCAGCATATATAATAGGATGTGTTGGTTCGAAAAATAAAGACACACCGACTAGATCTCTTCAAGAGAACGTGATAAGGTGCATATAGGGATGATTTATATAGACTAACGTGTGCGTCAATCATGCACGACAGACCACCCGCATCCTTACATAATAAGTGGATGTGGGTGGAGTCGATACACATGTACATACAGAGTGCTATGTATACACCTGACGGACACACTGACCAGAATTATTACATAGCCTATAGCCGCTATCTTGAGACTTCTCCATCGCTCAAATATCCAATTTGCAGAAATATAGCTTATTCACAGGCGCTCAGCCACACGGAATCGAGTGGTATATATGGCCTATAGGTATGGTCAAAATCAGTTTCAAGTAAAGATCCATTAAGCCTTAGGGTCAGACAATATAGGCCCTATAGGCAATCAGCGGATACCAACGAAAATTGTAAAATAAAATTGTGAAAAATTGAAGCAGCGAGTTAGGAAGGAACTGTTCCTGATTTTATTAAGTAGATAGACACACCATTCTTGTTTTCCTCCTTCTATTTCTACATATTTATTCGTAACAAATTTGTATCTTCGTCAATGCAAAACTCGCAACACACTGGGCCTACCGATAGCCTAAATCGGGGTCCGCTCATCCTAGGTTCGAATCGTGGGTACTAAGTTCTAAAGCAATTCTATAAAGCCTATTTATACATTCTGTACTTCCCTGTTGTCATTTAAGTTTACTTTTAAATCTTCCAGGGTTTTTTAACGTGCAGTTGTACACAAAATGTGCAGTTCTAAATGGATTTATGCCAGTGTCTAATCTAGACGTCTCTGGAGGGGAAGTTCCCCCCAGGATTGACATTTCCCCCCCCAGAAAATTTTGACAACATGATATTGGCTTTTAGTTACTATTTTCATCATTGTTTTATATGAAGTGTTATAATATACCGTGATGTTATTTACTATTATATGATTATAATGACATTATTTACTATTATTATATATGATACTATCATGTTGCAATGAGTATAACTTACTGTATGTATTTGTATAAACACTATTTTTGCACAACTAAAAACAGATATGACATTCCCTCCAGAAAAATGAAAAAATGATAATAGTTTTAGTTGCTGTTTACGTGAACTGTTATAATATACTGTAATACTATTTATTATTATATGGTTAATGGTTAGAATGTTATTAATTACTATTATAATATAGGACACAATTCTGCTAAAATGTGAATAACTTACTGCTAATATTTGTACAAATACTTCTTTTGTACAAGTGAATGGCTTCTCACCAGTGGTATCCTTCAAATTTTAAACTGTAAAATTTCAAAATGTTTGGTCCTATTATATTTGATCACATAAAATTATAGTAAAACCTAAAAACAACATCATTACTACACATGGTTTCATGGGCGCCCGCACATAGGGGCAAGGGGGGCACTTGCCCCCCCCCTGGAAAAGTGAAACTTATTTTTTTAACTACTACTTTTGAGTTTTTAACAAATTTCTTCGCATTAAAACACTAATCATACGAATGATACACATGTGAAAGTGATAAATTTACGTTTAGAAATATCTATATAAATAAAAATATAATTATATATAATGGTGCCTTTCGTGGACCTACGTTTTAACATCTACTTTTGGATTTTTAACCAATTTTTCGCAAAAAAATACACAAAATGAAACAGAGAAATTTGCATTAAAAAACGTCTTTGAAAAATACCCGTGTTTCTAATTTCCAGCGCTGTATTTAGCATGCTTTTGTCACTGAAAAATTTAACCGTGACCACCGTAAAATTTTTGCCCCCTCCTGCAAAATTTTCTGCGGGCGCCCATGCATGGTTTCCTGAATTTTGTACCGGTAGTTTATTAGTTCTTGGTTGGTTTGTGTATTATTAAATATGATTTCAGAAAGTACGTCCTGGTCAGCAATTCAGGACCATCTTGGGAAACAGGGTTAAACTGATATAGTGCTGAAAAGTCAGCTTATATAGGCTACTATTATATTCATGTCTGCATTTATTCATTAGAATAACTCAGCAACAGGAGAACTGAGCTGCTGAACTCGATACATAAAGATATTTTTATTGTAATTACTAGCTGAACCCGGCCACGCGTTGCTGTGGCAGAAAAGACCGTCCTTCCCTCCCCCACCCCTCCCCCTCCCCCTCCCCATCCCCCTCCCCGGACAGCGACGCGGATAACGCCCTAAAGTGCGTTAGTAAAAAAGGCCGCAATCGAATGTGTTGAAATGCGCTACATAAACGTAACACAATTGAACCACCATTTGAAACGCGCACGAAATGAAAGGCAAGGCTTATCGACGGGCGTATGTGTTGAAAACGGTAGAATTTGAAAATTTGCTTTTTTTAGGCCGCAATCGAATGTGTCTAAATGCGCTACATAAACGGAACACACTTATCAACGGGCGTATGTGTTGAAAACGGTAGAATTTGAAAATTTGCTTTTTTTAGGCCGCAATCGAATGTGTTGAAATGCGCTACATAAACGGAATTTGAAAATTTGCTTTTTTTAGGCCGCAATCGAATGTGTTGAAATGCGCTACATAAACGGAACACACTTATCGACGGGCGTATGTGTTGAAAAGGGTAGAATTTGAAAATTTGCTTTTTTTAAGGCCGCAATCGAATGTGTTGAAATGCGCTACATAAACGAAACACACTTATCAACGGGCGTATGTGTTGAAAACGGTAGAATTTGAAAATTTGCTTTATTTAGGCCGCAATCGAATGTGTTGAAATGCGCTACATAAACGGAACACACTTATCAACGGGCGTATGTGTTGAAAACGGTAGAATTCGCAAAGTTGCTTTTTTAGCTTAAAAGATTGCGCTTTTTCCCAAAAAGCATTCTGCAAACCCGGCCGTGTTGGAACTAAACGTTTTGGTGAAGTTTCGAAAGCAATCAATGAAGAAAGTTCGGAGATCTTTGAAGCCGTGCCAAACGCGGTTAGATTTTTATTTATATAGATGATCATGTATATATATATATATATGATTCTAGGACGTTTCATCCCAGGACGATTCATCCCCGGACGATTCATCCAGTGGACGGTTCATCCTCGGACGGTTCATCCTCGGACGGTTCATCCTCGGACGGTTCATCTCGCGGACGGTTCATCCGGTGGACGGTTCATCCCAGGCCGTTTCATCCCAGGACGTTTCATCCCAATGGACAATTATCAGACAGAATAATATGATAGGCCTACATTTAGTCGAACCTCAAGTAGGTCCAGATTAATTTAAAATGGTATTTTATCCCTGGCTTATCCCCCCCCTAGAAAGCACTAGCCCCCCCCCCATATAATAGTATCGTTTCAGCTTATATCGTTTCAATTGCATGTTTTATAGTCTTACGTTTTCCTTTATTACATTTAATTGCATGCTATATAGGGTTATTTGTTTTTATATGATATATTTTACTCCTATTTTTAATCTAGATTTTATTGCATGCTTTATAGGCTTATGTTTTCTTATATGATATCGGTTTTATTCAAAATATATGAAACTATTTATATCTATTTGATCGCAGGTTCTACAGGCTTGTGTAGGCTTTTATGATAATGGCCTATTTTTAATTGCATGTTATATAGGCCTATGTGTTCTTATATGATAACTATTTTATTCCAAGTATTTTAAAAACTTTTTAGATGTATTAGATTGATATTTTATAGGATTGTGTGTTCTTTAGTACCTTATGTGTTCTTTATGATATTTAATTACTGACGATACATTCTGCTATATTGTCCATTGGGATGAAACGTCCTGGGATGAAATGGCCTGGGATGAAACGTCCACTGGATGAAACGTCCGCTAGATGAACCGTCCGGGGATGAACCGTCCGGGGATGAAACGTCCACTGGATGAATCGTCCGGGATGAACCGTCCGGGGATGAATCGTCCGAGGATGAAACGTCCGGATACCATATATATATATATATATATATATATATATATATATATATATATATATGATCCTAAAACACTTTTTTAACAGTACTGAAAAGCCTAATGGAGTTATTTTGCTAAAATGGCACCTTAGTGACCTTAAAAGAGTACCATTACAGTGTGGAAATAACCCCTAAAAATATTTGTTAAGTGTTGCTTATATCTATATTGAAGTCCACTTTTATAAGCACTGAAAAGTACAGGCATTTTGTTAAGATGTCACCTTAAAATGCTGCCATTGCAATGTGGAAATTAAAAAAGTTTCTGATGAGGCTCTGAAAAAGTTTAGGTATTTTGTTAAGATGGTACCTTAAAGTGCTACCATTGCAATGTGGAAATTAAAAAAGTTTCTGATGAGGCTCTGAAAAAGTACAAGTATTTTGTTAAGATGGTACCTTAAAATGCTACCATTGCAATGTGGAAATTCAAAAAGTTTCTGCTGGAATTGTCCTCCGATTGGAAGTAATTTACCATGGAGGATGGGAAAGGAAAGAAGGGGTTGTGCAGTTCTAAAACATTTTCCTTAAAAACAGCCCTGAAATCTTCACTGCAGTTTCCTAATATTCATAAACTTCACTTACGTTACACTAGGCCTATATACACACAAGATTAACATTGCTGGCATCCATGCAGTAGGCCTACACTATCACCGGATGGAGCTGTTAACTATGATTCTCGAAGGCCTATATATCTGCTATAATTATAATAGGCATACCCATTCTGTCCATCTGGCTATTCTGTCTGTCGGGTAACTTGACAAGCATGCAGTTTCTGCTTGTACTCCTTTCATTAGTTGTCGCTTAAGTTATTACGAATTATTGATGACTGTTCCCAGGGTCGAAGATTTGAAAGGCATGGTTTCCCTTCTCACATATCGAAACACGTTTACGGCCCTGATTGTTTCTTTGAAATAATTGTCTTAAATGGTATAGTCTGCGCGTTCGTGTATTTTAAGCCAGTTGGAATGATTTTACGGCATGAGAATCTCATGATGAGATATGATATGGTTGGCACTGGTGGCGCAGATATTTTATGATTGCGCGCGTGTAATAGAGAGAAGATCTATGCGACATTCTAGATTGCATTTAGATCGACTTACATGGATGGTTCATTGTAGTAAATTTCTACAACCGGATAAGGTTACTCGAATTCCGAGTTCGAAATGTTCGATTAGCGCGCCCATATTATTTTATTAATCAAACGAAAGTCATGCATGGATTGTGGAGGGAGATCATTTCGGAAACGAATTGCAAGACGAGCACAAATAGGTCTACATATTCATATTCATAGGTTATATGTATAGGCTATGTATACAAATATAGGACTATGTTCGTCACAGTTCGTGTGAGTATGCATGTATATCTATATAAATAAAAATGAAACTTTCCAATAGTTTGTGTAAAGTGTTCTCGAAAAGTACCGCTCAGATTGTTTTGAAAATTTAACAAAACCTTCCATTCCTATAGGAGAGTTTCCATTTTTCTTTTTATCCGAAAAAACGCAATCTTTTCCACAAAAAGGGAACTTTGCATTCCGCTCGACCGCCATTTGCAAATTCAACAAAGCCGAAGGGTTGCCAGATTTCCGAAACGCCTTGACAGTGACAGCGACCAGACGAAACATGAATGAGGTCGCGTGCCGTGACGTCATAAGCGAGTCGCATAATAATTTTCCGGCCTTTCAACGCTCTCAGGAAGGGACGGTGTGAGGGAGGAAAGGAGCTGAGGGAGCGGGACGAAGGGGAGGGGGAGGGAGGGTCTTTTCTGCCACAGCAAAGCGTGGCCGGGTACAGCTAGTATATATATATATATATATATATATATATATATATATATATATATATATATGCACATGAGCTTATAGTCTATATAGAAATACCCGCACAATGAAGTACATAAAAACCACGAAATATATCTATTCGCATAGTTAGAAAAACCAACTATAGAAACACACACGCGCGCGCAAAAGACACTACAGCACGATGCATGGAAAGAAGATGCAAGCATTAATTGAAAGACCCACGCTCACTGAAAGACATAGGCCCACGGGTAGAAAGACTGACGAAAAGAAACACACAAGCATAAAATACATACGCACAGAAAGACAGACACGCACAGCAAGGAAATACCCATTCATGCATGCAGAGAAAGAACTAGGCATATAATTATAGGCCTAGGCTTTTATGGCCTAAGCACGTAGCGCAAAAGAAAGGTACGTGTTGGAAAAGGCCTATCCAGTGGAGTATCCACGTATAAACTCGTGAAGTCAGAAGAAAACTTCTCGGTTTTAATTCGAAGCGATTTTTTTGTTTCTATGATTGAATAGATTGATAACTATATAGCTAGAATTACTAGTGGTAGTACGGCCCTTAATCAGTTTAAGGCAGAGTTTTGAGTTAGTTCCACATAATTTTTTAGTAAGCCGCATCTTAGAGGTGTGAATATTGGTAACAAAACTCTAGGTTATAATAATTATAGCCTATAATTGCTCCGTGTTACAAATCGTGTGTCTTACGTGGTATGGCCAAACGGCAAATTCACCGTTTGATAATGGAGTGCGGTCGAGATGAAGGAAAAGGCCTATATTATGGTTGTGTCGGTTGCAAGAATAACAGTAGACCTATCAATTTCTCATTTGGGAATATAAGTAAGAATGTTGTTTAATACGCACTGGAAGCGTAGGCCTAATGCAGAATGCGAGTTCACGAAACCTTTATGTACACACCGGCACAAGTAGGCTAACTGAACATAAAATATTACTTAGGCTCAGTGTGCGTTAGTCATTGCAACGAACAGGTGTGTATGGATATTGAACCAGTGCTGACATCTGACGAATAAATACAAACGAGCACCTGCAAAACCGCGGGCAGGTCAATATTGGCTGCGAGTGCTGCAAATGTTTTACAAAATGTCTTAGATAGACACATAGACATTTTAAAAGTGTGGAATACAAAATTGAGATATTTTACAGACTTTCATATCTTATGGGTGCAGTGCTTTTAGAAGTTGAATTCCACAAGATATCGCGACATTTCAGTTTGCGATTTTATTACACCTCTTTTGTGAGTGTAAACCATATCACATAAGCCATTTTCGGGAAATTAGCCGTATCGCTTCTCGGCCTTTTGGCTAAGATCAAAGTGTAGTATCTGTTCTTATCAGCTTAATATCTGATACGTCCCCTATCCGGGGACATCGATATTAAACTGATTTTTGGACTTGGGAGAAGATGCAGGGGCTTGCTCCGGCTTCTCCACGGGTTGGCCCGGTATTGCAGTACCTCCGGGATCGGCCCACTCCCCTCACGGGGAGAACATTCAACAAAAAGTAAAATGCAAACAAGGTAGACTTCATTCATTCAAGCAATCAACGCTACTGACAATTTCAAGTCGCCATTCAAATTCAGACTGTTATGTAATTATCATGAAAAATTTCCTCCTCCATTCTTCCTTCCACTGACAAACCCAAATAATGAATTGTTGAAACAAACTAAGAGCTCGCTCAGCTAAAACCGGGAAAACAATTGAAACTCAAATGGCCCCTACCTAGCGGGATTTTTTTCCCCTCAGGGGTACCCATTGCTTTCTGTGCAGTCATTTTCATTGATCATTTTCTGTTGTCACATTTGTTGTCTACTCAACTGTTAAAAAGTTGTTATTTGTACGATTGACTTGTGTTAATAAAGAAAAAAACTTTATCTGCAATCAACAAAACCACAATTTGTATAATTATAATTTGCATATTATGTTAATTACATTTGCATCAATTATGCTATCTACATTTGTATAAGTCATGCTAATTACATATGCATAAATTATGTTAATTACAATTGTTAACTAACTAATCTTGTGATTTGTCACTTGTGAATATTATAATGTGTCACTGTCTACTAATAATAAATATTTATTGTCAGACAGTATTCGTCATAAACTTCAGTATAATTATATAGTTGATATGATAATAATTGTGATCCGATAGTTAGTTTGTGAATATTCTGTGTTACTACCTGCAATCTATTTTCTGGAAACAATAAAGCGATTGAGTGATCTACATTTCTAATTAGGCTGTGACTAGCGGACCGCCAGGCGGCCCTCGAATTTCAAATACTAGCGGACCGACGATTGTTCATCAGTTCAGCTTCAATTTTAGCAGAATGACTGCACTAACCCTAAAACTAAACCTAACCGGGTACTTGGTTAATTCACCTGATTTATTTTTTAAAGTTTTTTGCCATGAATCTACCAGAGTTTCTAATGGCTAAACTAACCCTAACACTAACCCTAACCGACCCTCACGATGCCTAACCTGAGCCCTAACCGACGCTCACGGAATGACAGTGCAATGACAACGCTGACGGCACTGCAAAAATAAATCAGGTGAACTAACCCATAAGCACCCCTAACCGACCCTCACGACGCCTAACCTGAGCCCTAACCGACCCTCACGCTTTGCATGTTGGGATGAGTGCAATGAGTGGTATAATTTGGGACCGCTGTTGACAGGATTAACAAATTCTATTTGCACCAAAATTTATCTTTGTTAATCAAACTTCTATTTATACTATTATATCATCTAGGTCTATATGGTTTCTCGTTTCCCTTCTCCTTGTTTCTAGAATTGTTTGTCTGACATAGGCTAAAACAAACTATCGGTAACTGACGCCATTGTAACAATATTCAAGAATCAAGACTCGTTAGGCTAGTCATGTGACAGGTTACACGTGACTGGCGGTCCGCTAGTAATTGAAATTGGACGGCCGCCTGGCGGTCCGCTAGTCACTTTGTTCTAATTATTATTCAATGAATCCAATCGGGGGAAATCTTTCATCGCCGCTGCTCCTTTCAATGGGTGCAACGCCATGTGAGGTCCCCCGTGTAAGCTACGGACCGTGCTACCACGAGATTTTAGACCCTAAGTCTAGAAAATAAACCACCACTGTGATGCAGCCGAAACTCCGAATAGGAAATTTAAAACCTGTAAGATGTCTCATCTAGCCAGAACCAAAATTAATGTTCCTGCTAATCTTTGTTATCGCAATTCGCATTGACGTTAAACTGCAACTACTACGTGAGCGCTTATATGACTGTGCGTGCTTGTTGGCTAAACTGTTAATTCCGTCGCTCAACGTTTCTTATAACCTTTTAAAGCTAATACCTATCTTGACAATAATTATTATTACGTGCACGGAAGCTTTTGAAGTGCCAATCTCTTGAGCGATTTCTCTTTCTAAAGGTAAATTGCGACTCCGGCTTATCTTCTTCAGGTAAAACAAGCACTTGCACATACCTGTTCGATATTTTCATGTTTCCGTGCATTTTGTAATCTACCGCAACATTTTCCTTAGAAGTCTTTTTAACAGACTGTAGAATCCTTGTCTGGATTTGTTCTAATGAACTTATTTGTTCCAGTATATGTTATGTGTTTACAGCAATTTTGTCTTCTTCGCTGGCAGCCATTTTAACCGTTGTATTTTCAAAATTCGTAATTCAAATACGTCATTGTGATTTGTGACATAGTCCATATAGGCTACTTTTAACTGGGGCCGTTCATAAATTACAAATTTGTTTTTGTATCGGGATTTGAATTTTACCACAGAAGTAGGGCAGTCCCTAAATCACGAATTCACGGAGATCACGGAAACCGTGAATTTTTGTAAAAACACGTTAAAAATGGTTGCGAAACACGTCAAAAATGGCGCCGACGACCAAAACTAGCGCGGAATCATTAAACTAATTTAAGAATTTCTGCTTTGGAGAGTGAATGACGTGCTGACAAGTGAAGACTCATTCATAGATAGCCTACTCGTATTTTTAACGTGTTTTTACCAAAAAGTGCTGAAAATGTGAAAAATCACGGAAAATCACGGTCCCGTGAAATTTTGGATTTTTGCAAAAGTAGGCCCTATGCCGTGATTTTTCACGTTTTGACCGTGATTTAGGGACTGCCCTACAAAGAAGCCTTGGTGCTGGCTAGGCCTAGAATTTTTCTCGCTGAGATTAAATAATTGACGACTCTTAAAATGTTATTTTGCTGACCACGATGGGCTTACGTTTCTGCACAATAGTCCTATAGGCCTAAGCCTAATAGGCCTATTAGTCTATTTCTCAAAAGACTATATTTGCAGCATGGTTAGGAAATTTTAATGTAGCCTAGGCCTAGGCCCTAATGTGTGTTAGCCTATGTATTGAAATTAGGACTATGCCTACTGCAGACTTGAATTCTGTCTAAATTAATCGGGCGTCGCTGTTAGTCTGGCCTTCTATCCTTTTGAGCTGGTCTTTTATCTGAAATATCGCAGTTTTGCCTTTGATTGAATTGCATGCATTAAGTTGACTGATTTTTACATTGTATACAAGCCTGTGTCGTGCAATTGGTGGGTTTCAATACAATGGAAAAACTAATATTGACTAGACTTTGCATTTATGTGTAGGCGTTGTGCAAGTGAAGGCAAATCCACGCAAGGCAAATGAGTACATTGCCTTGCGATGGTTTGCATTCACTATCGCGGACGATTAGTCTACCATAAGGGAAATGAATAAAAAGGCATCGTTATGGCGTCGCATCAGTAGGCACTAAAGGACCTAGATCAGGTGTAACGGCTCACATCAGAAATCCTCTCTCGTAACAAGAACACGTGACCTGTAGCATCATAGCGATTAGATGCTCTGGTTGCCATACAGTGTCGTTTACGCGCTTAAGTGGGACGCGGTGGTGAAGTGGTGAGTTCGGTGCCTTGAAGCCGCAGGGTTCCTGGTTCGAGTCCACCTCAAACCGCCGCGTAAGGACCTTGAACAATCCCCTCACTCGCAATTGCTTTCGCGCTTCAGCGTGAAACTTTAATGCAGTGTCCGCGCTGTAGCCTATAGTCGGAAGCGCCTCTGAGAAGAAAGTTTGAAGTGGCGCTATGGCAAATGCGAGAAGTGAATAAAATAAATAAGCTTAAATAAATAAATGCAAGAAATTCGAGTGAACAACGCTGTTAGTCTCTTGACTTGTTACTACATGAGCAAAAATTGAGCATCTTAGAATATCCCCCCAATAGCAATAGCATAATTGATCAGCTAAAACTGACTAATCTGGTTGGCCTGAAGAACTACACAATCTTTTTGTGTGCTGTACACAGTGTACAGTGTATAGGGCCTACTATTTATAGGCTATATGACAACCGGACCTATACGCCTACTGCAAACTGAAAATATTTCCGCCAGTTTGAGATAGGGCCTGAACCAAGCATGCATGGTACATATATCTGTCGTTTAATGGATGAGAATAATTAATATTATCTCTAAGTGTAAATAAAATGAAAGGTTTTCACTGATTGAATATTTGGAATGCATGGCTTCCCTGCGACTCTCCGCTCGCTTCCCCGTGACTCTGCTGGCTCTAGTCTTCTCAAGACTTTTCCACTATAGACCTGGGTTGAGTAGAGATCTAAGGAGCGCTATATGAATTTATGTGATTGATTGATTCAGCCTGCCTACACCACGAGGAAGAAGTGGACTTTGAGACCTAACGGGCCCATTATGCAGTTCGGTTAGGCCGATAATTCAGCTGCCGGAACATCGAGCTGGTATCATCAAAATAATCAGTTCACATCGCCTACAAATACTTCCAGAGAAGACAAAAATATGCACTGAGGAAAATAAAGCAAGACAAGGAACGCAGAGAAATTTCAATGTCGTATACGTCTACAACGAGATGTGCGCATGGCCAGGCCTATATGCATGTGCATTGTGCATTATATACATATAGCCTGTGCGATTTAACCCAAAGATGATTTTTTTAAACGATGGAAACGGAATAAAAAAAGGGGATTGGTCTGGACGTCGTTTTATACGAAAAAAATAAAATCAGAGAAAAAACAAAAACGGAAACGAAAAATTATTTGACTTCTTTGTGCATCTTAGACTGCATTTTAAACTTAAAATCCGGTTTATGCAATTTTATCTTAATCGGCAAATAACACAACAACTTTATTGGTAGCCTAATATTAGGTCAAATTTAATTACATTTAAAAAAAATTAAATTGTAGACATAGATCAGCATGAGTAAGTTCATGCTGGTCGACATAACGCAACTAAAACAGAAGTAAAGTTATATCTCTGTCATGTATCTACACACATAGGTCTATACTTCTAAACAAAATATATTAGCCTACACATAAAAAAGTTATAAGCTTAGAGTGTCTCAACAAGCCGTACAACGACAGGTCTTAGGTTCTCTTTCTATATTCTTCAGTCAGTCGATTTCCTCTTTCCATTCTGAAATTTGAATTACTTTATCTGTGTCTCAACTTCGAATTGTTTGATTGTTTGATTTATCAAACTGAATATTACTGAGTTAATTGTTCAGTGACTCTGCGTTAGTTGTAGGTCTACTTGATCCAGACGGCATCACGCGAGAACGACAGAATAACTTACGAATACCAACACGAAATTCCTCGTAGCAGAGACCGTAGACGAACGGGTCGCAGCAACAGGTCATGTAAGAAATGACCAGCGACGCGTTATAGATGAGGCCACTCAGATCCAAAGCCACGTCTCCCAGGAAACTCGACAATACAAGAAACTGCCTGAAGCTTGTACAGATGATGAAGCCAAGAACGACGATGAGCAACGTCTTGATGATGTTACGCCTGGCTTTAGAGATCTTCGGATCAATCCGATGCACTGAAGCGTCGCTTGCCGGTTGAGTGACCTTCGAGAGACGGCGGAGAGAGCGTGCCATACTTGCGTAGCAGAACACAAAGACGATGATGGGGATGAAGTACTCGAAGAGGAAGTTGGCGACGGCTGCGAGACGCGCGGTTGCTGCGGTCGGGTAGCTTCCGACCGAGCAGATTCCTTTGGTGATCTTCACGGATGGAAAGACTAAACACACCCTGTAGATGACACTGATCAGAATTCCAGCGACGATGCTCGCAATGACCTTGCCCTTGCTGATCTTGCGGTGGTGAAGGATCGGGTGCACGATCTCCAGGTAGCGCTCAACGGTCAGAAGGGAGATGTTGTAGAAGGACGATTCTGACAGAGCGCTGAAGATGACACGGGAGTTCCACAGGTAACACATTGGAACGACCATAGACGGTGACCAGTGGCTTCCATTGATTACTATCAACAGGATGAGCATGATGCTAACGAGGAGGTTGATGCCATGGTACACTGGCTGATCAGAAAATAGTTGGCCGGTCGCCTGAGTAGTGGCTTGTGTCCAATGAAGACAATCAAAGCCAACAGGTTCCCAGTGATTCCCACGGCACCAATGAAAATGGTTATAATCTGCACGCTTGAGGTAATCGCACCAGAATATAATCTTCCTTCAAGCGGCTTTTGAGTCTGGATTGAAGTTGTGTTGTCGGAATAGTCATCAGAAACATTCATTGGCATGCATGTACTGTTCATCTTTATTGTTTCCAGCATATTCGATCCAGAGTTCAACTCAGAGTCATTGACTTTATTCATCGAAGCCATTCATTGTTCGTAAACGTAATCGTAAACTCCAAACTTCTAAATCGCTGCTCGAAAGCCAAGCGCGGGGCACCAACTTATTCGCGAGCGCTGCGTTGAATCAAAAGAGTTGTCCGTAAGAGTAGTCTAAAGGTGGTCCGGGACGAGTTACCATAGAATTAACCAGACGATGATCAGAAGCGAATGCGTTGAAAATCAGAAAGTCACAGATTAACTGTTATGCTCTTCTTGGGAACAGGCGCATAATATGCACAATACGCTTGCATGCATGCATGTGTGGATGCAGAAATACATGCATAAAATTAATGTCTCAGAAGACTATACTGCGCGTCAATCAATCATCATAGACACGGGGCATCCGTTCCCGTGTAGGGCTGTAACTCGATGTGGGTGGAGTCGATATGTCACACGCCTATAGGTCCTACTGTAAAATACCAAAGATGGGCACGTTGACCAGCATCAGCCTCTACATGTATCAACTGCTGTCCTAAGATTTCTCCAGTGCACAAGGAGCTTGTTATCGAGAGGACCAATACTTATTGACAGGGCGATATGTTAAATTGAAATCGAATGGCAGGCATGGCAAAAATCAATTCTATAAATAGGCCTAGGTCACGGTGAATAGTGTTCAGAATTCGAATGCACGGCATTGAAGTACTAAAAAATTTCATCAGATTTGTTTGAAAGTACATAATCACCTAACATAATGTTTCTAGGACGACGTTTTGGCGGTTTTGCCGGAAAAAACTAACAGAAAAAAGGCATCAGAAAAATTCCGGTAAAATGGTGTCGCCGGTGTCTGTCCGCAAAAACCGGTATTTTTTCTGCATCTACCCCCTCCGAAACCTGAATTTCCCCAGGTAGAAGGACTATAGATTGAACAATGGCTGGTGCAATTTTTCAAGGACATGACTCTTGAACTTAATTGATCATCTCGAAATCGATGTGTGTCAGCTTCCTGATGATTAAAGTAAGAAAGTCTTACAAAGTCTTAATGGTAAACACGCACACTGCGTGCCCGTACTCCAAACAATATGGCTGCCAACGAATGCAATAAAATTAGAGCGCGAAATACCGACGACATCGCAACATGCATCCCAACACGCAAAGCGTGAGGGTCGGTTAGGGCTCAGGTTAGGCGTCGTGAGGGTCGTTTAGGGTTAGTTTTAGGGTTAGTGCACAGTCATTCTGCTGAAATTGAAGCTGAATTGATGAACAATGTCGTCGATATTTCGCGTTCTAATTTTATTGCATTCGTTGGCAGCCATATTGTTTGGAGTAGGCCTACGGGCACGCAGTGTGCGCGTATACCATCTTGATTATTTATCCTGTTTGAATACGCAAAAATTATTAGCCCACAAACTACTATATAACAACTAGTTTCAAACATTTCACCATTATTTTAATCCGACATCACGCATTCCTCACTTTAGTTCTTGTTCTAACTTCTTTCACTGTCTTCGTATGTCTCGAGTTCGCTTGTTCTACGTCACAGTCAGACAATTCCGAGTTGCACATTTGGTCTTTTAAACTCCAGACGAGATTAATTAGAACAGCGATGGGTGCGCCTACCTTGGCCACATAATTATTTACATGCTATCAAGTACCTTATTCTATTCTCCATAATATGACCATACTCAAGTATAGACGTAGCTTTGTTGTTCCATTTATACAAATTTAACCTATAGGCCTACATGATCAATAATCCTCGGGTTCATGACTTCTCTTTTCCGGAAAAGATCATTGTAACTTTATCTCGAGAGTTCTATTCAAAAACATTTTTTAACCTAGCAAACCTAGATCAATTAATATCAATTCAATGCAAAATATTTATTTATGTTGCTTATATAAACTGAACTTAGGCCTACATATAAAACCTTTGTAATATTAGTTGTATGCAACATGCTGCGTTCTGCCAGCCTGAAGTTTTGATTAAACGAAAATTGATTGATTGATTGATTTATTGAATAATGTTATTATTCTGGTCTTCATCAAACAGCATGCCCTATGCCATGGTCATGGCTGTAGGCTATTATACCGATCTGTCACATTATCAGTTTAAGCTTATCTAAAATCGGACTCGCTAATCCTCCATTCGAATCATGGGTCCTAACTTCCTAAAATAGCCTATATATAGAATTCTACACAACCAATTGGCTAATATAATTTTGAGCTCTGCCCTTAGCCTACTCTTTCGTCATTTAAATTTACTTATGAAAATTTACTGCGTGCAGGTCACTCAATGTTGCTGCTTCCTCTTCTCGTGGGTTGCCATTTTAAATCTTAAAATCTCATACTTGTAACTCTGAAACCATTTATATGTTTCCACGTGTTCTTGTGAGCTCTAGGCCTATATTTATCATTTCTAAACAATATTATTGCTTTGTGACTGTGTTGTGATATAAAACCAATCGAACTCGTGCTCAGTGCAGCAGCTGTGCAATCACTGCAATGATTAAAATAAATTAAATAAAATACCAAATACAATAACGACGAGGAAACATGGTGCAGGCAAAATATAGGGTTCCCGGCCAATTCGGCGCCGGACAATTCGGACCGGACAATTCTGACCGGACAAGTTGGACCTTACAATTCGGACCGAACAATTCTTTGCAGCCCAAATTCGTGATGGGACTTCTCCATCACCCAAATTGTATAATACTGTCGAAAGTAATATTAATCTGATACCTCACTGTATATCAGGCATAAAAAAACCATGGGCCTATAGGTATGAAACTTACATTGATCTAAATGAGATGCCTATAAGTTGATAATTTACTGCATTTAGCTACTAATTCCAGTGTCTTTTTTCTGTTATTGGATAAATTTGAGAAGATCAGACAATATTTGCTTGGTGCCATATAATTATAGCCTATTTCATACCATTGATAAACAAAAGTTTCATAGCCGTAAGAGCAATATTTTTACATTCACTCCGAATTGTCCGGGTCCGAATTGTCCGGTCCGAATTGTCCGGCGCCGAATTATCCGGACACCAAATATAGTGACAGAGGACTGCTTGCAGTTTAAACGAGTACCGACTGTGGATACAGCGTATACAGGCTCGCTTTAAGTTTAGTGTGGGCCCGGGTGCTGCGACAACCTTGCGGGCCCCTTCTGGGAGGGGGGGGTCCGTAGCTCAGTGGAGAGAGCGTTGGCCGATAAACTGAGAGTCATCCACGCGACCCGGGCTCAAAAATTTATTTGAAGTTTCTGTTAGCTGCCAGTGGCGCTTTCTGTTGTGATGTTTGACTCGGGTCTGTTGAAAAATAAGTTTTCCCCTCCCACTCCTGGCTTGGCCGATCAGTAGCGTTCCAACACTTAGGCCAATAGTGTTAAGTTACCGAACCTGTTGTCGCCGACCTGCGTGTCGTGCGAAGCTGGCCGTATTTCGCTTAACTTGTACCTGTAATCGTTCTGCGGTGTGTCAGATTGAATTTGAATAAACGAATATTATTATTTGTCATCCAGCGGACCACAAGGCACTGGGATGCCACTCTCAATTTGGAAAATGTCAGATCCGGTCAAAAAAGGCTAGAAAAGGCTAGATTGAGAATTTCTGAGAAAATACACGTGTTTCTCGATTTTTCGCCTTTCAAATTTAAATTTCTGAGGACCATTTTTTTTATTCATCTGACCAAAATTTGCTCCTTTTCCCGAAAAATTTCTGATGACTCTTTTTTAATCTTTCGCTATAAAATCTACAATTTTTGGGGTTCGTATTCACAATATTTTCGAATTTTTTCACGTCTTTTGTGCATTTTCACCTGAAAAGTCTATTTTTAGCCTATGTGTAAAAAGTGATGTAGGCTACAAAATGAAGCTGAGAAATTGTGATGTAGAAACCTAAACTAAAAATGCACATGTTATCAATGTCCTGGTTTGCATTTTCACGCTCTTTCTAAATAATTTAACCATTGCTAGGTCATTATTCCCAAAGATAAAATATTACAATAATGGTAAATTCCTGCGATTTCAACAACAAATTTAAATAGTTAGTTCGAGTTAATAAATCTGATGTGTAGCAGAACTTTGAAATGGCATCGTATTTCTTAATGTTGCAGCATTCTTGCTAAGAAATTTCATCATTTCCGAAAATGTGGGCCCTCAAAATTGCGGGCCCCTAAAGCTGCGGGCCGGGGTGCTGCAGCACCCTTAGCACCTACCTTAATGCGGGCCTGAGCGTATAATGTTGCTAGCTATCAAGGCCGTAGCCACTAGCCAGGATTTTATTTCAGGGTGTTTTACTCGACCATGAGCATCCCGATAATCAATCTAAACAACAGACTTATGGTTTGGAGGGTGATTTAATCTAATTTAAAATGTCATAAAGAAATAAGAGCTTAAAATGACATCCTCTTAGTCATTTCATCACGATTATTTCATTATAGCATAATTTCATTTCGGGATCTTCAAACACCCGAAGCAACCCTAGCTACGTGCTAGCTTACAGTAGCAGCTGGACAGTATTCCGCGGCTATCAATTAGCCCAATACTGTTATTACCGATATTCGCAGCGCAAAGATTTCAAAAGCAACTTTAGTTCTCAGTTACAAGCATAGACTCTAATGCATGATGCGCGTTCAAAGCCGTTCATGTATTATTTTTAAGTCATGTATTTTACGACATCTGATATTTTTTAAAGTGACTGCGTGTGTAATTATCGATGGCATCATCGATTACTTGAAAGCAGTTTTTTTAGTTGGTTCATTGTCGAAAATTTCTGCAACCAGATTAGGTTACTCGAATTCCGAGTTCGATATGTTCGATTATATCCATGTTTAAAGCGAAAATCATGCACGGATTGTGTGGTGGGGATATTATTTCGCGCACGAATAGAAAGACACAAGTATGTGCAATAGTTATTGCATACATAATTATATAATTATACCGTTATTAGGTCTATGTTTATTTGGTATACATGTGCATATACATTATACAGGAAAAAGACTACGGTAACCATGGAATGTTCAGGCATAGAAATCCGATAAGAAAGATACAAGCATAAACAGAATCAAGCATAGAAAGACAGAAGACGAGAATGACACGCAGGCACACAGAGACATACTGATACAAATACAGTGATACTAACGAGAAAACACACGAAGGCCTTTTAAAACAAACATATACATGTAGGCCTATACAGAAAGTTCAACACACACAGGAATACAGAAAACACGCATGGAACGAATACACGCATTAAAAAAATACATGCATGCAGAAAAATCAACTCACATAGAAAGTCGCTGGCAATGAAAAACACGAAGGCTATTGAAATTCACACGCTGCAATGACTGACAAACACATCTTTAGAGAGATACGTGCTTAGAAAGAACACTATAGCAGAAAATGAGAAAAAGTTACATGAGTATAGAATAACACAAGACACACGGATGGAATCTCACACGTACATTTGTAGCCTACAGAAGACGTACCGGGTAGTCGGTTACTCATGTGCATTAGTGTGGTCCATGTGACAATGGTAAAAAATCATCTTTAGCAGAACTTTGCTCCACAAGTCTAAATCTGTTCTACCTCTTCTAAGTAAGATTTGTACCAAATTTGAAGCTGATTGGAGCACGTTTAGAGGTAGCTTAAATCCTTACAATTTCCTCATAATGATTGTTTATTGAAAGTTATTACATTGCTATCTAACACTCAGAAAAATCATTATTAGAACTGCTTACTTACATAATTTTGAACTGTTGGATTACACTGGTGTTTAAAAATACCAATACGTCATTATTAACTAGGCTACTCCATTGCGTTCTGATTTCGTTGACTTCCTGCTCCTCTGATTCTGATGACGAGTTCCAAGCGCGCCTGAAATCCCAGCCAAAGCGCGCAAAGTTCAATATTCATACAAATCCTAATGTCACTGCTGCTCTGGACCGAGACAATGTACCAGACCGAAGTGCCACATATATTTCTGGTGCAGTTGCACAAGCTCTTGGTCATAATGTCAATACGATGAGTTTGTCAAGAAGTTCCATCCGACGATCACGTTGCAAGAACCGTGAAGAGGAGAGTGAAGTCATGAACAGGGCGGTCATTGGCAGTGCCGCTGTTCCTGCACTGGGATGGTAAACTTCTGCCTGACATTACTGGCAAGAAAGAAACAGTCGACAGAATTGCAGTACTTGTCACAGGTGACGGGGAAGAGATTTTGCTGGGAGTTCCAAAAATTGGTCGTGGAACTGGTAAAGAACAAGCAAAAGCCTGCCTGAGCACACTGGATGAGTGGGGTCTTCAGAATCGAGTTCATGGATTAGTGTTTGATACCACTGCCAGCAATACTGGTCTCAAGAACGCACTTTTATTGAGAATGCACCTGAATAAGAATTAGTGTGAGTGGCTTGCCACCATCATGTCATGGAACCAGTGGCGGAGACCTGGTCCGAACTTTGGGGGGGACGGACGAGCGGCCCAAGGTTGATCGCTGAAGCGCGAAATTCCGAGCATCGGAGAAGTTTGAGCAGGTAGATGTGCCCCCCCCATTAATAAACAATAATTTCAAGCATTATCCAATATATGTTCCATGATCTCTAATAATTTGCTTAGTAAAAAGAAAATTTGTGAATTTTGTAATTTTAATATGTATACAGCACCTTGAAAAATCAATTTAGGGGTGTCCAAGTACAGTGTTTTAAAAGAGAGACACAATTTAAGGGTGTCCAAGTAAGGTGTTTTAAAAAACTGGAAGACATTATTTGATTCTAGTATTATCAACGATTTTTGGGTGTCTAAGGATATCGTTTTGGATCCAGCATTATCAACGATTTTCGGGTGTCTAAGAACATTATTTTTATTCCAGGATTATCATCAATTTTCGGGTGTCTAAGAACATTATCTTGATTCCTGTAATATCAACGATTTTCGGGTGTCTAAGGACATCATTTTATTTCTAGTATTATCAACGATTTTTGGGTGTCTAGAGACATTATCTTGATTCCTGGATTATAAACGATTTTCGGGTGTCTAAGGACATCAGTTTATTTCTAGTATTATCAACGATTTTCGGGTGGGTAAGAACATCATTTTGATTTCAGTATTATCAACGATTTTTGGGTGTCTAAAGACATCATTTTGATTCCTGTATTATCAACGATTTTTGGGTGTGTAAGGACATCATTTTGATTTCAGTATTATCAACGATGTTTGGGTGTTTAAAGACATCATTTTGATTCCTGTATTATCAACGCTTTTGGGGTGTCTAAAAACATCATTTTGATTTCTGTATTATCAACGATTTTCGGGTGTCTAAAGACATTATTTTGATTCCTGTAATATCAACGATTTTCGGGTGTCTAAAGACATCATTTTGATTCCTGTAATATCAACGATTTTCGGGTGTCTAAGGACATCATTTCAATGTCTTGAAGTTGACTTGACTATTTTAGAGATTCGCGGGACACTGGAATTCCAGCAGGGTATAGACTTTTATGACAGCATAGACAAAAATTGGTAGGCGAACGCGTAGGATAAAGTTCGACGGTGGTGACTTGTGTTTCTTGAGCTGCGATTTTTCCATTGGATGACTCTGTCGTTGTGACGTTACCATCAATAGGCTTGAGTTATTTGAGTGGGCGCCGTTGATGGCTTCCAGATTTGTATTGTATTTGTTTTTTATGTTGTGTTTTTGAGCTTGTAAACCAGAGTGCGTTTTTGCAGTTGGTACATTAAAGAATATAAAATTACTTACTTCCTATAATAGTCGTCATTGTTAATCTATTTAATTATTGCTTAGCGAAAATCTGCACATTCTTTGCTCGGAGCTTCGCGTTTTGCCGATGTATTGTAATGATGTTCTATGTACCATTGTCCGTTTTCAAGAAGAGTAATAAACAAAATACTTACTTACTTATTTACTTCCCATATTATTTCCAATGTTGAACATGACGTTGATTCGAGCCTGAAGAGAAGCTGAATGGAATGTAGCAGAAGTCCGATGTGACGTTGTGTCGGTGTATGTATTTTGCTGTTTAACGTCACTGTGTGATAACAAAGACCATTAGCGACTCCCTCCTCCATTATCCAGGCCTGGGACTGCCACTGGCAGAATTTCAACCAGTGGCGGAGTTTCGTTGTGTCGTTGGTGTTGGCAAGTTTTTTATAATGATTGGCAACAGATAAAAAGAGGTGTCGTATCCACACAGTATAATGTTCGCAAACTAGACAACGTGGGACTAAAAATTAATAACTTTTGATTATAGCCTGGAATGTCCAGAAATTCATATCATCAGAAATATTTACTTCATCTGATAAACTTTTCTTTCTCAGGTTCTCTACTGAAGCGTGTGTGTACATGTCCAAATGCTTGAACATTGGGGAGGACAAATGCATGGGCCGTCCCCCCCAACGTCTTCATTGGGGGGGACCGTCCCCCCCTGTCCCCCCCTAGGTCTCCGCCCATGCATGGAACTTGCACTTGCTGCTGTTTTCGGATCGCTATTTGGACCGACTGGAGGACCATGCGTTGCTATGTTCAAGAGGTTTCAGCAAAGCTGGCCCAACATTGACAAGGCGATATTTGAAGTGACATATTCACTGCACACACTTCCGCTCTTCGAGAAGAAATGGTAAAATTCTGCAAGGCAGCGCTGGAAGGATCACATCAAAGAGAAGACTACGAGGAATTCTAGAAACTCAGCTTGATTTTCCTGGGTGGTGAAAATGGGTCAAGGGTCTCGTTTCGGGCTCCTGGAGCTTTCCATCACGAGCGTTGGATGGCAAAAGCCATCTATAGCCTTAAAATATTTCTTTTCCAACAGCAGTTCTCCCTAACTGCCAAAGAGAAGCGCAGTGTAAAGGAGATGGCACTGTGTGTGAGTCTCGTCTATGTTCGATTCTGGCATGAGGCTCCTCTGCCTATTAGAGCACCGCTTAATGACATAACTACTTCTTGAGGAGCTCAATAAATATCCAAATGTAACAGTGGCAAAGGCGGCCTTGACTGCACTTAGCAGGCATCTTTGGTACTTTTCCGAAATTTTGGTTGGCCTGTCATTGTTTGACGACAGAATAGGAGCGGATGTGAAAACACTGATGGTGACAAACCTCCGCCTTCCACGATCCATCAGTTCCGTGAAACGCCGCGACCATCCGCCAGAACCCCTCAGCTCTCTTGGCCTTGCATCTTGCTTCACAGAGAGAACTACTGTCATCTTTGACGCTCTGCACTTAAATGGAAAAGAAAAGGCCCAAGGCTTTCTGGCAAAGGATCCTAAGAAATGGCACTATGATACCTCGTACCAGGATGTCTGGACGGCAGCTTCGGTCATGACAGTTGTGAACGACTCTGCTGAGCGTACCATTGCTTTGATGCAGCGGTACAATTCCTCACAGACAAAGAATGAAGAACAGAAGCAGTTCCTTCTTCGGCTCGTGAAACGACACAGGAAGATCTATCCATCTTGTTCCAAGGTCACGTTCGTGAAGATGACAGAGGATAGTCAAGGTCACTGAAGGTGCTATCTAAGAATAGCTGTATGTGCCCATAGAAACATTGGACATTTTGAAATCTTCATTTATTTTTATTTGCAACAATTACACGATTTTATTCAACTCAAATTCAAGCTTACATTCTTCAACGCAGAACACTGATTTTATGCTCAAATGGTGAAAAACATTGACCTTAAGCTACCTCTAAATATTTATCGATCGCTCTAAAATTTGGTAGATGTGATACTGACTTGCCATAGAACAAAACTGGGGTTGTGGAGCCCAACTCTGAGAAGGTTTTTGTTTTTGGACCACACTAATGTGCATTATTCATTAGACCAATGCATAGCCTACTACATACATGTACATATATACCGTGGGGCGCGGTGGTGTAATGGTGGATTTGGTGCCTTGTACCGGAAGGTTGTGGGTTAGAATCCACCTCAAGCCACCACGTAAAAAGCACGAGCACGTCCTTCACTCGCAATTCCTCAACTGCCATAAAAATGATATTTAGTTTATTTTTTGCATGTTTTCTAAGTGCAATATAATTAAATAAATTCTACTTGTGTGCGTGCGTGCTTCCGTGTGTGTGTGTGCGTGCGCGCGCTTGGGTGTGTGTGTGTGTGTGCGTGTGTGTGTGTGTGTGTCTGTCTGTCTGTCTGTCTGTCTGTCTGTCTGAGTCTTTTGGCGTCAGAATGATGAGTGGGAACTGTTCAACTGGATCTTTCCACAGACTTGAAGAGAACCGTTAACCATTCCTTCTTCTTTCTCTTCCACCTCCTTCTTCAAGCCTTCCGCGTCGTTACCATAGTGACGTGCTAAGCTTCCTTTCCGTTTGTCTCCATCCTCGTGACCTGAAAAGGGCATTAAAACAATGGCACAGCTTTATGGATGGCCCCTCGTGGATCGCCCGTATACGATGCCACTACAGCTGCTGCTGCTGCTGTTGCTGGCAGCAATGCAACGCAAGAATCCGGACGGACGGACGAACGAACGAACGGTCCGTATCTGTCTCACGCTTCGTTAGGTTTTCGGATGTCCCGCGGGAGGAACAGTTTGGCATTGATCGGGAACCCCCGTGGGGGGACGAGATGCTATCATCGTCATCATCGTCATCAGCATCATCATCATCGTCAGCAGCAGCAGCAGCAGCAGGAGCAGCGTTTAATCGACTGTCCCTTCTTCCATTCATCCCACGACTCGTCATGCGGACGCTGGACCATTTCGGTCGGCAGATGCGAAGTGAGGAGTTGCTTGAAGAACCGGTGCCAGAAGTGGAACTATTATTATTAAACGATGCCAAAGTCTGCGAGGTACCTGCTGGATCTTCTTACCTGCTGCTCTGCGATGCTTCTACGGCTGTCCGCTTCACCCGGTGATCCAGGTGAGAGTTCAACAGTTCAGGGTGAGAATCGCCGGGGAGGTTTGGAGGTTTCAACCCCCAGTCTTTCTTAGAGCCCCATAGTAAAGTATGTTTTTCATACCCCAATTCCAAGTTTATCATAGGCCAACCCCCCAACCCCCACAGTCATTTTTCCACAATTCTCACACTGGGTCAACTGAACAGTGTATGTGGTGTGATTCCTCGCTATAAGGGGAATATTACGGTTACACAGTGTTATATTCTCACAATTACATCACTTTACGTTCATTTGCCCAGTTACAGCACTCGTGAATACGCTGGTGCCCTGCGATTGGCCTATACGAGTTTAGAGATTACAATTACGTTTAGCTTGCCTGTCCGAGGTCTTTATCTAACTTGTTTTGACCACGTGCTATTCATCATCGTCATCGTCATCATCATCATCATCGTTGTCGTCGTCATCTTCATCATCATCATCATCATCTTTATCATCACCACCATCACCATCACCAGTTCAGCGTCCGTAGGTGTCCGATTCCGTTTTCATAATGTTTCTCCACCGCAGTCTCTTCATCTCGACATGATTGTGTCAGTTCTTGTAGCCATGCCGTTATATAATCGTCCACTCAATTTATTATTTTGTTAAGTCGTCCTATTTTGTTTGTGCCATCCATCATTCTGAACGCCATCAGCATTTCAATGTTCCTGTGGCTACTTATTCTACAGACAATAAATGCGAGAAACAGGACATTACAATACCCCTGCCATTATCTCCTACCATTACCCCGCAGTATATTACCCCACCATTACCTCCTCCATTAAACCCGCAGAATTTTGCCCCTGCCATTACCCCTGCCATTGCTTCTGCCTTAACCCCGACATTACCTCTCTTCCATTACCCGCTGCCATTACTCCCCGTAGGATAGTACTCCTGCCAATGCGCCATCCCAGCATTTAATATACTTGTTAGGTTGTATCCTTTGTGCCTGGATTTCTGTTCATATTTCATCCAGTACAGGCTATTATAAGCACAAAATAAATGATGATTTGTTGCTATCACTTCATGCAATAATAAGGAAGAATCATTTTATTCCTTTAATTTAATATGGACAATATTAAAAGTTATAAAAAAATTACATGTAGGCCTACTAAAAAAAATGATAATAGACATGGATAATTAGCCTACTTACCTTTTAAGCAGTTATTTAGGTTTGTGTAAATCTTTTGCCTTATCTAAGCTAAATTATCGTCGCCTCAAAAGTGGGAATTCTCAAAGATATTGCTCATTTAAAGCTTCTGTCATCTTTCATTTTTAGTTTTTTACCCAAGCTAAATACTAAATAATTTATAGGCCTCTCCCTCTTATGATCTTATCAAGCCGACAATAAGGCATCTGCTTTGACTTCTTCTTACTCGATGAATTAATTATTGGCTCACAAACAACTCAATTTCTAAAAGCAAATTTCTACTGCATAAAAGAATTATAAACCATGGATGAAATCATACTTGTTAGATTATGCTGCCATATTTTGTACATTGTTGGGAGCAATAAATTTCAATTTGAATATGAATTTAAAAATGGGCTTTTAGCTGTTCAAACAACGTCACTGCTTGACAATAAATGACAGACCATTGCCAAGGAGTATTTTCTCAACCATGAAGACACTCGTGTAACATACCCTGCTACAAGCCTAATGCAATTGAAACGCTCCATAGCAAGCAGGTCGTATATAGAGTAGGCGAATCCATGGCTCCAAAAAGTCCATCTTCCCAAGGGGACATCGCTAGGTATAGACCCTCCCTCTGCTTAGATATACGTTTCGTGGACATGGAAGGAGGCGTGCGTATTGACAGCAGTTGTGCCTCTGGTCGATTCTCATTTCCGTCTAAACGTCGCTGATGCTGAATAGACTGCATAGGAAATCTTATCTGAATTAATGCAACTAATCATCAAATGCGTCTAAGCGTTGGCCATTAATCTCCTCGTCTGCGGATTGAAACAAACGAAAAGATACATCAAATGGCGCATTTCAGTTGACTATATGTTTATGTATGCATTCATGCATGTGTGTGTGTGTGTGTGTGTGTGTCACAGTGTGTGTGTGTCTGTATATCTCAGTCACTGTACATCTCTGCACCTGTTCTGCCAGTATATTATGTCTGCCTACCTTCGCGTCTTCGCGCCACTCCATTTTTCTTCTTTCCTCTGTCTGTCTTCCCGTCCATCTGTCCGTCTGTCTGTCTGTCTGTCTGTCTGCATGCCCGTCCGTCTGTCTGTTTCCCCGGTCTTTTAATTATTTTTCTTTTAACTGTCTCTGGTCCCTTAAACTACATTCTTTTTGATCAATATCTAACTCTGTGTATGGTTGCTTGTCTCTTTGCATCGCTGCTTACGTGTATCTGTATCTCTTGTATCTGTATCTCTGCTGACGGATATCTACTCCTAGTATGTACATTTTACAGCCTTGGATCAGCGCTCAGGATTCGGATGGTATTGGGATTTGGTGAATGACGAGCTGAAAATAATATGGACAGTCACAATTCATTTCAATTCACCTCATTCCGTTCAGGGTATTATAATCATGGAGGATGGTTCGAGGCTTTAGGTAATGACTGAATTCCTTTCGGGCGATGACTAAGGCCTTTCATGAAGTTACCATGGCGACCAATTTAACCCTTCCTCCTCTATTGCTATTTTATGCTCTACTTCCTGTGTGCTTACATCTTAGAGTCTCTGTGTAATTGCATTTAAATATGCATTATAATATACATGCAATAATGCATATAATAGTGCATGCAGTGCACATTGCACAGTAGGCCTAATATGCGTCTTGCTCTAGAGGGACACAGATAAAGAGAGACAGACAGACAGAGACATAGAAAGAGATAGACGTATGTGAAAGGACTTTTACAGATGTAAAAACAGAGTCAGTGGGCTGTTATTTGCAGCAGCAAGAGCAAGATTGATAAAAGGCGATTCCGTTTTTATCAAGCATTGACAAATTCAAACACTATTCACTGACGTAAAAATACAGACAAAAAAACCCGATGACAATGATTATAATAGTAATAGTAATTATTCGCTAGGATATAAGCCGTTAACTTCTCAAGCGATACGGGATTAATTACCAACGTAATAAATTGATAATGAATGCGCATAAAATGCAAAAAAGCCAACTAAAATGACAAACGTTAATAACAAAGACGACTTAGCGACTTTGACGATTAAATAACTGACGTTTATATTGACATCCACACCTAACCATCGAACGACGAAAAGCGGAAACAATGACAAAGATGATTATGATAATTAGGCCTAAGTCTGCTGCTGGTCTGTGAGTGAAATTAATGCTGTCGCTCTATTCCAATGACGCGAGGTTATAAGATGAATTGCAAATGAGGCGCCCTGCAGTTTGTCGCTCACTTCGTCATTTCACACATTGCAGCCAATGGATGGAATCCCCACGACGCCTTTCCATAAGCAATCGGCTATTTAAGGATTTCCGTGTTTCTGTATTTTATGTGTTTGTGTATGTCTGTCTGTCTGTCTGTCTGTCTGTCTGTCTGTCTGTCTGTCTGTCTGTCTGTCTGTCTGTCTGTCTGTCTGTCTGTCTGTCTGTCTGTCTGTCTGTCTGTCTTTCTAATTGTGTCAATCTATCTGAGTCTGTCTGTCTGTCTCTCTATTTGTGTCTGTCTGTTCTGTCAATATAATTTTATTATATGTGTCTGTCTCACTATCTATGTCTATCTCTGTCTCTCTATCAGTGTCTGTCTGTCTCTCTATCCGTGTCTGTCTGTCAGTCTCTGTCTCTGTCTATGTCTCTGTCTCTGACTGTGTCTATCTATGTCTTTCCTCTGTCTGTCTCTCTGTCATTCTGTGTCTGTCTATTCTATATCTATGTGTCTGTCTGTGACTATAAATTATTTGTGTCTGTCTGTCTCTCTATCTGTGTCTGTCTATTATCGTCTGTTTCTGTACAGACAGAGACAGACAGTCTGTATTCAATTTCACACGCTTAGGCGTGTACTAGACCTATATATCGTTCATCGGACGTTTACCATTTATCCCTCTCTGCTGATTCCTATTATTATAGTCGTTGTATTGTTGGAACTTTTGTTCTGTAATGAGGACCAAAAGCTTGCAGTTCTGCACAGAGTGCGCGGTTCTAAATGGATTTGTGCAATTGTAGAAGGAATTTTGTGCAGTTAAAAATAGCAGAAGAAAGGTAATTGTCATTCGATTGGGAGCAATTTACCACGAGGGATGAGAAATTGAGACGGGAAAAGTTGTGCACTGTTGTGCAGTGTGCAGTTCTAACAATTCCCGTAAAAAGTCCTGCAGCCTACAGTTCCATTCAAATTGACTGGCATACCCACCACAATACATTTAAAACACTTTGAATTGCTAGAGAGTATAACTTACATTACATAATTACATTACATGTGGGCTTTGTTTGTTTCTATGTGTGTAGCGGTGGAGGTGAAGGAGTACTGCAAATGGGAGGTATTCAACGCCACCTGCAGATCGACAGAGGTCATCTTCATGCACACGGCCAGATATGGACGAATGCGTTTTGGAAGGTAACTGTAAACCAGTCTCAGTCTGTATAATACAGTAACTGTTACATTACTTCGCGGTTTAATTGGTTTCAGCTGGTTTGCATTCCAATCGCATTCCAATTTATACAGCACTAGTTTGCTTAAATCTGTGAAGCATTAATAAAGACGCTCTCTGTCACTCTGTGGCTACTTATTATATAAGAGTCATAACTCATAAAATGCTATGAGTAGTAGGTAGTCAATGGGATATGGATGAAATGTGCTTGATATTGCGAATAGGCCTAAGTCGCTTCTGTGCAATTATTAAAAATATGCACTAAGTCTTACTACGATCCGCGTGGAATTGGGTTGTGCAAAGAAGTCTTAGCTATGCAATGGAGTCCTATACGACACACCACCGCGCCCCTATATGTGGGGCGCGGTGGTGTAGTGGTGGCGTCGTTGCCTTGGAGCCGGAAGGGTTGAGGTTCGAATCCAACTAGCCGCGTAAGGCGAGCAAGTCCTTCACTCACAATTGCTCAGCGCCTCGGCGTGAAACTCCGATGCAGTGTCCGCTCTGCATTCGGGAGCGCCTCTGAGTAGTGAGAGATTGAAGGGGCGCTATAACAAGTGCAAATACAAACAAACAAACGAAAGATTTGGAGCCAAAACCCAAACCCCCGGCAAGTCCCATACTCTGAACACTGTAAACTTCCACATCTTCGGTTGTCCCACCCATAAGCGACGTTTTCCAAGTCTCAATCGACTATTATTATAGTATAGGAAGTCCTCGACTACTTCCTGTGAATTACGACAGTCAATAACAACGGTCGATATTCGTCGTTGACAGATTAAAAACTGAACTGATTTACAGAAATTTCCTGTGGGACGATCACGTCTACGTTTATGCTTTAAGTAAACATATCCATAATATCCTAATGTTGCATTCAAACATGGGCGGAGACTTAGGAGGAACAGGGGGAACGGTCCCCCTCAATGAATGTGGTGAAGGGGACGGTCCATGCATTTGTCCCCACAATCGTTAAGTGTCAGGACATGGAGATCTCATGAACATACTCCACACTGGCGTGGCGACGTCACAATACATTAAGAGAATTTCGAACAAACGACTAAAAAAGGTCATCAACTTTTTGACAGGGAAATGTGTGTTGTTTACTTGGAGATTTCGGCCGAATGACTAAAAAAAGTCGTCAGAAATTTTGGTCGGCAAAAAGATTGAAAATTTCGTCGGCGACTCAGCCATTTGTCCGCCCAAAATCTCACGTCCTTCCTTCAGCCACTCGTTCGTCCCCCGCAAGTCTCCGCCCATGCATTCAAATGGCATGGATATTTACATTAAGCCTATATTCGAATGAACTATTGCTCGAACTATTATTCGATCTACTATTATACTGTTTGAAGACCATACATGTTATACAGGACACTTGTAAAGATGTTGCATTTCGCTACTGTACAGCCCTACAGAAAACTATATTTTCGGTGATTATGTATATATTCCCTAGGAAGTGTATAAATACCCGTGGGAATGTGAATAATCAGAGTATATATGTATATCGAACTCGAACCCCTAACTCCTAACTCCATAGCCCTGCATTTTCTGTGTATATACAGATCCTATTCGGCCAGGGTTGGCTCGGGAGAGCTCCTGAGTATTGACACTAGTTTTTTCTCGAAACAATCCCGTTGACAGACCACAACCTGTTACAGTATACGCTGTACAGTTATGCAAATGAAACATATAACAGGAACGCAAATGACAGAAGACATAAATCTTAACTATAGTCTACTAACAGAGCAGATAGCCTGCAATACAAAGTAACCTTTGATGGGCGTACATGTATAAAACCCACAGTGAATTATTCAAGATCGGAGGCTCCCTTTCATGACTGGTTAAAAACATGGCTCCCAGACGTTTGCGGAATTGATTTGAAGAAAGAGAAAAGCCAGTTGAACCAGTTGCCTCGGACTCTTAGGGACTGCAAAGCAAGGTCAAACTAAATGACGATGTATACCCATGTAAAATAACGGGAGGAAGTGGGGAACGTCCGGGAATTTAGTAGCTTAATTCCCACTACTCTCCCAAGGTAGACTCAACCTTCCATTCGGCAGATGACGTTGGTAAATTGAGCAGTATAAGGCGTGATGGACGCCTTGCATGGCTGCCAACAGTTCAATTCGATTCCTGCGTGTAATAACTTGTGATCGTCCGTTCATACTACATGAATCGTAATCATCCCGCATTGTGACAGTCTTAAATTAAAAACAAAGATTATTAATTAATTTTGTGTTTTATCGTCGTTGTATAGGCTACTCGCAATATTTTTAATTGCCTTGTCGTATATCGTGTAGATGTATGCAGGAGGATCATGGGAGTTCTGGTTGTTCGGCCGATGTTCTGACCTATCTTGACCGGAAGTGCTCTGGTCGTCACGCGTGTCACCTGACCATTCCAGATCCCATTCTTCATGGATTCCATACTTGTCCTAAGGAGCTGATACCTTACCTGGAAGCCAGTTACTCGTGCATTCCAGGTTAGACTGATTAAACAATGTAATGGGTAAATGTTCGTTGAATGGATAGTGCTGTAGCATGCATTTCGAATTCATTTCAGTATATCCAAATAACTCCACTTCAATAAACACATGAAAACTGTTCGCTTTGGTCGTGCTGCATGGATTCGGGAGAATCGTTGAGTAGTTACCTTGAAGAGGTGCTATATAAATACTTGAATGAATTAGAAAAACTACTTGAATTAATACGCAAAAAAATACACGCGCATATTGTATGATTGTATATTAGTATAATGTATATAATTATTAGATGCATATATTATATTTAATATAATATAATATTATAACTTATAATTATAATGTAGGCCTACATAAAAAAACCATTATTACATCACTATTTTTTCTAAGGTCAAAATTGGACATATTATTTTATGATTTCTCTATGGTCTTCATAATTATTGTGACGACTTCTCTTTGTTTTACGGGCTCCTACACAAATGCGTTGCGTCACTACCTTTGTTAATGGTCAAGTTGCTGCTATGGCAATGATTTCGTATAGCCATTATTGCCTTTGTATTATATCGACATCTCATTGGTCTACAACAATATTGCAACGTCATTAGCTATGTTTGCTGAAGTTTGGTTGCTAGGATAATACATAGTCCGCATTGTGATGACAATTTTTGTTCTGCAAACTATAATTAGCCTATAATTATAAGTTCATTTGCCCTGGCCATGAATTTGTTGCGGTTGGATGACACCTTTATTACACAAACTTTTCATTAATAAATTGTGACGAGTCACAGACGACATATTATCTTTGTTCTACACTGTTGTCAGTCATTAGCATCGCTCATGGCAATTGAACATGTTGCCCTACAGATGATAAAGGATAATGCATTCGTTATAAGAACTTATTAATTGTGAAGATATTATTATCGTTGTTGTGTACAAATAATTATATATTAAAAGAATAAACGGTGCCAAGTGCCATGCTAATATAAAAGACATGTTAGGGGTCGGTTCAAAGGTCTCCAGTGACCGGTTCAAGAGTCCCCGGTCTGTCTGTCTGTCTATCTCCCTGTCTCTGTCCCTGCCTCTCTCTTTCTATCTCTCTGTCTCTTTCTATGTCTCTCTGTGTGTCTGTCTAACTGTCTATCTGTTTATCTGTCTGTCTGTGTCTGTCTGTGTCTGTCTGACTGTATCCCCCCTCTCTCTCTCTCTCTCTCTCTCTCTCTCTCTCTCTCTCTCTCTCTCTCTCTCTCTCTCTCTCTCTCTCTCTCTCTCTCTTTCTCTCTCTCTCTGCACAAAAGGGACAGTATTTTAGTATCTTGCGTTTTCAGTGCGCATGGGCAATTCGCACACGTGCGTCATGTTCGGTGGTCTTCCGCTGAGCTCCGTCGAGGGATACCTGGCCAGCATCACGACACGTGACTCGCCCGTCGGATCATCGGATTGTCCTTGGATCATCGAGGCTCAACCAGGCCAGGTGATCAACCTCACCGGATGGGCCTTTGACCTGGCCTCATTCGACCGGGGTCGGCAGTCCGTTTTGTCGGAACCCTGCTCCAGCGGAAGAACCAAGGTCACCGTGGAGGACGTGAATCGAACCCTGACGCTTAGTTCTTGTCCGTCTGACGCCTACAGTCCAAGACAGAGGCACTGGTCAGTGATAACGCAAGGTCACCGGGTCAGAATCTCCATACAGGCGAGCCCTGGTGACGAGCTTGACCAATCGTCATCAGGTCAACAGGTCGAGACCAGCGATACTACTACCTCAGCCAGCGGACCATACTACCTGCTAAGATACGCAGGTACTGAGTGCTAAAATACATAGGTACTGAGAGCTAAGATACGCAGGTACTGAGTGTTAAGATACACAGGTACTGAGTGTTTAGATATATACACAGGCACTGAGTGCTTAGATACGCAGGTACTGAGTGCTTAGATACGCAGGTACTGAGTGCTTAGATACGCAGGTACTGAGTGCTTAGATACGCAGGTACTGAGAGCTAAGATGCATAGGTACTAAGTGTTAAAAAACACAGGTACTGAGTGCTTAGATATACGCAGGTACTGAGTGCTAAGATACATAGGTACTGAGAGCTAGGATACGCAGGTACTGCATCAAGCCTGCAATCAGCCAATAATTATCAATTGCTATGTTACTAAGTATCATCTTAATGCTTCAACATTTCGAGAACATTTTTTTAGTAAAGGTGCAATAAAAATAAAATTAGAAATCTGAAAGTAAACGCAGCCAAACGTCCTAACGTTACTTAGAGTGTCATGAGGTCAAGAAGTACCTGAAATATTTTTTTAATATTGATGCCCTCCGCCCCCGTCAGAGAACCAAAGTTGCTAGAAATTGCGGAGCTTTCTTAAAATGCTGCAATTTTTCTTGTGATTTTGTAAACTAGACCTACTTAGGCCTAACTGTCCCGTCGGAAAGATAACTTTTCAACCATATTATCCTATATGTTCGCGAATTATGTGGATTATGATTGTATTAATATTATACCTGAAAACGGCAAAGCACTGATAACTTTTTTTTCCTGTTCGAAGTGCTAGGTCTATTATTCAGAGTGCATATTCAGGGTGAGAGTTGCCGGGGGTTGTGGGGTTTCAATCCCCCTTCAGTCTTTCTTAGAGCCCCATAGTAAAGTCTGCTTTCACACCCCAATTCCAAGTGGTCCAACCTCCCCCCTCCCCGTTATTTTCCACAATTCTCACACTGCGCACATTGAATATCATTCCAACACGGTCAGACAAGCAATCTTGCCTTGCACTTTAGACAGGTGGTTATGTAATACGGAAGCGAATTACTTAGCATCGGTTGACATTATCTCAAAGGATAAAAAAGTTATCACTGTTGTTGTTTTTCTGCTGCAGTGGTTGGTTGCCCTGACAGCGTTCTCCTTGAAAACGGTTGGTTTCAGCGTCACTCCAGAGACCGTGCGGTTGTCTCGTGCAATCACTCGGGTCAGACTTATTACATCACGTGCGATCACAATCGCTGGCTCACGGATACCATCAACTGCTCGAAAGGTATACGACCTCTCGGATAGAGATTAGTGGGTACATATATTCTATTAATGCTGTATTGCATTGCATTGCATGTAGGAAATGTGTAACTATGCAGTTCATGTATACAGTATGTCAGACTTGCATGTAAGCCTATTATATAGGTAGTCTATATAAATTCCACCGATCGCTATTTCCCCACAGGTCTTTCATTCAAAGCTGAAAACATTGCTCTTTCACAAATCCTATCCTGATTCTTCCTCTTCTCCTCACATCCCTCGGCATTTCAACTCTAGACATCACCCACCTAGCTTAGCCGTACATCTGTCTGCCTGCCTGATTCTCCGGACTTGACCCGCTGCCTATCGATTTTGCTTTGATTGAGCGCCTGTGAATAAGCTGGTTCCCGTGACTTCGCTTTTGTGGGCGCTGTATCTGGACATTACGATTACGATACGATTACGATATAAAATTTACGTGCCTTGGTAGATCGTTTAAATCAGTTCCGGTCCTCTCGAACGCTTTCTATAGACGTCGGTTATTCACAAAATGACTTCCATTCAAATGGAAGACAGATTTTAATCAATAAGAAATAAGTTTAGCATTCACAGTACACAAGTACAATTTGTAAGCTTACACAACTAAACGTGCCATTCACGAAACAAATCATATCCAGCAGCATCATATCCAATGTTACAGCCTTTGATAATGTACGGTGATTGACAGTTGAACCAGTGCTGACATCTGACGAATAAATACAAAACGAGCACCTGCGAAACCAACTGTCGGATCAATATTGGCTGCAAGTGCTGCAAATTTTGAAAAATGTCTTAGATAAGTGATAACTGCAGAGATATTTAAATTATGCCCATGAGTATGCGGCCCACTTCGCATCATATCCAGCAGAAAATCATACAACGTTACAGCTTTTGATATGTGTACGGTGATTGACAGTTGAACCACTGCTGACATCTGACGAATAAATACAAACGAGCACCTGCCAAATCGCGGGCAGGTCAATATTGGCTGTGAGTGCCTCAGATTTTTACAAATCTCTTAGATAACTGCAGAAATATTTAATTAGTTTTCAATACAAAATTGCGATATTTTACGGACTTTCGTATATTATCGCTGTAGTGCTTTTAGAATTGAAATTGCACGAGATAACGCGATAGTTCAGTTTGCCATTTTCGTACACCTCTTTTGTGAGTGCAGGCCATACAACATAAGCCATTCTTGGGGAAAAACGGTATCGCTTCTCGGCCTTTTCGCGAAGATCAAAGTGTAGTATCTGTTATAATTCTAAATTAGTTGTCCCTTGGTTCAGTGCACACATGTTGCACTGTGAATACAAGTCCATCTTGTAAACCGATTGTAAACATTTTGTACATTTATTAAAAGAAAAAGAAAAAAGTATTGTAAATCTGCATAATTATTAGTAATACATTATTTCAATGCATGAAAACTGAATGGCATGCTTAACAATAACATTGCAAATTGTATCTTCGACACTCCTACGAGAATTTCATTTATGTAATGCACATCTATTGTACTGTAGCCGTAATGATCTTCGTATGATCTTGCAATAATTTGATACTAATAATCTCAATCTTGTGTATTTATATATATATGTGCATTGCTTAAGTGCATATTTGCTGTGCAATAGAAATCCTAGAACATGAGAGTGCTAATCTGACATTTTGACTAATCTCTGCAGTGCTATCTAATGCACGTTATCATAAAAGACACTTTTGAGAATCTCAATTTGAACATTTAAATTCGTATTTAATCGTTTCAGTGCTCATGTTGTTTTGCACTGATAATGCACAAGAATGCAATCGTGTAAATTGCTTGTAAATACTTTGTATATTATTAAAAGAAAAAGAAAAAAAAGAAAAAAGTATCTGTTATAAAAGTATCGCGCAGTGCTACTGGATTGTATTTTAGCAACAGATATAATAAATCTGGAAATTAATACTATATGATTTCAGTGCATGAATACTGAATGGCATGTTTAACAATAACATTGCAAATTGTATCTTCGACACTCCTACGAGATTTCATTTATGTAGTGCATATCTATTGTACTACTACCGCAGCTGTAACGAGCTTTGTATGATCTTGCAATAATTTGATCATATTCATCTCAATCTTGTGTATTTATATACAGGTGCATTGCTTAGGTGCATATTTGCTGTGCAATAGAGATCTTAGAAAATGAGAGTGCTAATCTGACATTCTGGCTAATCTCTGCAGTGCTATCTAATCATAATGCACTGTATCATAAAAGACACTGTATTGAGAATCTCAATTTGAACATTTGAAATTAGTATTTAATCGTTTCAGTGCTCATGTTGTTCTGCACTGATAATGCACGAGAATGCAATCGTGTAAATTGCTTGTAAATACTTTGTACATTATTAAAAGAAGAAGAAGAAAAAAAAAGTATCTGTTCTTATCAGCTTAATATCTGATACGTCCCCTATCCGGGGACATCGATATTAAACTGATTTTTGGATTTGGGAGAAGATGCAGGGGCTTGCTCCGGCTTCTCCACGGGTTGGCCCGGTATTGCAGTACCTCCGGGATCGGCCCACTCCCCTCACGGGGAGAACATTGAACAAAAACTAAAGTAGCTCATCAAAAATAAGGTAGACTTCATTCATTAAGTAATCAATGCTGTTGTATAATTGTATTGTACTGAATTGTATTGTACTGTACTGTATTGTATTGTATGGCGTTACATGATAGTCGTGCACTTTTATAAGCGATGCAGCAAGCAGGGTCATACTAGTTTAATAGTGAGTGAGAATAATAATTTTATGCTCTCGCCATTTTCTGTTTTGTCAGCATCGTTTCTCAGGTCAAGTCACGTGATCCATCGGCGTCGTCTGCTTCCTGGAAGTGAGTCTTGTGACGTCATGATGACTTTGCAATTTTTTCATGAACTGTCTATTTAAAAAATCTCTACAATAAAGACCTTCTAACTGATTTGATATATATTTAATTATAGACACTAAGTGACTAAGAGATGCTAGAGAGACATAGCCATAGCTGCATGTGGCTGGGACAGGAGCGCCTCTGAATAGCTCTCTTTTGAATATGCGCTATATCAATTCTCTGAATGCAGTTCAAAAGAGGCAGACAGAAAGAAAAACAGAAGCGGCAAGGTGAAGAGGACAGACAGGAAAAATACAAGAAGACTTATACCTGGAGTCATAGAGACACAAAGAGAAAGATTATGTTATGGATGTCCACAGTGTACAGGTATAAGAGAAAAAAACTAGAAAACTAGAAAATGCACATAGGTGGGCAGAAGATCAGACAACAACACATTGAAATATAAATAAGATTATAAGGAGAAACACACGGACAAGTAAACAGAGCAAGACAGATACATAGCGAAATATACACAAACCGACAGACAGGCTTATTAATTCATTAATTCTGAAACGTTATGAGAGATCCTCAGTGGTCGAGTGGGTTTGTAGCCCGCTCGCCCCGCCGGCAGCACGGGTTCGATTCCCGGTCGGTCGGTTTATCAGAGATTAATTTCTCGGATCTTTACTGCGGGTGACTCGGTCGCAATATAAACGTGGAGTACGAGGTTGTTCTCTGCCTCCGACGCTGATCATCTTCGATGTGAAAAAGAGTCGTTAAACCCTAACATTTCAACGTTATGACCGCATGGCTGCAGCCATAATCTTAGGATGAGGCATTGTTGTTTGGCATGACTGCTGCGTTGATGGTACCTTTGTCCAATTTATTCACTCTCTATTGTCTGTGTAGGTCTGCTGACAATCGTATCGATTGTTAGGCCTATTCACTCTATTGTCTGTGTAGGTCTGCTGACAATCGTATCGATTGGCATCGTTCTCGGTGTCTTCATCGGCTTCATCATTCTGCTCGCTGTCCTCTATTGTCAGTCAATCGAAAGGCACGATGCTCATTAATCATCGTAGGCAGATGCTCATTGTGCTCAATGATTTTTGTTTCAATCAGTTTATATAATGCAGTTTTTTACATTGACAGTGAGCCATGCGTGGGTCAATGAACTTTTGACATCGACTGTGTGCAGGGGCGCAGCCAGAAAATTTTCCTGGGGTGCTCAAAATTAGTATTGTAAGCGCCGATGGTGCGAAGTAGGAACTTGCTTGATTGTGTAATCTTAAAGACCGAATGACCCCTACCCCCCCCCCACACGCACCAAAAAAACTCATCGGATTTGGAAAAATTGCGTGGGTCACCTTTTTAGCCTGGGGGGTGCTCAAGCACCCCCCCCAGCACCCCCTAGTTGCGCCACTGACTGTGTGTTCAGAATCTGATGCTGTTAATAGGCCTAAACCTGCGTTATTTTTTCAAGAGGTTCGACACGATTTTCTGAGTGGAAGAAAGAATTGGTGTCCTCTTTTTCTTCTTCTTTTTCTTCTTTTTCTTCTTTTTCTTCTTCTTCTTCTTCTTCTTCTTCTTCTTCTTCTTCTTCTTCCTCCTCCTCCTCCTCGTCCTGCTCCTTCTCCTTTTCATTCTTCTTTCAAAACTTCTTCTTTCTCCTCCTCCTCCTTCTCTTCTTAGCATTCTTCTACTTCTTCTTTCTCCTCCTCATCCAGTTAAACAATATAGTAGGCTACGTAGAACCCTAGCTAGACCTATGGTTCATCCACTGTATTCATTCACGTAATCTGTTTAGAATTTAGATAATTAGGCCCAATTACATAAAAATTTTACGACTTTCCTTAAGTTCGTGTCTCTATTAAATTTGGCTCATCTACTTCTATAGTGGTTATGTAGTCAGCGACGAACCACTTTAGAACTAGATGAGCCATTTATCAATGCTATTGATCATGAAGTGCAATAAAAAATACCTCTATTTTCGAACTGCAGGTGCACAGAAACAACCCTACACATCGGTTGCCACACGAGGCAGCCTCTCCTAACAGACGTCGTCGCTCTTAGCAGGTACCACGACAAAACGTCAAGGAACGGCATCGTCAACTCGACCCACGGTCAAGCGAACTACTTCATGTTCCGCTGTAACAGACTCTGTTCGTGCGATCTTCAGTACGAACACGACCCCACGTCACGGGCGGGCAGCCTCACCTTCGCCAGCGACGACCCTGAGTGCTCCCCGGTCTCGAAGCACCATTGGGATCCGACGGCCATGATGGGCCACACGGATGAGATCATGTACCCATTGCAGCGTCTTAGGCTTTCGCCAGATGTCGCCGAGAGGTCAACTGTCGTGCTACATCGGCAACCCCCGGTCAATGTTAGAGTGGATCATCCCAACGACGAGGAAAGAGACTCAGTAGCGAGCGAGGGAACTGCGATTGGCTGTGGCGATGGACGACGTCATAGTGACGACACAGATGGGAGCATTCCTGCGTCACTGCTGTAAACGTCATGAATATTGATTTGGCTGATAAGGGGCTGAGGGAAAAAATAACGTTCAAATATTTATGTGGGGTGATGTCACGATGACGCGTCTCAAATGACGTCACAATGATTGTGTGTGTGCGCGTGTGTGTGTGTGTTGCCTTGGACTTATTTATAATAGGGGAGTAAGAATAATACTGCTAAAGCTTTTGTCGATCCTTCTGAACTTTGTAAATAAAGGCATTATCAACATTGCAGTTGTATCATACCGGACGACTAAAAAGTCATCAAAAATTTTGGCGATGAAAATGGAAAATTTCCTCCGCGAGTTCAGCCTCCCTTAAAAAACTGAAATCCTGGCCCCGCCACTGCCGGACAACCCTGTGTGGCGCGGTGGTCTAGTGGTGGCGTTGTTGCCTTGGAGCCGGAAGGTTCGAGGTTCGAATCCACCTCCCCGCGTATAAGGACCTTGGGCAAGTCCTTCACTTACAATTGCTCAGCGCTTCGGCGTGAAACTCCGATGCAGTGTCCGCTCTGCATCGGGAGCGCCTCTGAGTAGAGAGAGCTTGAAGGGGCGCTATAACAAGTGCACATACATACAAACCTACGTCTGCAGGTTGTATCAACTTATCTTTTTCTGCCAACGAGCTGTCAATGCCTTGGGGGGGGGGGAGAGGTGAAGGTCCCTGTTGCTACTTAACGACACTGCATGATA
>OX243820.1:29645099-29655099 GCA_945859605.1 Lumbricus rubellus | reverse complement strand
TACCTTCTTGGGTCTATAATATAATCAGAGACGTAGAGGAAGATAGGTTTTAGATGCAGTTAAGTAGATTTCCCGAGGGGCACTATACACGTATAAACACATGCAGACACAGCGACATGCATGGTGACAGATATGGTTGCTGGACGTAGGTATGGATACAAGGTTAGGACTTAGGAGACAGAGAAGACGAATGAGGCAAGTAAAAGGGAACAGGACACATTGATATGATGCCGGGTAGGGTTACAAATAGAGGCGGGTAGGCCCACGAGGATTAATGAAAGGGACGAGTAATGAGGCAATAAAGGGAATGAGTGAAAATCACCGAAAGAGATAGGACCTGTATACGCGGAAAACCGCATGACAGGACTAATTATACCTATCACGACCTGAGCTCCAGATGCAAAGCAGGTCACAGAGCGATTAACACGATAACCCTAACAAACGGGAGGAGTCGATAAAGACCGATTTGAAATCGTGTGTGTCTGTGTGTGTGTCTATTTGTCTACGTACGTATGTACGTATGTACGTATGTACGTACGTACGTATGTATGTATGTATGTATGTATGTATGTATGTACCTATGTATACGTATGTATGTATGTATGTATGTATGTATGTATGTATGTATGTATGTATGTATGTATGTATGTATGTATGTATGTATGCATGTATGTATGTATGTATGTATGTATGTATGTAAACTATGTATGTATGTATGTATGTATGTATGTATGTAAACTATGTATATATGTATGTAAACTATGTATGTATGTATGTGCATGCTGAAACTCCACATGGGACGAGTTGTTAAGGATTTAAACTTAGAATATTTATCATCTGGAGTTAGCCCATTAAGTCGCGCTGCATGGATAAACAACCCTCGGCGGGTGGGCGTAAGCCTGGTGTATACGTGCATACACAACTGCACATGCACACATGACCGTGCACTGCATACCAGTTCAATGTACACGTGCATGCATATTGCATAAAGAGAGTGGAAAACCGTTCGAAGGTAGTCCGAAATACCCATCCCGAAAATATATTAATTTTCTTGACTAAAATTGAAATAGCCAGCGTAATTAAATGTTTTCTTGCCTTGCTTTGTTCTTGCTGCATCCGGAGACTAGAGAAACAGAATTATGCTTTCTATGGATTTCTGTATACGCTGTGGTGCTCGTTGTTAGAGGTTTAAACTAATCACAGCATGTCTGAGTTAACGAGTTTCACTGTGGATGATGGACGCCTGATTGTACGACTGCAATGCTACTGAAACAACTGAAGAGATTAAAAACGGATAAAAGTCCAGGAAATGATGAATTACTTCCTAAATTCTTAAATGAAGTGAGGGAAGATATAGGAGATACATTGGCACAGATCTTCAATAAATCGATACAGAGCGGAGATGTTCCACAAGAATGGAGGGATGCCCTTATAGTGCCATTGTTTAAAAAGGGAAACAGAATAAACCAAGTAACTTCAGACCAGTCAGTCTAACCCGTGTGGTGTGTAAGGTCATGGAGAGAATTGTGAAGTTGAGCACTTGGATGAACATGATATTATAAAAGGTAGTCAACATGGACGCTCGTGATTGACAAATCTGTTGGAATTCTTTGAGGAGGTCTTTGAGAAGACATGTGAGCATGGGTGAAGTTTATCAGGGGCTAGGGGGAGCTAAGCCCCCAAGAAGGCCCACATTCAGCTTTTTTTACCATGAAAATGATATTTTTTCCGGGCTTAGCCCCTCCCCCTAAGAAGGCATTAGCCTCTCCAAGAACGGAAACCAAACTCCGCCCATGCATGTGAGGGAAAGCCAGTGGATGTGATTTACCTAGAGTCCTAGACTTTGCAAAGTCTTTTGATAAAGTATCCCATAAAAGACTGGTTAAAAAAAGTTGCAAGCATGCGGGATTAGTGTGCAGGTCCTCAAGTGGATTCAAAGCTGACTTTTAGATAGAAGACAAAAATGTGGGAGTAGGTGATAAACATTCTAGGTGGACAGCAGTGCTAAGTGGAGTGTCACAAGGATCAGTGTAGGAGTCACTATTGTTTCTACTTTTTATTAATAACATACATGTAGGTGATGGGGGTTCTATAAAAAATTATAAGTTTGCGGATGACACCAAACTATGTAGAGCAGTGGGTAATGAAGAAGAAGCAGAGGTCACAGTCGCAGGACTGGCAAATGCTCTTTAATTTGGAAAAGTGCTCCGTGATGCATATATGGGGAGGAGAAACCAGGAGTTTGCATATGAAATGGGAGTAAGGTGCTGAGGGTGAGTGAGGAAGAAAGGAACTTAGGAGTGATCATGCACAAGAGTGCAAAACCTTCAAGGCAATGTGCTGAAGCTTCAAAAAAGGCACATTCAACATTAGGTATGATTAAAAAGACAATAGTTACTATAGAGACAAAAGGATACAATACTGACGCTATATAAATCACTGGTTAGACCACAGCTGGAATACTGCATTCAGGCATGGAATCCATACCTGAAGCAGGATATTGAAAAACTGGAGAAAGTGCAGAGAAGAGCTACTAAGATGATTTGGGGTTGCAAAGATTTGAGCTACGAAGAGAGGTTGGAAAGATGTAGGCTAACAACACTGGAGAGACGGAGGAGCAGAGGAGACCTAATTGAAGCACACAAATTCCTTAGGTACTGAAAATGAAGCACTAGGTTGGGTCCGTTGGGAGAAGTTCTTTGAATTAGCACCAAACTAAGCAACTCTGGGTCATAGGTAAAAATTGTTTAATTAACCTTTTAATGCCGGAGGCTATAGGATTTCCCATACCATTTACTACCATCTCGGCATTAAAAAGAAGCCGATGGGAACATCGGGACAGAAATTCTTCAGTGCTAGAGTGGTAGACATGTGGAACGGTTTGGATGACAGCACTGTGTCGGTGGACAAGGTCACAGAGTTTTAAAAGAGGCTAAGGAAATTGAGCTATTAGATGTTCCAGGTCAAATTTGCAGTGGTTCCACAACAGGCCCAGCGTCTTCTGAACCACTTAAAACCCATGCTATGTTATGTTATGTATGTTATTCCCACTCCGCTCTCCAAATAGATTTTTATCTTTTAGTTCCTTCTACTAAAACGGCTATAGCACAGTCCCGATCCTTTACATCAATTTGTTTTTGTTTGTTTGTTTGTATGTGCACTTGATATAGCGCCACCTTCAAGCTCTCTACTCTGAGGCGCTCCCGACTACAGCACGGACACTGCATCGGAGTTTCACGCCGAAGCGCTGCGCAATTGCGAATGAAGGACTTGCCCCAGGTCCCTACGCGACGACTTGAGGTGGGTTCGAACCTGCAACCCACCGGCTGCAAGGCAACGAACATGCCCACCACACCACCGCGTCCCACTAATTGGCACCTCTCTTTGGAATACTCTGTCTCCATCTACTCGGTCTCAACTTCTAACTGGTAATCCCTCCTTCTCATTTTCTTTCCTCAAAACCTATTTCCTCTCTCGTGGCCTTGCGCACCGGCAGCGCCTCATAATCAGCAATGAAAAAGTACAGCTCTTTTCATAAGACGACAGCTTAAAATGCTACCATTGCAATGTGGAAATTAAAAAAGGTTTCGGGTGAGGAGGGGGCACATCCCCTCTCAGCGCTGAGCGCCTCGGCAACCGTCCGCCGGACGCTCGATTGTCTACTCCCAGAAATCTGGATCCCCCCCCCACAGGGTGGGGACTAGATTAAACACTGGTCTGTGAGACAGGGAACGGGAAACGACCTCGCTCATCTCATCCCCAGGTGACTCTAATTCCATGGCATGGACCTGCCTTCGGACAGAGAATTCATCATCAAACACATCCATGATGATTATTATTCGGAATCAGGCGGCTAATGAACCAGGCCGAAGTCGTAAAACCGGCTTAATTATCTGATAATAATCTGCTTGCGGGATGTGATGTCGCTGGGGTGTCGAAGCCCGTGGAGGAGGTTAATTAATGTAGTATATGCATAATTGCATATGTAATGCAGTGTGTACTTTAGGGCTATATATATATATATATATATATATATATATATATATATACAAACACACACACACAAAAACACCCACACATACCACCCACACGCACATGCACATAGACACACACACGCACACACACGCACACACACACACACACGGCCCCGTAACGTAATTCCTGAAAGCCACCTGGCAACCCTAAAAAGAACAAAGAGGAAGAAAACTGGATGAAATTAAGGCGAGGTGCCGTGGTAAAGGTGACTGACTCTAAAAGTGGTTGAGAATCCCTGTAGTAAACAATATGGAATAGATTGCAGGCTAAAGAAGCACTGCAGTGGAGGCCGAACTACAACATTGGAGTGCACTTTAAGCACTGCAAAGCACACTGGTTTGTGTGCTTTGCAGTGCTTAAACTGCACTGCAGTTGGGGCCGAACTACAACATTGGAGTGCACTTTAAACACTGCAAAACACACTGGTTGGTGTGCTTTATTACTTTTGTAAGCATTCGTAGCCTATACGTCAGTCACCTTCCTTCATAAATTACATTAGCATTTCAAATCATCACTATGTAGAAGTACAGTATAATATACTGTACAATTAATAATATATACAGTACAATTACAAATTACTACAGTCTATATTATATGCTGTAGTAATTTGTAATTGTAATTGTAAGTGAACATTTGTAAAACGCCGCTCACAGATTCAGTAGCGCTCCCGATCCAAGTCAGCGGTCCTTCTAACAAATACTACAGTCTTCAAGCGTTTACGGAACAGGGGAAGAGAGAGACCAAGGAGCTCAAGACGTAGCTTGTGGGGGAGGCGGTTCCAGCAAGAAGGGCCGACATAAGCAAAGCTTCTAGATTGGGCAGTAGCTCCTCGCATGCGGGGAACAACAAGAAGACCATTGGCAGCAGTGGGTATATGTGGGTGGGTATATATCTGGTATATGTGGTTAGGTAGGCCTATTTGTGGGTGGGTTTATTTGTGTGTGTGTGTGTGTGTGTGTGTGTGTGTGTGTGTGTGTGTGTGTGTGTGTGTGTGTGTGTGTGTGTGTGTGTGTGTGTGTGTGTGTGTGTGTGTGTGTGTGTGTGTGTGTGTGTGTGTGTGTGTGTGTGTGTGTGTGTGTGTGTGTGTGTGTGTGTGTGTGTGTGTGTGTGTGTGTGTGTGTGTGTGTGTGTGTGTGTGTGTGTGTGCTTTATCGATAAGCCTAAGCGACTTAGTATAGCGACAGTCTCTATCTCATCAAGTAATCTTAAGCATTGGTTTAATGCACATGCCTAACACACCAGTGTTTTAGTTATCAAAAAGTCAATTCACTGACTTTGTTGAAAGCACCATTTTTCTCAGCTTAAACCAAGAAATAATGTATTTTCTACAATAATTTTTAGACATCCTCTTCTTAACCCCTAAGGTTCAGCGGGTCTTGTCTCGAAATATCTGGTTGATGTAATGCTTTGGCCCCGTTCTGCCTCTCCCACCGTCCACTTTGTTTCTCCAATAAACTGGCTTTGTGTTTTCCCAACTCAGTCTAGAATTCTGGATCATTTGCCTCAATTGGCCCTTCCCTTTTGACTCTGAAATGCGTCTTCGCCTCCTGTTCGCTCTGCAATTCTGTCTGGCAGTCTCTCTTCTTCCGTCTCTGATCTCAAACCTGCTTCTTCTCGTGGTGCCTTGCCTACTGGGAGCGCTTCTGAACGATTCAACATATACTAGTGTCGCTTTATAAATGCCTAAATCTAATGCAGTACACTGATGAAAACAGATACAGTAAGCCTATATACAGAGCAAGCAATATACGGAAGCAGAGTTGACCTGCTTCTCAATAAGTGCCATTAATTAAGCCCCCTAGCCTCCGCTGTCATTAGCGATCCAGCTAATGATTTGTAGGCGTGGTCTCGATTGCCGCTAATTTCCTCTAAACGAATAGATTAGCGACCCGAATGACGCACAAATATAGGAAGAATTATGCTAAATTGAGAGTCTTATTTGCAAAACGGTACTGTATCTGGTATAATTTTATGATCATTCTGTTACCAGCTGCTTCATCTGTAATATATTACCTGTTATTACCTGCAATTATTAATTATCTGCATCTCGTGACCTTAGCGATCATTATCAACACCCGAGAAGTATCTCATGATGATGATAATGATTGGCTATCCATCTTCCCGTCACGCCTCAGCCTCTGCAGCCTCACGAAGGAGGGAGCCTCGCTGCAGTGCGTGACAGACTGGCATTATGACGCCGCTTCATTGGCCGCAGATGGACGGAAAAACAAACAGAGAGCGGAAGAGGAGACACACACAGACATGCAGACATATACACACAGACATGCAGACATATACACACAGACATGTAGACATACACACACAGATATGCAGACATACACACACAGACACGCAGACATACACACATACATGTAGACATAGGTATACAGACTGATGGTAGACAGGAGGACGATAGACAGACAGACGGACAAACAGTAGTAGACCGACAGAGTGATAGGCAGGCAGGCAGGCAGACAAATAGACAGACTATCTGGTATAATCTGTTGCCGTCTGTTTCATCTGTATATTAAACAGATAGACAGACAGACTGAGAGGTAGACAAACAGACTGAAAGATAGACAGACAGACTGAGAGGTAGACAGACAGACTGAGAGGTAGACAGACATACTGAGAGGTATACAGACATACTGAGAGGTAGACAGACAGACTGAGAGGTAAACAGACATACTGAGAGGTAGACAGACAGACTGAGAGGTAGACAGACAGACTGAGAGGTAGACATACGTATGGGCAGCCATGTGATCCACAATAAAGCGAATAGAGACATACAAGATGACTGATGGATAGACAGTTGAGCATACAGACAGACAGACAGGCAGACCGGCAGACAGATATTATGGGTGGAGAGACATGAACGGAACAAGACCCTAAAACAAAACGAAATGAAAGACAGGCGGACAGACAGACGGAGAGACAGACAGATAGACGGGCAGGCAAGCAGACAGGCAGGCAATTAAACAGAAATTAAACGAAAGTATATAGACAGAGGATAGGCAAACACAAGGGTAAAAATAGAGACAAAAAGACAAAGATACACACAGACGAACAGTCAAACAAACAGACAGACAGACAGAGCCGAGCAGCGCCTGCATTTTGTGTACATATCCGACTAGGAACAGAGCGAGAGAGAGAGACAGAGAGAGAGAGAGAGAGAGAGAGAGAGAGAGAGAGAGAGAGAGAGACAGAGACAGAGACAGAGACAGAGACAGAGACAGAGACAGAGACAGAGACAGAGACAGAGACAGAGACAGAGACAGAGACAGAGACAGAGACAGAGACAGAGACAGAGACAGAGACAGAGACAGAGAGACAGAGACAGAGACAGAGACAGAGACAGAGAGACAGAGAGACAGAGAGACAGAGAGACAGAAAGACAGAGAGAGAGACAGAGAGGAAGAGAGACAGAGAGACGCATTACACGGTGACTGGACATCTTCTTTTTCATCATCTTCTTCTTCTTCTTCATCATCATCTTCTTCCTCCTCTTCCTCATCTTCTTTTTCTTCCCTACTTCCTCATCCTCCCCTTCTGCTCTGAGATTACGACGACTGTACAGTGTACAGTGTACATGGTCGGCTGGCGAAGGCGTGAAATATGATCAGATGCGGTAACTGCATTTCGCCGTCTAAGTCATTACAGCGTCGGCCAAGATTCAATTAGAGCTTATCACGTCCGCGCAGCCTCAGCAGTCGGCGCGATGGAGATGGGGATGGGGATGGGGGGGGGGGAGGACGGCACTGGCACCTGACGCTGTCCAAGACACAGACAACAGATCCCGTTGCCTTGGTAACGTCGTTTCCGTTCCGGAAAGTGAAGAGTACTCGAACAGGATGGGCGGCTGCGGCGACGGACTAAGACGGGGGAAGACGGAGAAAGACGGAGGAAGACGGGGGAAGATGGGGGAAGACAGGGGAGGACAGGGGAAGACGGGAAGACGGGAAAAGATGGGGGAAGACAGGGGAGGACAGGGGAAGACGGGAAGATGGGGGAAGATGGGGGAAGACAAGGGAAGACGGAGAAAGACGGGAGAAGACGGGAAGATGGAGGAAGACGGAGAAAGACGGGGAAAGACGGGTGAAGACGGGAAGATGGAGGAAGACGGAGAAAGACGGGGGAAGACAGGGAAAGACGGGGAAAGACGGGGGAAGACGGGCGAAGACGGGAGAAGACGGGGGAAGACGGGGGAAGACGGAGGAAGACGGGGAAAGACGGGGGAAGATGGGGAAAGACGGAAGAAGACGGGGGAAGACGGGAGAAGACGGGGGAAGACGGGAGAAGACGGGAGAAAACGGGGAAAGACGGGTGAAGACGGGGGAAGACGGAGGAAGACGAGGAAAAACGGGGGAAAGAAGGGGGAAGCCGTGGAAAGATGGGAAAAGACGGGAAAAGACGTGGGAAGACAAGGGAAGACAAGGGAAGAGGGGGAAAGACGGGCGCAGTTGGTGACGACAGCTAAAACGCAACGCGGACCGTGTGTGGCTGTGACAGCCGCAAAGAGGAGGCTGGAAGTGGAGTAGGAGGAGGAGGAGGAGAAGAAGAAGAAAGTAGAGGAGGAGGAGGAGGAGGAAGAAGAGGAGGAAGACAGAAGAAGGAGCGGCAGGAAGATAAGAACGGAGAAGAGGAGGCGAGATGAGGGGAAGTTGGAGCAGAAGAAGGAGTAGGAGTATTATAGAGGAATATGAGGAGACGAGAGGTAAGAAGGAAAGGAGAAGAAAGGAGAACAAAAGAAGGAGATGGAAGGAGAAGAGAAGAGGAAGGAGGAGAGGCAAGAGGAGAAGAATGAGGAAGTGGTGACTAGAGGAAAAATTGTAGCGAAAGGAGGAGGATAAGCAACGGGAGAGGAATAGGAGGGTGAGCAAGAGAAAATGGAACAGGAGAAGAAGATAAAAGCAGAAGGAAGAAGAGAAGAGGAAGAGGAGACTAGGGTAAGAGGTAGAGCAGAAGGAGAGGTATAGGAGGAGCACAGAGAAGCAGGAGGAGTAGTAAGAGAGGAGGAGGATAAGAATGCAAGGGAGAAACTGAATATGCCAGACCAGAAAGAGACTGCAGGAGTTATTAAAGAGGACGAGAGGTGGGAACACAGGCGGGAATTGAATGAGAACAGAGAAGAGGGGGAAATATATTTATAGGGCCTACAGGAAACCAGAAGAAAGTAGATGTAGAATGTAGATGGACGACTAAGAGACGAAAAAGAAATATATATAGGGCCTAGTAAGAAGAAGGAGATGCTGAAGGAGAAGACGAAGAAGAAGAAGAAGAAGAAGAAGAAGAAAAATGATGATTATAATGATGATGATGACGGCAATGACGCCAACGATGGCGATGACGATGACGCCAACGATGGCGATGACGATGACGCCAACGATGGCGATGATGATGATGATGATGATGATGATGATAACGACGACGATGATGCTGATGATGTTGACGACGACGACGACGATAACGATGACGAAGAGCAATAAGAACAAAAAGAACAAGAAGAATAAGAACGAAAAGAGCAAGAACAAGAAGAACCCGGACAAGAACGAGAAGAACACGAAGAAGAATAATTGGTTGTGGTTTGCGGGGGCGGGGCGGTTAAAAAGAAATCGAAGACCAGAGTAATAGTTGATAAGAAAAATGAGGACATAATATTATATGCACTTCAAGCAGCAACAATGACCAGAAGAAGACAATGACCAGAAGAAGACGACAAATAACTAGAAGAGCAAATAGATGAGAGGAAGCAGATTCTCCACAGTATACGTATGCAGTCTTTACATAAAATCAGACATTGGACAAGAACGACATTGAAAAACAGAACGAGTCTTACAAGAGAAGAAGAAGAAGAAGAAGAAGAAGAAGAGGAGGAGGAGGAGGAGGAGGAGGAGGAGGAGGAGGAGGAGGAGGAGGAGGAGGAGGAGGAGGAGGAGGAGGAGGAGGAGGAGGAGGAGGAGGAGGA
>OX243820.1:29542599-29642599 GCA_945859605.1 Lumbricus rubellus | reverse complement strand
TGCCGTGTGTGTATATTGCATGTGCGTGCATGTGTGTATGTGTGAATATTAATAAGTGGAATTATGACGGATTGTTTATGCAGGTGCCACGCAAACGCATGGCTCATGCAAGCAAAGTAGAAGAATATCATCCCATCCGTCATTGGTTTCGTTCGAAGATGGAGATTTCTTTTTTCGCCAATTGGCTCTTACCATTCACCTGCCGCCACTTCTGATTAGTCTTTGAACTGTCTTTCTAAGGACCTGCTCTTCCATTGGATGAGTCTGCTGCAGCAACCGCTGCCATGCAGAGATGGATGAGAATGATGATGATGATGATGGCCATCTATTGTTATTTGTGATATTATATCGGGAGAGATGCGGGCATTGAATCGTTAGGCGCTATATCAGTGGGTGGCGATTTTTGATGCATTTATGAATGATTGATGTATTTATGTGGTAGGGCTATATGAATGCTGTGAATGTTTTTCTAAGTAGCCTAGGTGAGTGAGTGAGTGAGTGAGTGAGTGAGTGAGTGAGTGAGTGAGTGAGTGAGTGAGTGAGAACGAGCAAATAAGTGAATGAATTAATTAATGAATGAATGAACGGATGAATGAATGAACGAGTTAACTTATTTATTAACTAATTGGAGAATTACTGTTTTAATGACTTAACGTATTTTGGAAATAATAAATGAATAAACGAACGATTAAATGAATATATGAACGACTAAGTAGATGAATGAATGAATGAATGAACAAATGAAAGAATGAAAGAAAGAAAAAAAAATGTATGAAAGAAAGAAAGAAAGAATGTATGAATGAATGAATGAATGAATGAATGGATGAATGAATGAATGAATGAATGAATGAATGAATGAATGAATGAATGAATGAATGAATTGATAATAATAATAAATTATATATTATATTCTTCAAATGCTCGTGAGTTTTAATTCTCAAAAATCTTTCTTATAGGCCTACTGATTTACTAAATTTATGGACAATGGCTAACATCAGATTTCAAGAAGTTAAATTTTTGCAATTTCGTCGATGACAGTTCATTATAAAAGGTGTATGAATATGAATGGTTTTTTTATCAAGCTGAAATTGGAATTGAAAGGCAGCGTAGGAACTGCGACCGAAAAACCTTTGTAGCTGCCTTTTTGTTATTAATTATTTTCTCCGTTAAAATATATGCCCTTTTCCCGTTATAACAGCTTCGTCTAATCATGAGAAGACCCATGCCTCAGAAAGCCTGTATAGTACAGGGTGCGCCAAAAAAAGATCCCCCTAAGATTTTTGCCAATATCTTGACCAAAAGTAAGACTTTCGAAATGAAATTTTACAGTCTTAAAGACAATTCATATTTACACCCGATGGCCAGATTTCATTAAAATATTTCAAACAGAACAAAAGTTATGCCACTTTTAGTGAAGCCACCCACCGTTTTTTGACGATTCAAAAACCGGACGCAACGAAAAGTGAGAAAATATCAATTCAATTACTCTGGCCAATATCTTGGCCAAAAGTAATACTATCGAACTGAAATTTCACAGGCTTAACCACAATTCATATCTGCACATGATGACCAGATTTCATCAACATATTTCAAAGAGAACAAAAGTTATGCCACTTTTAGGGAGGTCACCCACCGTTTTTTGACGTTTCAAAGACGTTACGCAGCAAAAAGTAGCAAACACACGATTTTCTTAAGTCTCATCTCAAATAATTGTTATCAAATAGCCTTCATATTGCTATATGATCATTATTAATACTATATAAGAAAGAAACAGGGTACCAGCGTAGCTGCACGTCACTGAGAAGTCACTTAGCAAGATGACATCAAATTGGTAAATAAGGAATCTGTCAGAATTAATCAACAGGTCCATCAAGAACTTTGCGAAGAGACTCAAAATGAAGTGTTGGCACTGGTGGTGGGCACACTGAACACAAGTTGTGAAGCACTACCAAGTTCATTTGACAACAGTTATTTGAAATGAGATCATGAGACTTAATAAAATCGTGTTTTTGTTACTTTTTGTTGCGTTTTGTTTCTGAATTGTCAAAAAACGGTGGGTAGTCTTACTAAAAGTGGTATAACTTTTGTTGTGTATGACCTATTTTGATGAAATCGGGCCATCATGTGTAAATATGAATTGCCTTTAGGCCTGTAAAATTTCATTTTTAAATTTATACTTTTGGCAAAAATATTGGCAAAAAACCTAATTTTTTGCGTTTTGTTTTTGAATCGTCAAAAAACGGTGGGTGACCTCCCTAAAAGTGGCATAACTTTTGTTCTCTTTGAAATATGTTGATGAAATCTGGTCATCGTGTGTAAATATGAATTGTCTATAAGACTGTGAAATTTCATTTCGAAATTCTTACTTTTGACAAAAACATTGGCAAAAAACCTAGGGGGGTCTTTTTTTGGCGCACCCTGTATAATTATGTATGTTATGCATGTATGTACAATTGTACATGTAGGTATGTATGCAAGCATATATAAAATAATTACAATGTACACTGTTGTACAATGTAACACTCGACTATTTAGGAGGAGTGTTTATGAGATATCTATGTGTGTGCATGTTTGTAAGCGTGAGTGCTTGTGTATGTCTGCGTGCCTGCGTGTGTCTGCTTGTCTGAATGCCTGTATACAGGGTGGGCCAGCATAAATGAACCAACTTTGCATGCTTATAGCTCCGCCAGATTTTGGAATTTATTTGTAGTTTATGCGTCATATTAAAGGTATTTCACTACAGTATTTCCTCTGAGAAGGTCGAATAGATACTAGTTCAAGTTTGAATTATATGTTCGGAACAGCGCCACCTACTATATTTCGTTGTAATTTTTTACGTAAAATGGCACCGTTTCGCCGGGATATTCACAAATCGTTTTTTGCTAACAGGCGCACATACACAATCATTTTAGGTGTTTGTAAGAATCTCTACCATGAATATCTTCTCATCGCTAAACCATGTCCTTTCAATTTTATCAACAGCCGTGCGCGCTACAACGCGCTGCTTTTTAAGCCAAGAAACAGCTGGTAGCACTCCAGCCGTTTCTTTGCGTCAGTGTTGGAGAGCTGTTGGACTTCACGTCGACGAATAACTTTAGATCAGTTCTTTCCAATACTTGACACGGTGTCTCTAGGACTACCTGTTTAGCAAAGAATTTCCCGGGGAGTTTGGTCTGTCCGGGTCATTGTCTTGACTGCAAATTTATTCGGACACACGAGCAATAATGGCGGATGTGCGCGCCATGCGTACCGATTCCCATGATTTACGAGTGTATAGAAAGTTCTGTTTTATCAATTTTCCGTAGCAGATGATTCAAGGCATTTTTTTATTCCATCCTCTGTTCGAAAACTTGTTAATCATTTCAAACGAATTAAATCCCTTGTCAGTTCGCAAAATTAGGATCAAAACGTGATCATCGTCTGACAACGTCGCCATATTACGTCAAAAATGACAACGAAATATGGTAGGTAGCGCTGTTCCGGGCATATAATTAAAACTTGAACTTCTATCAATTCGACCTTTTCAGAGGAAATACTAGAGTGAGATACCTTTAATGTGACGCATAAAGTACAAATAAATTCCGCAAATTGGCGGAGTTATAAGCCTGCAAAGTTGGTTCATTTATGCTGGCCCACCCTGTATATGCCTGTTTGCATGCACGAGTCTGTCCATCTGTCTGTCTTCGACCTACCTGCCTTCCTGCCTTGCTGCTTTTCTTCCTGCCTTGCTGGCTGCCTGCCTTCCTTCCTGCATGCCTTGTTGCCTGCCTTCCTGCCAGCCTGCCTTCCTGCCTTGCTGCTTTTCTTCCTGCCTTGCTGGCTGCCTGCCTTCCTTCCTGCATGCCTTGTTGCCTGCCTTCCTGCCAGCCTGCCTTCCTGCCTTTCTGTCTGCCTTCCTTTCTGCCTTTCTGCCTGCCTGTCTGCCTGCTTTCCTTTCTGTTTGTCTTCCTGCCTGCCCGCCTTTTTGCCTGCCTGCCTTCCTTTCTGCCTGCCTTCCTTTCTGCCTGCCTTCCTTTCTGCCTGCTTTCCTGCCTTCCTGCCTTCCTGCCTGTCTGCCGGTGAGCTTTCTAATTCATTATGCATCGACCGTCGTCCTGTGTACAGAAAGTAATAACAAGGATCAAGCGCCGACCGCTAAGTCTTCCCAATTCAACTCCGGATATAGATCTTCCACCATCCAATATCACAGCCTCTCTGCATCCTCCCTCGTCCACCCCCCCTACACTCCCACCGTTAAGCCTGCCCTCTGTCCGCCCGCCTCCGTCCGTCCAGACTGTTTGTCTGTCCGTTCGTCTGTTTGTCTGTCCGTCTGTCTGTCCGTCCGTCTGTCTCTCATCGTAGGGCATCTATCGAAGACGTCGTTTTCACGGCTGACGCGGCTTAACTACTCGCGATCCGGTTCGAGCCGCCAATCGATCATTTCACGACTCTCGCATCACGAGGCAAGAGTCTCTCTAAAATCAGGACTGTGCTAAATCGGATCCGGGGCGAAGGCGCTTACGACGCGGTCCGTAGTTGGCACGTAAAGCAATCGGCTGTCTCAATTGACACGTTCTTCGTTATTAAGTGGCACTCCATTGCAAGCACATCTTTCTGCTATAAGCTTCTTTCTTTTCTTAATGTATCTTTTCGCACGGGGAGTCCCTCTTATTGGTGTGCACTGTGAGAGGAGCTTTATAAATTTGTAGATACGACATGATACGATACAATGAAGCGAAAAAGGACCCTTTTTAACAAAGTCTGATTGGGGAAATGTATGTCAGTGCAAAGGGACATTTGCTAAGAGGTGACTCACAGTGACTGCATGCAGAAAGAAATAATTGAAGGAAGATTGGAGGGAAAGAGGTGCAGAGGAAGGCCTAGACAAAAACTGCTGGACGGGATGATTGAAGAGGGATACAGAGAACTGAAGGACATGGCACAACAGCGGGGAACGTGGAGACATTGGACGTTTGGACCTGCCGCTTGGCAGAGAACCTATAAAGAAGAAGATGTCGGTGGTGGGAAACTTTAAATGCTAGAGTTTTAGTTGTGTTACTCGGATCCTGGCATCTATGCCGCCACTCATGATGTAGACCTATCCAACATTATATGCAGGATGGTTCTGATATCTACCCGGGTATTACCTCCCTTCCACCTCTTCACACTGCAAACAAGGGTCTCATCTCTTCAAGAATTTCTACCGCTATCCGTCCATCCTTCCGCCTTCCTATCTCTCTCTTGTCCAAGTTGTCCCAGGTGGATCGGCCTTAGAGGCTCGTCTGGGCCTTCTTCTTTTTCTCGTCTTCAGGTCGACTGCGTTTTGATCTTCTCTTGGTAATTCTTGACAACCTATCTGACGCAGCGCTCGTGGATAAGCTGATGCCCAGCTCTTAGCTTTAAATATTGCACCATATTTTATTTGAATACAAATAAAGCTTATATACCAATAGCTATTTAATTCAATGAGCTAAGAGTAACCCAACTTAGTATATGCAACGCTTCAGGCAAATTTAAAGTTAATGGCGCGATTACGTTAAACAATCTCTGTAGCTTCGGGAACTACCTACGCCCGGATAAAATTTAGTACAATACCCGGCTGAGAATAACAAGAAGAAGGGGATTATATATATTATATGGAGAGAGAATACAACAACGCTGCTGCCCGAGACTGCTGCATGGATCGACGCTTTCTAAGCTGTTCGCTCCACTCCATTCATCCGTCCGCGACGAACAATTGAAACATTATCGGCGATTCGTTCTCAGTGTATACGGCTCCCTGGGTTTCTTCTTCCTTCTTCCTCTCTGCTTTCAAGCATCGGTCTACACACTGCGGAGTATAAGGAAAGGAATCGTCCAGCTGATCATAGCGAGGAAAATTGCTAAGACGGATTGGCCGTATAGCTCCTTGAACACGACGCGAGCCAAACGCGTGCATAGCTGGCTTGGCTATAGGCATAGGCGGAAACCTGGTCCGAACTTTGGGGGGGGGGGGACGGACGAGCGGCCGAAGGTCGATCGCTGAGGCGCGAAACGCCGCGTTGGGAAGGGTGAGGGAAGGCTGTTTTTTAATGTCCACATCTAATTGTAGCATTTTAGCTGTCATCCAAAATCAAAAAAAGATCCATTTCCTCAGTCCTGATAGATATAATTCAAACTGTAATTTGCTATTGAACTCGATCGGAGTGAAGGTTGCATTAATACACCTCTTTTAAAGCTGATATCACGACTTTATATAATGATGGAATGTGCCAAATTCCGCACAACTGCTTTGCAAAAAAACTATCGAAGCATATAACCTAGACACCTCTGTAATGCATTTATTCAACGATATATATATAAAAAACATGCAAAATACTGAATTTTACTCAAAATCATGACTAAATTCTTTGCGTTAATTTTTTATATGCAAATTATGTTTAATAGAAAGACTAAAAAGAAAACACTGATAGAAATGGAGACCTACTCATGTATATAATTATTATGTACCTCCATCAGAGCATATCAAAGAAAGTTTCAGAACTGCATGACATTTTCTCAACCTTTTGATTTACCCTGGTAAATAAATGCCAATCAGATGACAATGACTTTTTTGAAACTATTTTTAGCTGCGAGGATGTGATTTTACAACTCTCTAAGTCCATTATAACTGCCATTTTTTAATCAACACATATTTGTAGAATTGCACGTTTAAAAGTCTTGCCAACTCTCATTATGCATAACCAAAATCCGTTCAAGAGACCCGATCGTGGGCGGAGTTTGGTTTCCATTCTTGGGGGCTAAAAAAACTTGAAGTTTGGATGTGAGGCCGAGACTTGGTCCAGACTGAGCGGCGCCAGAATTTTTTTCTCGAATCAAAAGTTAATGACGTTTTTTAGATATCGAGTTAAATTGAAATCACATAAAAACCAAACTATCTTTCGTAAACACCCTTTTTAGTCATCTAGTTTATTTGAAATACCATTAAACCATACTATTACCCGTAAACACCTTTTTTAGTCATCGAGCTTAATTGAAATCTCATAAAAATCATACTACTTTGCGTAAACACCTTATTTATAGTCATCTAGTTTAATTGAATATCATAAAACCAAAATATTTTCCCTAAACACCTTTTTTAGTCACCTAGTTTAATTGAAATATTATATATCCATACTATTTTGCGTAAACACCTTTTTTAGTCATCAACTCATCAAGTTTAATTAAAATCTCATAAAACCACACTATTTTGCGTAAACACCTTTTTAGTCATTGAATTTTATTAAAATCTCATAAAACCACACTATTTTGCGTAAACACCTTTTTTAGTCATCGAAATTTTTTAAATTATCATAAAAAGCATACTATTTGGCGAAAACGTATTTTTTTCTCATCGAGTTTATTTTGAATCTCACAAAAACCATATTATTTTTCGGACAGAAAAGTGTGTTGACCTTTTCTTAGTCATCGGGTTGAAATCTCATAAAATCCATTCTTTTTCCTTACACACGTCGAGTTCAGTAGAAATCTCATGAAACCATACTTACTTTACGGACACACCCGTTTTAGTCAACGACTTTAACTGAAGTTTCACAACAACCATGCTGTTTTCCCGGACAAAAAAGTGTTAATTATCGGATTCAAGTTTCGTTCGTGAAAATTTCTTGGGGGGCTAACCCCGGAAACTAAACTATTTTCCTTGTGACAGACCCGATTCTGGGCCTTCTTGAGGGGTTTGAGCCCCCTAGCCCGTAATAAACTCCGCCCATGGACCCACTGATGTTCTATGTCCCATTTTACGCTTTCAAGAGGAATAATAAACAAAATACTTACTTACTTACTTACTTACGTATTTACTTTCCATATTACTTCTAATGTTGAACATGACGCTGATTTGAGCCTGAAGCGAAGCTGAATTGAATGTAGCAGAAACCCGATATGACAATAATGACACTGTGAATTTGTGACGTTGGGTGTTGGAAAGACTTTTGTAATAATTGGTCACAGGTTAAAAGAGGTGTCTTATCTGTACAGTATAATGTTCGCAAACTATAGCTATCCAACGTGGGACTTAATAACTTTTAGTTAGAGCATGGATTGCCCTGGAATTCATATCATTATAAATATTTACTTCATCTGCTAAACTTTCTTCTCTCTAGTTCTCTGCTGAAGATTGTGTACATGTCCGAACGCTTGAACATTGGGGGGGACAAATGCATGGGCCGTCCCCCCCAACGTCTTCATTGGGGGGACCGTCCCCCCTGTCCTCCCCTAGGTTTCCGCCAGTGGCTATAGGGATAAATGTCCCGCAACGTTCTTGATGAAGCGCCTGTTTTTATCATGAGACGATTTCTTGCAAGTGCGCTCCATGCATGTACATTGTACATTGTACACCGTTACGTACAGCCAGCGGAATTAAGTCGGTAAATACAATGGCGCTAGAGAAATCGGTTGAAACGCGGGAACACTGGAAGCAATTTTCCACTCAACAATCACGGCAGCGTTCAATCATTTGTACGATAAGACTCTATGTTCCTGCGTTTGTCCGTCTGTCTCTATGCCTATCTGTCTGTCTTTTTGACTTGCTGAGTAACTGTCGATATCTCTTAGTCTTTGCAGCTGCGGTCATAATTATCTGTGAGGGTTACTATACTTACTTCTTGCAGCTGCAATGCATGTGACTTGCATTTACTGCGACACGTGTAACACTGTGCTTCTGTCTGTCTGTCTGCCTGTCTATCTTTCTGTCTGTCTATCTGTCTGTCTATCTGCCTGTCTATCTATCTGTCTGTATGTCTATTCATCTGTTTGTATGACAACCTGTCTGTTTCTAATACTGGGTACATGTCTGTCAGTAGGCCTACCTGTTGCTATTTGCATCTGCAATAAATTATTATTCAATATTGCTCTTTGCCGCTTTGTTTCGACGCACGTTGGCCGCATTAGTCTTCCAGCCTTCTTGTTTGCATGGCTATTTATATATAGGCCAATACCTGCTCTTTGACGATCCGCATGAGCGTCAGCACCTCCTCCTGCATCCTGATCTATGTATAGCTGCCAGTTGTCTTTTTCCTTCAGTGATCAAACCTAAATGCTCGACTACATTGGCGACTCATTTACTGAGTGGATAAGCTCCACTCTGTAACACAACAATAATTAATTAATCGTGGTTTCTAATATTATCTTTCAATGGGCAGTCGCTTTGGGTACATGCATGCATGATCTCGAACGAGGCTTCTTCGTCTTGGAAGGTTCTTTAATGGCGCTGAATAAATGTTCAGGTGCATGCTTTAGAAACGCCATCGACTGACTGATTGCTTATGATGTGGGGCGCGGTGGTCTAGTGGTGGCGTCGTTGCCTTGGAACCGGAAGGTTCGAAGTTCGAATCCACCCTCATGCCACCGCGTAGGGACCTTGGGCAAGTCCTTCACTCACAATTGGTCAGCGCTTCGGCGTGAAACTCCGATGCAGTGTCCGCTCTGCATTCGTGAGCGCCTCTGAGTAGAGAGAGAGCTTGAAGGGGCGCTATATCAAGTGCACATACAAACAAACAAACAGACAAAGCTTACGTGTAGTAGACACACGGCACCTTAAGTGAAAATAAATTATATCAAAATATGTAAAATAGAATAAATAACTACAGGAATGCCTGTCTACCTTGTGGTATTTTAGAATATCACTATTCATCATTTATTTACTTATGCCTATAATTTATTTATTCTTCCATTTCTATAGCGCTCATTCAAGATATCTCTACTCAGAGGCGCTTCCGACTACGGCGCGGACACTGGATCGGAAATTCACGTCGAAGCGCCCGAGCAATTGCAGGTGAAGGGCTTGCTCAAGGTCTTTATATTTCTCTCTATATATATTTCTGTACATCGGTTTGTCCTTCTCTTTCTGCTCGTCTCTTTCTATATAGGTGGCTGTCTTGTCTCGCTCTGTTCCGTATATATCTGTCATTTTCTCTCCGTATATATAATTATAGGACATAATTTACTCGAACAACATGAAACTGAGTCAGCCCTATGCGTACATGTAGCCAGGGGCGTATCCAGGGACGTGGCCCCCACATTCGGTTTGAAATTAGCAATAGATATAGGGGTGCCATGGCATATTTCCTCATTGAACAATTGCATGCGACGTGCCCACCTCCCCCCATTCGGTTTTCGGCCAGACGACTAAAAAAGGTCATCAACTTTCTTTTTCTAGGAATGGAAAAGGTACTTTTCCTCAGACAAACTACGAATGACTATACCTAGGTAAAAAAAGGTCATCAACGTTTTTGGCAACCAATGACGAAATTTGTCCTTGCCTGTACCCCTTCGAACAGTTCTGGATCCGCCAGTGCATGTAGCATTTCTCAGTCTCCAGGCACATGCACGCGGCACAGCCGCAGAAGCATTAGCGAAGTGTCCGTTCTAATTAGCACGGCCGACATTATAGGACTTTGCCCTTTTTTCTAATACCCCGTCATGACATTTCCCTGCTCGATTTTTTCCTCCCACCCACCCCCTTCCGGTCACATTCCCTGCGTGCTCCTTTCCCTGCCCAGTTTTCCACGTCGATTCCCCCCATGGCACCCACCCCGTCATTGATGTCTCCCTAAGTGAAAGAAACCCTGCATTATATGATTTAGAAAGAAGGGACCCGGTGTGCGATGCTGCGCCCGCTGCTCCACCAAACCACTTTTGTAGCGCATAAATAATTTAGGCACGCATCTCGTTATGACTTCTATCCGAGACGCCATCATCGCTGGTCATTGATATTTATTCGCGAGTCGAGAAAAAACGAATCTTTAGTTTTGAAAACGTCTCAGCAATTGGGATGGATGGTGATGTTAGAGATGGAATATGACCAAAGAGACCCGAGAGATTGGCACGTAAGGAGCTCTCTAAACAAACCAAAATGACTTTAAACGGGTTATTAATGTGCCATTCTTGGATGTCATAGTAGATAGCAGGGTCTTTTGACTTCCTTCAGCTGCCGTTACATGTACATCAAAGCAGCAAACAGCTTCACATCTCATAGTTTGCAGTAGTGTGGCGCGGTGGTGTAGTGGTGGCGTCGTTGCCTTGAAGCCGGAAGGTTGGAGGTTCGAATCCACCTCGCCGCGAAAGGACCCATGGGCAAGTCCTTCACTCACAATTGATCAGCGCTTCGACGTGAAGCTCCGATGCAGTGTACGCTCTGCATTCATGATTCGTGAGCGCCTCTGAGTAGAGAGAGAGCTTGAAGGGGCGCTAGAACAAGTGCACATACAAACAAACAAACAAAAAACATAATCACTTCAAAGTCAAAGAAGGAGGCAGCATATATTGAGCATATATATCACAGGGTAAGTGAGATGTGGTAGAGGGAAGGAAAAGCGATACCACGATGGTTCATCATCCTCGCGTGTCTCAGCATTTCCATGGATTCTATTCCTCTGAAGATTTGATTATCGGAAACCAGAAGGCGCAGAGGAAACTCGTTCGCGCTTGACAGGCAGTGGACATGATGTCCGGGAACAACTGGGCGCCAAGTAAATTCAATTTATTTTATGTTAATCCAGACACTTAACGCTCGTCTCTGGGTGCGATGAACGACGGAACAAACAAGATCGGCGTACAACGAATGGATAGAGTTGCATGTGGGACACATCCCTACCAGTATTTTACATGGAACCATGTAGGTCGTGTATTTCCACGTAAGATTATTATTGTTATTACAATTACTATAATACTATTATCATTATTTTTTAACCCCAGGTACCTCATTATTATTGTTATAATTTTTTTTACCCGACGTATCTCAGATACCTCGGGATTTAAAAAAGGATTTTATTATTGTTGTTGTTGTTATGACTATTCATTTTTTCCTTAATTTTAATGTTTAGGCCCTACTTGGCGCCCATGCAGTTGTTCCCGGACATCATGTCCATGCCACCCCCGAACTCCACCCTACCCTCGCCCAGGGGCTTCTATCCCATGTATAGGCGGGCGCGACTTGCGCCCAGTGAAAAACAGGGGGGGAACAGAAGAAAGCCAAAACTCACGTCGATAGGGGGGAAGGCCAGCCATGGAGGCAGTGTTTAATCTAGTCATCTCTAGGAAGATGTTTCCCCAGAAATTACTTCCCCCCATAAAAAAGTTTCAACATTGTATTAGTTATTAGTTATAATAGTATTAGCCTACTATCTACATTATTTCATCACATGAACTGTTTTAATACGCCACGATAAAATTTACTATTACCTAATTATAACAATATTATTTATGGCCTACTATTTAAAAAAATGATACAATCATATTATAATGATTTGATTTAATGTCAATACTTGTACAAATACTGTATTTGTACAACTAAATGCAGTGTTTAATCTGGACATCTCTGGGAGGGAGTTCCCCAGGAATGAAAATTTGCCAGAAAAATCGATAGGTGTTGTGAAAATGTATATAGAATAATTTCCCCCTCCATTAAAAGTATATAATGCAACATTGACCCCCCCCTATAAAAATTTGACAGGTTTATACAAGTGCAGTTATCCCGTCAGTAGAAGAATTTGACTGCAAAGCATCGAAGTAGGCCCACTAAAAATAAGGTCATGCATCAGCATTTTGGGGAAGTAGGCCTAAATGTATGTTTCAAGAAGGAAAATTAGGCGAAAGACTAAAAAATGTTGTCAGAAAATTTCTGTCTGAGCGGTTTCCGTTCGCCCAAAACAGCCATTTACCCCTCCACAAAACCTAAATTCCCCAAAGCAGTGTGACTAGGTAACACACTGATTAAACACTGAACTAAATGGCTTATCTCCAGTGCTATCTTTCAAATTTCAGACTGTCAAATTTCAAAATATTTTGTTTCTTGAACACTTAGAAAAACAACATCATTATTATGTGGGCCCACATTGTATTTTATCGTATTGCAGAAATTGCAATGCGGAAATTGCAAAAATTTATAATGGGGGAGGGCGCATATCACACCCAAAACACCTCCCCGTCTTGGCGCTACGTGTTTCGGTGATCGTCTGCTGCAGTGGGTGCTTGTTTGTCTCTTCCCCCCCCCCAGAAACCTTCATTCTCTATAGTTAGGGGACAAGATTACATATTGCCGGGAGAGTAAGTCGGCCCAATAAGGGGGGGGGAAGAATATGTATTGCGCCCGGCTGCTTAGGGGGGATAGAAGCCCTGCCCTCGCCCCACCTGCCTCTCCCGCACCATACACACCCCCTCTCCGCCCCACATACACACAGAAGAACAAACTTTCTGATTTATAGTTTAGAATTAGATAATAATACGGCGAATTGCCGTATAACTCAAAATTATATGCTACAATCAAGCACCTGGGACTATTATAAGTTAGATTTAAGTAAGTGACTTTCCAACTGGTTACCTTCGAACGATAATAACTTAATCGCCAAATAACAAAAGGAAATTAAATGACATTTTTTTCTACAGCACCGGCATGATATGCCTTACAATATAAATTATTGTCTGTAGAATATATACGAGTGCAAAAAGATTTATACGTTTCGATTAGACACGTAGCACATCTGCCAGCATAACATTATTAATATGAAATCGTGTTTTATCTGCAGTGGTGATATGAACGGCAGAATGTGAACGCCGCGACAGATGGGAACGTCATGATTGGCTCATTTTGCACCAGATATTGACAGTGAAAATTATTATTGAATGGTGCTGATGCTGGGCAGTCGTCTTCATAAAGCATTTTCTTAATTGTGTTCCTGCTGCGCGCATGCAGAGAAAACTCTGAGTGATGCAGCGAATGCTATAAGAAGACTGACACGTGAACATACAGAGGTAGAGAGACTGAGAGACAGAGAGAGACAGAGAGAGGGAGACAGATACATGCAGATGAAGAGAGACATATGCATAGATATATAAAGTGGGAGATAGAGAATAGAAAGACACTGAGAGAAATCAAGATAGGATTTGCGTATGTGATATACAGGGTGCGCCAAAAAAAAGACCCCCTAAGATTTTTGCCAAGATCTTGACCAAAAGTAAGAATTTTGAGATGAAATTTTACTGTCTTAAAGACAATTCATATTTACACATGATGGCCAGATTTCATCAAAATATTTCAAACAGAACAAAAATTATGCCACTTTTAGGGAGGTCACCCACCGTTTTTTGACGATTCAAAAACGCGACGCAACAAAAAGTAATAAAAATTCAATCTAATTATTCTGGCCAATATCTTGGCCAAAAGTAAGAATATCGGAATGAAATTTTACAGGCTTAAAGACAATTCATATCTGCATATGATGGTCAGATTTCATCAAAATATTTCCAAAATAACAAAAGTTATACCACTTTTACTAAGGCCACCCCCTATTTTTGACAATTCAAAGATGTAACGCAGCAAAAACACGATTTTATTAAGTCTCATCTCAAATAATTATTATAAAATAGCCTTGATATTGACAGATGATCATTATTATTACTATTTAGAAAAGAAACAGGGTACCAGCGTAGCTGCACGTCACTGAGAAGTCACTTAGCAAGATGACAATCAAATTCTTAAAATAAGAAATAATAATGAATCTGTCAGATAATCAACAGGTCCATCAAGAACTCTTCATAGAGACTCAAAATAAGTTTTGGCACGGGTGGTGGGCACATTGAACACAAGTTGTGAAGCACTACCAAGTTCATTTGACAACAGTTATTTGTGATGAGACTTAAAAAATCGTGTTTTTGTCACTTTTTGTTGCGTTTGGTTTTTGAAACGTCAAAAAAGGTGGGTGGTCTCACTAAAAGTGGCATAACTTTTGTTCAGTATTAAATATTGTGATGAAATCCGGCCACCATGTGTAGATATGAATTGTCTATAAGACTGTAAAATTTCATTTCAATTTTTTAAATTTTGGCCAAGATATTCGCAAAAAAACTTTAAAAATTGCGTTTCGTTTTTGAAACGTCAAAAAACGGGGGGTCACCTCCCTAAAAGTGGCATAACTTTTGTTCTGTTTGAAATATTTTGATGAAATCTGGCCATCATATGTAAATATGAATTGTCTATAAGCATGTAAAATTTCATTCGAAAATTCTTAATTTTGGCCAAGATAGTGGCAAAAAACCTAGGGGGGTCTTTTTTTTGGCGCACCCTGTATATAGGCCTACATGTATATAAATTATACATGTATATTCGAAGGAGGGAGAGTGAGAGAGAGTGCGAAAGAGAGAGAGAAAGAGAGGAGAGAGAGAGAGAGAGAGAGAGAGAGAGAGAGAGAGAGAGAGAGAGAGAGAGAGAGAGAGAGAGAGAGAGAGAGAGAGAGAGAGAGAGAGAGAGAGGGGGGGGAAAGAGATAAAGACACATAGAGAGAGTGACAGAGACAGAGAGACAGAGACAGGCAAACCAGACAAACAGACAGATTCAGATAGAGACAGACAGACAAACAGAGATATACAAAGACGCGGAGTCAGAGACAGACAGAGACAGACAAGTGGACAGAGACAGAGACAACATGCAGATAGAGATGGGGGGACAGAGAACGAGAGAGAGAGTGCTCACGAGACAGACGGACAGAATAATTGTTATTATAGCAATGACGCCTATAGATGAAAGGAGAACAAATGGTGACGAAAATTGAATTCAGAAACGAGGATTGGATTAACGAGAAAAGAGAAGACTGTCTTAGAGAAAATCTGTCATCAGAACCATCATTATCATCATCTCCTGTCATCATCATCATCAGCAGCATCACCATCATCATAACCATCACGATATAATTATGTATAGATCTATGTGTGAATGAATGGGAGCGTGTGCAAGTAAATTGTTAGTAAGTTAGTAACTTATCTTTATTGACACGAGATAGGCGCTCGTATTTGCAACGACTATAAATAAAATTGCTGGCCATGACGATCGCCAGAGTTCAACGAACTGACAGCACAAGGTGACAAGGTGATTGTGCATAGGCCTACATAGGCTATACGTTGACGAAATAAATAAATAAATAAATTATTCGCAGAACAGAAACATATTCAAACCGATGCATTCTTAAGAACATCTACGGAACAGGGTTGTTTTAAAGAAATTTCTATAACTGCGCAACTCCTTCTTTCCTTTTCTATCTTCCATGGTAAATTACTTCAAATTGGAGCTTGACAATGACCGTTTTTGCTAGTATTAACTGTACAGAAGTGCTTTTACAACTGCACAAATCCATTTAGAACTGCACATTTTGTGTACAACTGCACGTTAAAAAAGCCATGCTACAGAGTGTCTGCTTATAAAATAATATATAATCATCTACGATCTAAAGAGCAAGCGCAGAGAGAAGAAAATACTTTTTCAAGATTGTTTTCAACTAAGTACTATGACATTTGCAATTTTCGATAGCACTAAAGTCATGCAGAAGAAAAGATTAAGAATGAGGCTAATAATAATTATGTCCAATCTCCATGCTTTTACATAGAAGCTCTCACTATACATTGCTTCTAAAGCCTCTTATTGCCGAGAAGTTCTGTTGACATTTATGGACGAGTGCTTCCTCAACTCTAAAATTGTGATAATTATATTGCCTTCAAAGTATGTAAGCATGTGCACTTGTTATAGCGCCCCTTTAAAAAATCTACTCAGAAGCGCTCCCGACACTGAGACGGAGTTTCACGCCGAAGCGCTTAGCAATCGCGAGTTAATGACTTCCTTAAGGTCCCTCCTAGGTGGCTTGAGGTGGATTTGAACCTGCGACCCTCCGACTTGACAAGGCAACGAACATATCCAATACACCACCACTCAAAAGTAAAGTAAACGTACCGAGTCCATGGCAGAGAGAATATCACCTACGTTACAACATAACACTTTAAAAGCAAATGAGTGATTAGCTATATAGTGCTTAATACACCAGATTGTAAAGAAGAATTGGCACAATTTCTCGTCGGTCTTGAAACGCACGCGGTTGAAAAAATCGTAATTGATTTTATTGGCGCATGCGGCTCGCATCGCATTATAGGAATTCAGCTTTGGGCGGAAACTTCACACGCAACAACTGTTATTGGCTTCTTTATCGTTACAAAGGGAATGTTTTTAAAGGTTGCAGAGGCGAGTATGCTATCGAGTATCGACCCGCTATGATCCAGGCACCACAGACACAGAACCTCAAAACCTTCTTCTCTATCTTTTTTCTTGCTGCAAGAGAAAGAGACTCATGTGATGAAGAAACCAAAAGAGATAATTTTTATATAATACAGTAAGGCATAAACAGACAGATACTGAGATATACCTGGAGAGAAAGTGATAAGCCTAGAAAATCTAAAAAATCAGACCTATATAGGAAGGCAAGAAGGCCCAAAGAGAGACAGAGAGACATAGAGAGAGAGAATGGCAGACAGACAGAGGCAGATAGAGACAGAGCTAGAGATACACATTGACGAGGGAAATATTGAGAGAATAGGCAACGAAAGAAAGAGATTGAAAAAAGATATTGGGCGAGAGAAAGACTCAGTCAACCAGCCAGCAGAAGCTAGCGATACAAAAAGAGAGACAGATACATGTAGAAATACAGACAGACAAAGACACAGGCACACAGAGAGAGACAGAGACACAGAGACATACAGAGAGAGTCAACCAGCCATCCAGCAGGCCAGCTACACAGACAGAAACAATCGCACCGACGACAGCTAATACTCTAAGCAGCCGCCAAGGCGTGACAGGCTTCATCATTTGGCACAGCGTCATATCATAGCGTGTCATTTTCAACGCTCTCTCTATCTGTCTGTCCGTCTGTCTCTGTCTCTGTCTCTGTCTGACTGTCTCTCTCTCTGTGTCTCTGTCTCTGTCTCTTTGCCTGTCTGTCTCTGTCTCTCTGTCTCTCTGTCTCTGTCTCTGTCTCTGTGTCTCTCTCTCTCTCTCCCTCTCCCTCTCTCTCTCTCTGTCTGTCTGTCTGTCTGTCTCTCTCTCTCTGCCTCTCTCTCCCCGCTCTTTCTCTATCTCTCTCCCCCTCTCTCTCATCTTCTCTCTCTGTGTCTGTCTCTCTCTGTGTCTCTGTCTCTCTGTCTCTCTGTCTCTCTCTGTCTCTCTGTCTCTCTGTCTCTCTGTCTCTCTGTCTCTCTGTCTCTCTCTCTGCACCCGTCGCCGGCCTCTCAGAATATTAATCGATGTCATTATCGCCGTTTTTGATATCGACGCCACTTCTCCCACCGCTGACACCAGCACCACCGCCGCCGCCACCGACGTAATTCTAATAACGCAGGCCTGTCTATAATGACAGACTCCGAGCTATAAGCAGACGGCACGAAACCACCACCACCACCATCATCGTCATCATCACCTCCTCCTCATCTTCATCAGCGGCTGCAGCGGCAGAACCAACGCCAGCAGCAGCAGCAGCTTTGACGGATGTGTGCATACGACATGGAACGGGTTCTCATCATCGTCGTTTCTTCTGGTGCCGAATAAGATGCGAACGAAGCAGCAGCAGCAGCAGCAGCAGCGTGTGATGATGACGATGGACGAAGTGAGTTTCGGTGCGAATCGGTTTCGCGCCCTTTCTGTTCAAATATTCGTCTGTCTTTTGAAGATCGCTCAGTCGGGCTACTCAGCTCATCCACCAGGTATTTATTTATTTATTTCACACTCGATTATTATTAAAACGTAAACTTCGTCTGTATATTAATTATCTACCTCATTAGGCCTATATATTTGATGTGACTAAGCAATTGTCGGTGCTGCTCAGTGGTTCCGTCGGGCCTTTACATAAGTCATTGTAAAAATCTTCGTTAACTTTAATGATTCAATCTGATAGACCGCAGAATGATTACAGGCACAGATTACACGAAATAGGCCCATTATAGCACGACACGCAGGTCGTCTTTATAGCAGTGGGTTTGGTAGCCTAAGTGCTGGATCACTCCTGGTTCGGCCAAGCCAGAAGTGGGAAGGGCTATCTTATTTTCAGCAGAACCCGAGTCAAGCCACACGACAGAAAAGCGCCAATGGCAGCTAACAGAAATTTATTGTCAAGAACTTTTTTGACGCATCTTTTTGTCGGCTTTCCTGTACGCTGTTGTTGTATATGCTACATACACTGCATGCGATTAACCAACCCCTTACGTTCCCTGAGCAAAGAGTTCCTTTCCCCCACTTATTTCAGTGACTTAATTATTTGTACTATTGCTTTGATGGTATGGGGCGTGGTGGTGTAGTGGTGGGTCGGTTCCTTGAAACCGGAGAGCTCCAGGTTCGAATCCGCCTCAAGCCACCGCGTAGAAACCTAAGGCAAGTCATTAACTTTTCGTTGCAGAGTCCGCGCTGTAGTCGGGAGTACCTCTGAGTGGAGCTTGAAGGGGCTATAGCAAATGCGAGGCATATATGTTCATCGAATAAATAAATAAATAAATAAGCAAATAAATAAATAAATTCAAGTCTCGGTGATTGCAGTTTCAGTAGAGTCACCGATTGTATCTTTCCTAAACCTATCGCAGACATAATAATTATCATATATATATAATATATATATAATATATATAGTTTTCCGATGTGAGAGAGAGACAGACATACATACATACAGACAGACAAAGACAGATAACAAATATATACAATATACTTAGAATGATACACATAGCAACATAAACGCAATTTCAGCAGCAGCAGCAAGTGATTCATGTATTATAAATATTGTTCTGTCCTGCTGTGGATTTAATCCTATAGATCCATATCGAGCTATTATAAACTGTCTGCTTTTCGAAAACGCCCGGCTGTCTGCACGCATCTATATAATATATTATATTCATTTATTTCGATTAAAAACCACAGACAAAATGCAGCAGATGTACTGTAATATAATTGATAATTATGGCTACTTATTATAATGGTTGAGTTTGTTATTCTCGAAATATAAAGTCTATCGACTTTTAATCGGTTTCTCATTCGTCTCTTCGATTGACTTTCTAATCTCCGACTAAATTGAAATATTTGTTAGGTTTCTATGCGGCAATACATGTTGCAAACTGCAGACATTTTATGATCAAGTATTTAGGGTTATTATAGACCTTATAAAGAACTTTTGAACTCCTATGCAGCGCCCTTTCCTTCGGCCTCGGCTGAGCTACGGCGCTATATAAAACGTCTTATTATTATTATTATTATTATTATTATTATTATTATTATTATTATTATTATTATTATTATCATTATTATTATTATTATTATTATTATTATTATTATTATTATTATTATTATTATTATTATTATTATTATTATTATTATTATTATTATTATTATTATTATTAGGGTCTAGACCTATTATGAACTGATGCTATGTACATGTAGGTGACAGTCGCTCGTCACAAAAGTACAGATGTTTCATTTAAAGTGCAGGGACAGTTGACACACGCACACATAGGGGCAAGAAGTGGCACCTGCCGGGCCTGCCCCTTTGGAAAAATGACACCTGGTGTTTGAATATGCTGCTTTTGGAGAGAGGAAGTCTTCTTCTTCTTCCTATTCCATTTAATCTCCTTTGTCAAATTCTTCTTCTTCTTCTTCGTCTTCTTCCTCTTCATTATCCTCTTCTTCTTCTTTTTCTTCATCATCATCATCTTATTCTATTTGTTCATCATCATCATCTTTTTCTTCATCATCATCATCTTCTTCTTCATCATCATCATCATCATCATCATCATCATGCATCATCATTATCTTCTTCTTATTGTTTGCCCAATTCCTTGTTTTTCATTTCTTCTTCTTTCTGTTTTTTAAACTTCTTTTTCTTCGTTTCCTCCTTCTCCTCACCACTTCCTCCTCTTCTTCTTCTTTATATTTTCCTCTTCTTTTCGGTCTTCTTCCTCCAATTCAACTTCCCCTCCTCTGCCTCTTCAGTAATTAAGAAGCAATATAATAAATAATAATCTATCTGTGAAGGATTGCTCGAATTCTGTAACGCCGAGGAGTTCGAAGCCTCGTGTGGCGTCGGCGCCGTCATCTTGATGGACTACGCCCTCTACGGGAACATCAAGGTCGGCCGATGTCTCCAGGATCCTCAGTACATCAAGGGATGCAGCTCAGACGTTCTTTCCATCATGGACACGCTCTGCTCCGGACGATCCTCCTGTCGATTCCGGGTTCCGGAGCAGAATCTGAATGCGTTGAAGATTTGTCCGAAGGAACTGTCGCAGTATCTGGAAGCATCGTTCACCTGCCTTCCAGGTAAGAATGTAATTAAGCGAAGAAGTTCTATTTACAGCCAATGTAACGCCCATCCATACTATAAAAACTCAACAGTTCGGCTGTGTATTACATGACTAGAAGAGTTGTGCTGTCACTTATTGTCTCTGTAGCTGATCGATGACCTTGCCTGCCTGATTGATTTATTGATTCGTTGATTGATTGGTTGATTGATTAATTGAAAGATTAATTGATTTATTAATTGATTGGCTGATTAATTGATTAGTTTATTTTTGATTGATGGATTGACTGATTGGTTGATTGAGTGAGTGATTGATTGCTTTTGTTGTTCCTGAGTTAAAATATATGTCCTCTATTTGTTTATCTGCGCATTTGTCTTCACATATAATTCTATACACAGATAGCGTATACACTGATCGTATACCATAACTATTATACAACGCTTATCTACACAACAGTGTAGGCCTATGTATATATATAGGCCTATATATTATTCCACTGTGTAATAGGCCTATACTACACTATGCACCGTCAGTAAATTTGCGCCATCAAAGCACCCATTAGTGGGAGAATGTCAAACAGATGAAGGTGCTACTTCAGAGACAATGCATTTCCTCTCAGCACGGACCGTGTCCGTTCTGCGCTAATACCTTGATGTCGAGTAAAATGAAAAATTTATCAGCGTCGCATGACATCCGCGTCAGACGCATTAGCTTATTCGCCAACACACACACACACACACACATACACACACACAAACACACATCAGACACACACACACACACACAAACACACATCATATAAAGTCTCAGCAGGGACTTGTCTGCCTATGTGCCTTCAACTGCGACCTTCAGAAAGTCAGAATGTCTGGCCTCAATGCCAAACATTCATGCAAACAGCTGTTGTGAAGGCTACTGTACAATAAAAAAGCTTTCAAAGATGAATTTTGTTGAGGCCAAACATGCGCATCTCTCTAACATGGTTAAAACGCGAGCCTTTGCTTGCATTGGCCGTGTACTCTGTGGACCCAGCTTTCTCCGCGTTCTCCTTATTTGCTGATGGGGCAAGTGTCTACTAGATTTCTCTTTTGGTCTTTAGCGGGGGCGCTATATAAATTTTTTATATACCAGGGTTGTTTTTAAGGAATTTTTATAACTGCACAAATCCCTTATTTCTCTTTCCATTCTCAATGGCAAATCATTTCCAAAGGGTGGACAATGACCTTTTTCACTAGCTTTAACTGTACAGAAGTGCTTCTACGTGTACAACTGCACAGATCCATTTAGAACTGCACATTTTGTGTAAGCTTACAACTGCACGCTAAAATAATATAGCAGGGCTTTTTTAGCGTGCATCTTATCTTCTAGTATCGTATATTAAACGATACAGTTTGTAATGCGAACTAACAATTTGCAGCGTGCACATGTAGGCTATGTCGGCGAAATTAGCCAACATGTGCTTTAACCCTCGAGTGCCCAAGAGGGGGGAGGGTCCGACCGGACCACAGGCCTGTTTTTCCCGGATAACTTTTTAAAGGCTATGGATCTGCATAAATGCTTTTAGGTATTCCTAGAGCAACCATTTGGGCATAGAATGGTATATTTTGCGTGAGTATTGTCCACGCGGCGCGGTGGTCTAGTGGTGGCGTCGTTGCCTTGGAGCTGGAAGGTCCGAGGTTCGAATCCACCTCCCCGCGTAAGGACCTTGAGCAAAACAATTGCTCAGCGCTTCGGCGTGAAACTCCGATGCAGTGTCCGCTCTGCATCGGGAGCGCCTCTGAGTAGAGAGCTTGAAGGGGCGCTATAACAAGTGCACATACAAACAAACAAACAAACACCCCTGCACCCCACAACCACAGGATATACTAAGGGTACCCCATGATATGCGGCTGATATTCATACAAGCGCATGGTTACTGGTCAATAAATAAATGGTCAGCGCACGTTATATGAAAGAAAGATTCATACAATTTGTTGAACTTAGAATTACTGACATTGTAGCACTATGTTTGGCCTACATGTATGTTTGCAGCATAGAATTTGAAAGTCTGCAAGTCTGTGTAGGCCTATCAAAGCAATAATTGCATACAACAGGCTGGCGTCAAAACGGATGGCCGCATAGGACAGTTCATACAAACGGTGGCAACCATTCTGTCAAGGTTACGCGAATAAAATTTACACAAATTTACAATTGCGATTACGATTTAGTCTACCATAATGCTACTGGTCCTTCGATAGCTGGAAATGAGAGCAGCTGACTGGCATGCGGACGTGCCAGACGTGTAGGCTTCCTTCGGTAAGTAACGCAAGCAAGCGTAACATGTGTATCACGAGGTTTTTTACACTATTAGCTTACACCAGGTGGTGTTATTGTGCTGTATGATAAATCAATAAATTGCAAATTCATTTGGGATTACACTGAACTAAATTCTATAACGATATTCCAATCCCTTCTCAAGATATTAGCATAAAAACGCTAGGCTTCCTTCGGTAAATAACGCAAGCAAGCATAAAATGTGTATCACGAGATTTTACACTATTATTTAACACCGGGTGGTGTTATTGTGATATAGGATACATCAATCGATTGCAAATTCATTTGGGATCACATAGAACTAAATTCTGTAACGATATTCCTATCCCTTCCCAAGATATTAGCATAAAACGCTGGGGTCCGCGCGGACCCCCCCCCCTTGGGCCTTCGTGTACCAAAAAATACCTTGGGCACTCGAGTGTTAAAAGGCAGCTGGTTTCCAAGATTCTTTGTCGTAACGGTTTTCATCCAGATCCAGGCATCGACAATGCTCCATCCAACCTCACGCACATTCACGGCCATTATCAATGATTCACACGTCTCAGTTGATGGGGTATTGCTGTCTCTTCTCGCTGTCAGAAGACGTATCTTTTTCAAGAGGTTCCTCGCAGTAGAAGGGCCGCTGACTAGGTAGTACTGTGAGTTGCTTTTAAAGTAAGTAATTGAAAAAGCATACAATATAGTTTCATTTCAGGTATAGTAGTTGAATCCTCCATGCTGCGACAGTTACGCTTGCTTGAACTCAATTTTTGACTTTTGCTGCTGCTGCTGCTGCTGCTGATGATGATGATTATGATGATGACGATGACGATGACGATGATGATGATGATGATGCTGCTGCTGATGATGATAATAATAATTATAATTATCGTATTACGGTATTATGCCTTACAAGCAGGACTTAATAATTATTGCTTTGACGCTATCGTTGTTGCTACATGTGCATTGATCTGTTGCATTGTTGCCAATGTAGAAAACCCTGTAAGTTTGACAACGCTGTTTATTTAGCATATATCTTATAGCGCCTCTTCAAGATAGGTTACTCAGATGCGCTCCCGAATCAACCACGGCTAAAGAGGAGAGCTTTAAGATTCCTAAGAAACAGATTGGAGTGCTTCCTTATACATATAGGCAATAAAGCGCAGTGTAACTTAGATGGAGGCCATGCATTCCACGCTGTTCGACCATGCAGCAACAGCAGACAGAGGCAGTTGCTCTTTTGTTTCCCTCTTTGACGTTGTTGGCATATTTTCTTGTCACTTGTCAAAAGTGTATGGCGCCATGCTATATAAACACGTCAGTCGAAAAGAAACCAAGACAGACACAAACAGAGACAGAGAGAGAGACACACACACAGACGGATACAGACAGAAAACCGCATGGACAGTGTGATAAAGAGACAAATATATGTGGCAGAGATATAAAACGGCGCAACAAAAACTGATCTGTCTCCTAGCGCCCTCGTGTGGCGTATTTATTCCGAACACTTTGTCGGAGCCACTCAACTGAAGTGCAACCGCCATCTGTCGATGACATCACAAAGCGAAGATGTCATCGGGTAGCCATGGCAACGCTTGATGCCTTCAGCTCAAGTGACCCGTTCTGTTGTCAAGAAGCGTTCTGACAATAAGATTTCTACAGCCTCCACCTCCTCCTCCTCCTAATATTCTTCCTCCTCCTGTTCCGCATGTTCAGATATGTCTGCCATCTATCTTTGAGGTGATATAAGATTGACGCAAACATACATACATACATACATATTACATACATACATACATACACGCATACATACATACATACATACATACATACATACATACATACATACATACATACATACATACATACATACATACATACATACATACATACATACATACATACATACATACATACATACATACATACACACACATACATACATACAAACACACATACATACATACATACATACATATACATACATACAAACATATATATACATACATACATACATACATACATACATACATACATACATACATACATACATACATACATACATACATACATACATACATACATACATACATACATACATACATACATACATACATACATACATACATGCAAACAAAGATACACAGTTACACACACATACATACACGGTCGTTCGTTTGTTCACTTAGTCATCTGGCTAGACACTTCTGTATGATCTGATAAAAGGCGACGCTGAAATGTCTGGCTGTGAGCCACAGTTATTGTCTCGATTTCTTCTCGTAAACAGCAGTTTCTAGTCAAGACGCTTTCACGACATAATTTATCTTTCACGAATCTAATATTTCCAAGTTATGACTGTACGTGCTTAAAAGGTTTTATCAATCCGAAGTGCTCGTTGATCATTATAAATCATAGTAAACTACTGACACACACACACACACACACACACACACACACACACACATATATATATATATATATACAATTATATATATATATAAATACAACCCATCTCATATATAAACTATATATATATTATTATAGATAAATATCATATACATTCACAATTGTCTGATATACAGCCACTATGATTATGTATAGTGTGCATTGGATGTGCATGGCGGTATAGCGGTATGGTCTATGCCATATAATGGGAAGGTCGCAGGTTCGAATCTGTTTAATGCAACTGTCTGTGAGGAAAAGAATGGGAAACCACCTCACTCACCTTATGAGGCTTATCCTCGACAAAATCCCTTCCCTCGAGTGGTGTAAAATACCAATGGATTAGTCTTCGATCTGGGCAATCAAAATTATCATCTCTGTTGTGGGGCCGTCAATCTGGAATGACCTCCCCTCAAACCTCCATCTCCTCCATCTGACCAGTCAATCTTTATTTCTCAAGTCTCTTAAATCTTTTTTTAGTCGTGGCTGGGCTGGGAGCGCCTCTGAGTAGTTTCTTGAAGAGGCGCTATATAAATTATAATAATGAATGAATGAATCTTCATCATTTTCATCGTCATCGTCGTCGTCGTCGTCGTCGTCGTCATCAGCATCATCATCTAGCATAATATACCCACACGCACAGTCGTGTACACACGCGCGCACACACACGCATAATTATATATATATAACATATATATATATATATATATAACGGTGGGCGTATAATAGTCCTATCCTGGTGGAGTGGAGTATTATAATTCACGGCGGTCATAAAAACAGCGTGCTCCCGCTGGAAGAAGAGTCTTAATGCGATAAGGTCAAGAGTCGTAAATAATGATGTGTGCTTGAAGGTGAACCGGATGCGACTAATTGGCGGTGACGTTTAATGGCAAGGAAGGCTCAGGCGGCGAGGAAGTAAGTCAGTGGGCGGAAGAAGTACGTTACCACCACCACCGCCTTCTGAAAGACCGTTACACCAATTAGTATATGTATGAGCACTTGTTATAGCACCTCTTCAAGATGCCGCTTATAGGCGCTCCCAACTACAGCGCGAACACCGAATCGGAGTTTCAAGCCGAAATGCATGAGCAATTGCGAGTGAAGCACTTGCTCAAGGTCCCTACGTCGCGGCTTGCCGTGGATTCGAACCCGCAACCCTTGGTTTGCCATTTTAGTTGAGCGAAGTCTTAGCTTTTGCAACAATTCGGCATTTGGGTTTGTCTGTAGAAAAATAGAACAACCAATGCAAGACGAGAAAGTTTAATGATAAGATAGTTTGAATGTGAATGGTGACTTAAAATTGTCAGTAGCGTTGATAACTGATTGAACGAAGTCTACCCTATTTTTGATGAGCTATTTTACTTTTTGTTGAATGTTCTCCCCGTGAGGGGAGTGGGCCGATCCCGGAGGTACTGCAATACCGGGCCAACCCGCGGAGAAGCCGGAGCAAGCCCCTGCATCTTCTCCCAAGTCCAAAAATCAGTTTAATATCGATGTCCCCGGATAGGGGACGTATCAGATATTAAGCTGATAAGAACAGATACTACACTTTGATCTTAGCCAAAAGGCCGAGAAGCGATACCGTTTTTTCCCAAGAATGGCTTATGTGATATAACTTGCAATCACAAAAGAGGTGTACGAAAATGGCAAACTGAAATGTCGCGATATCTCGTGCAATTTCACTTTTAACAGCACTACAGCGATAAGATATGAAAGCCCGTAAAATACAGGGGCGGATCTAGGCTATTATTTTGGGGGGGGCGAATTCGCCTTCAGTGGAGAGTTGCTCGCGCCGAAGGCGCGAAGCCCCTTACGATTAGGGGGTTTGGGGGAGCGTCGTAAGCTCCCCCAGCGGGGTCTCCCGCAAACGCATTTTGCAGCATTTGAGATCAAAGGAGGCCTGTTTTTGGCAATATATTTCGGGGATTATTCAATCATATAAATGTATGAAAAATTGAACATAATACGGTTCAAAAGTAAATTACGTGCATTGAAAACAAGCCGCATTATTTCACATAAAAAAATCTTTAATCAATATGTCTGACAATTAGTCCATCAACACATTTATACTGCACTGGTCAAAATAACAATTCATTAGTTTCAGACCAAACTGAAGTACTGAACTACCCTTTGAATATCAAAACAACGTACAATTCTCATAATTATAGGCTACTGTTGAACAGTAATTTAGACAACAAATTCCATTAAACGCTTTCTGCTTCGCGCATACCGATCAATGATATTGTCAATATCCCTAACAATTTCTCGATGAATTGTCATCAAAGCTAAACCAGTTAGTCTATCTTCGCACATTCGTGACCGGAGCCAGTTTTTCAATCTCCTTAACGTGGAAAAACTTCGTTCTGCAGTGGCAACGCTCACAGGAAGTGTTAGCAAAATGGAAAGCAAGCTGTGAATTGTGGGATATAGGCCTATCACCTTATCTTTTTCACATGCAACAAGAGCATCACACACTGTTTGAGGGAAGCAGCTGACATCAGTGGCAAAACGCAACCACTTCACCCTCTATAACTGCAATTCTGCAACAAGCTTTAAATGCAGAAGTTCTCGATTTGAGTTGACATCCAGTAAATTGCTATACAAATTCAGTATTCGTGACACACAATGCTGAACCAACTTATCATCGGCATTATTTGAAAGTTTCACAACATTTGATGCAAGCCCCTTACGATTAGGGGGTTTGGGGGAGCGTCGTAAGCTCCCCAGCGGGGTCTGGGGCGGAGCCCCAGCCGCAAACGCATTTTGCAGCATTTGAGATCAAAGGAGGCCTGTTTTTGGCAATTTATTTCGGAGATTATTATTATTAGACGACCATGGAGTATGGACCCAAAGTCAAAGAAGTCTGCAATTTCGTGCATAGACGGAGACTTGCCGCTGAAGTTGGGGAGGACGGATTATGGATGCGTGCCCGAATGAGGCCGGTGAGGGTCGGTTAGGGTCAGTTTTTATGGTCGTGAGTGTCAGTGTGAGTGTCAGTGTTGGAATTACAGTAGTCTTTAGATAGTTGTTGTCGTCGGATAACAGCGTCGGCTCGATCTTTTTACTTTTTATACGCCTCTTACGAGCACCGACGGACAATTGGGGGGGGGGCGATCGCCCCCGTCGCCCCCCCCTTGGATCCGCCACTGGTAAAATATCTCAATTTCCTATTCCACACTAGTTAAATATTTCTGAAGTTATCTAAGACATTTTTCGAAATTTGCAGCACTCGCAGTCAATATTGACCTGCCCGCGGTTTGGCAGGTGCTCGCTTGTATTCATTCGTCAGATGTCAGCACTGGTTCAACTGTCAATCACCGTGTACATTAAATTATCAAAGGCTGTAACGTTGTGTGATTTTCTGCTGGATATGATGCGGAATGGGCCGTATACCCATGGGCGTATAACTTCTCTTATTATAGTGGCAACTATAATTCCGCTTCAGCTCTGCTCACTGCTCTTCTCTGCCCTTCTCCCTTCTCTCGACTTCCTAATCTCTTTCACAAAATTTGTGTTTAATTCCGAAAAACAACAGGCAGATATATTTCAGATTGTTAGTACATGTTTTAAATAACATTTTGGGGTAAGGAAGGCAAGCAGATATGAGAATCAAGTGGTTGGGAAGTTCCAAAAAATCAAAAACGCATGTATACAGCAGCTGCTGCTGTTGTTGCAGTTTCGTAAATCTATTTCGCTGATGAAACTTCGACATAATTATGGCACTTGTTTTTTTTTCAAAGAGAATAAACTTTTACTAAGACAGCATTAATTATTTCTAACGATCTTTAATTTGACGGTGTGTTTACAGTATTGTATTGTATTGTATTGTATTGTATTGTATTGTATTGTATTGTATTGTATTGTATTGTATTGTATTGTATTGTATTGTATTGTATTGTATTGTTTACAGTCGTTCGAGCGCAGAACGCGACCTGCCTCAGTGGAATCAACATCCGATCTAAGACCTCATCATCATCATCATCGTCGTCATCATCTCCACCTAGCGGCGCCTTCGACGGGTACATCAGCAACACACACCAGGTCAACCGGTGCAGATGGATCATCATGGCCGAGAAGGGACAGCAGATCCGACTCACTCTGCACGACTTCGGATTATCTCCGAGCACGAGCAGCAGCAGTCACCCGAACACTCGTTTGCCGTCGAACTGTCAGAGGTACGCCGTTGCCCGGGACTTGGCCGGGTCGAAAACGGAAGTGATCTGTAGTGGAACGACGAGGATTCGAGTGGTCTATCTATCGGCAACGAATGGAGTGGAAGTGGATACGTTCAGCGAATATGATCCGAGGAGGGAAGAGGGATTCCGTTTCATACTGAAATATGAAGGTAAACTCTCTCTCTCTCTATTTCTCTCTATATACTTCTATTTCTATAGACACGCTGCTCACATCCATATATTGATTTGTGACTGTGTACAGAGTAATTGGAGAAGATCCTTCCCACGTCTAACAAAACGCAGCCATTAGATGGTCGTCTAATATCAATGAGTCTGTATGCCTAAGGTTCTCTAAGGATCAGGGCCTACTATCCCCCCCTGTAAGGTGGAAGCAACCCCCCCCCCCAAATTTTTTTTTGCCTATGTTGCAAGCGCTGAAGGCGCGAAGCTGCGAGTGCCGAAGGCACGAAGCCCATCGCGACTAGGGGGTCTGGGGGAGCGTCGTAAGCTCCCCCAGCGGGGTCTGGGGCGGAGCCCCAGAAAAAAACGCATTTTTAGCTGTTGGCATTGACTAGAGCGCACGTTTTAGGCTCTTGTTTGCTAGCCGTTTATGAACGATAAAGTCATGAAAATTTCAAGAGGAAGTCGCTTTGCAGAGTCGCAGACTACCAGGATAACAAAGTCAAAGTTATATGTTAAAGAAACAGGACCTGGTTTCGTCTTTATAACCATAGAAGTTATAAGTTTGGGCTCATGACAAGTCTATAAGTAGGCTTGTAGGCTTACTATCATATGGATGCAGGAAGACCCTTATATAATAGGGGCATGTCGTACTTGGGTGTTTTTCCGCTCAACAGACCCAAAATGTGTAATTTCCTATTTTTAAAACTAATTATATGAAAGCCTAGCCTATGCTTTGTGTATTTTGCGACCACTGTCTAGTTTTTAGCCACTCAGCTAAGGAATGGGTTTGGAGGAGGGGATATAGGCCTACCCTCCCCATTATCAATTTTTTTATTTCCATGCTTCAATGTTAGCAGTTTAGACTGTCATTAAGCGAAAATGCTCATCATTTCAGTAAGCCTACTGATTGTTGATCACTGTCTAGCTTTCTTATTAGGCCACGAAGCAAGCAGTTGCAGATATTTTCCAATTTTTGTGTGGGCTGAGCCGCATTTAGGGGGTTAGCCTCCCTAGTCCCGTTGAATTTTTATCCAAGTTGTTTTTCACTTTTTTGGATTTGCACGCTGTAATTGTACCTTTTAAATACTGTCATCTTCACAAAATTGCTCGTGAATTCAATGCTCAGAAGTCAGATTTTAGGATTTCATAAAATACCCCTCCCAATTATTTAATTTTTTAAATTTGCACAATATATTGATAACATTCTAAAAATTTTCATTATGGGTTAACACTGTAGTAGTCTTGTGATGTTTTGAAGGGTCCGGCATTCAGCAAAATCTCAACTTCTTTTGGTATATCAAATTGAGTAGTCTACTGTCAGTACTGTTTTACAATGCTCTGCAACATCCATTTTGAGATCCAGACAAATCCCATGGACATTTTCCCCGGACCACTCCCCGTAATTTTCTCTGGATTCCACCAGAGCGTTTCAATAGGACAATTCTCCAGAACATTTTCCTCAAATGTAGGCTACCCAAGTGTAAGCAATTTGCATTTGTTCTGACTTCAATAGTGCTTTTATGTTTGAGGATGGAATTTATAAGCCATTTGCTTAACTTGATTTTGAACTTCAGTTGTGGAGCAACCAAGCTTTTATTGCTTGATTAATGTTTAGGCCTACTTAGACAGACTAAACACCTTTACCAGAAACAAAAGTACTAATTTACTGTTGCTTCTCAGCCTCATATCACTAAAATTCATTATTAAAAATCGTTCATTTTATTTGAGACCTATATTATAAAACCAATGGAGTGTCAGTAGATATAAAATATACTCTAACTGTCTAACAGCATTTTAACAATAATTAATGTAATTAATTATGAGCTGTGAGAGCGAGAGCCAAACAGGTGCAGGGGCAAATTTAAGTGACTGTAAAGCAAAGGTTATGCTAAATGAAGATCTACCCTTGAGATGGCGGGAAGAACGTTCAAGAGGATTTTACCGTGCGTGTGTGGGGGGGGGTGGTCCAGAGGGAGACGTTGGGAAGATGTCCAGAAGGAACTCTCTTATGCCCATCTATCGTTAGAGGGGGGATTTCCCTCTGGCAGACTGGCACAAGTTGGATCAGGCTACTTACTTCCCCCCTCCACGTGGCAGGCCCTGATGGGTGCGAATGTGATGGAAGTCAGGGCTTTTAAACATGCAGTTGTAACAAAATGTGCAGCTCTAAATGGATTTGTGCAGTTGTAGAAGCACTTCTTAGAGTTAAAAAAGGTAATTGTCTTACGATTGGAAGTAATTTACCATGGAGAATGGAGAAGGAAAGGAGTTGTGCAGTTCTAAAAATTCCTTAAAAACAGCCCTGATGGAAGTGCAGGGACAAATTTAAAGGAGTGTTAAGCAAAAGTCAACTTAAATGAAGATTTACCCTTTGTTATGATGGGCAGGAGAATGTTCGGTGAATTTACCATGAAGAAATCCATGACAGATACTAGGGAATACCGAGGGAAAATGTTTTGGAGGAAATCTTCTATACTCAACTTTATCATTAGGGGGGGAAACTTTTCCCCCCCTGGCCCAAATTGGAAGCAGTCTGATTCCATCCCCCCATGGCGTAGTAGGCCCTGCTAAGGATACTTCTGAAGGTATGCTTACACTTACACAAGGACAAATGCATAAATATAGACTCATAGATTAAGAATACTTTAATGTGTATAATGTATATAGGCCCATAATTTTATGTAGGCCTACAATTACATCGATAAAGACATATGGGCCGACGGTACATTGGCAGATGCATGTTCGCATACAAACTAGTCTACTGTGTATAAGTTAGGCATACACAGACCTACGCATAGATATATGCTACATTTTCCCTACAAAAGAAAAGGACACGTGCATGGATATAGGCCTACATTGTATATTATAATGTACATGCATGCTTTCACGTGCATATTATTCCTTCCTACCTACCTTCCTTCCTTCCTATACCTTCCTTCCGTCCTCCCTCCCTCACTCCATATTTTCCTCCCTCCAACCGTCCGTCCCTCCCCTTCTTTCCCTCCGTCCGTCCGTCCCTTCCTCCCTCCTTCCCTCCCTTCCTTGTTTTTTTCATCTGTTTCGTCCATCCTTCCTATTTCTTGATCCCACATCCTCCTCCGCTTCCTTCTCCTTCCATCCTCCTCCCATCCTCCTTAGTTCTGTTTTTCATTCCCAACACTTGCTCGATTGCTTCCGTCCATCAACAGCCTCCGTCGTATCAATGGTGTCAATCATGCGCCTCACTGCCACCAAACAAAAGTGTCTGACGATGCAGATGTTATCAAAGCCACACTCGTTTAATCACACACACACACACACACACACACACACACACACACACACACACACACACGGCGCATCATTCAATTGCTTATGTGGCTGTCATCCGTCAGGGATTTCCTGACACCACACGATCGATAATATAATATAATTATTTATATCCGTTGTGTTTTCGGCTGCGGTCTCTCCATCCAATACGTCAGCGACACTGTATCTGCACCCCAACATGTACGTCCAATTCTGCTCAGACTTTAGTTTAGCAATTGCATATGCATGCAGGCGCTGTTTGATGAATGTATACATTGTGGGGCGCGGTGGTGTAGTGGTGGCGTCGTTGCCTTGAAGCCGGAAGGTTCGAGGTTCGAATCCGCCTCTAGTCGCCGCGTAAAGACCTTGGGCAAGTCCTTCACTCGCAATTGCTCAGCGCTTTGGCGTGAAACTCCGATGCAGTGTCCGCTCTGCATTCGGGAGCGCCTCTGAGTAGAGAGAGCTTGAAGAGGCGCTATGACAAGTACACATGCAAACAAACAAGCAAAAGCATGTATGTATGTATGCAAGACAGACACTGGTTCCTTGTTTTCCAGCTGTCGGATGCAGCGATCCGGTGCTGGACAGTCGTGCTGGTGCGACTTTTGTGAGAGAAGGGAACCAAGCTGTTATCAGCTGCAACTTCAGTGACGTCAAGACGACTCTGGATTGCAAGGACAAGTCGTGGGTCGGCGAAACCCCGGCGTGTCCGTCAGAAAGTTCAGCCACAATGAGTTAGTATCAGTCCACATCATAAATCAATGTATGTATATATATATACATATATATACATATACATATATATATATATGTGTGTGTGTGTGTGCGTGTGTGTGTGTGTACTGTGTACGTATGTGCACTTGCTATAGCGCCCCTTCAAGACGAACTACTCAGAAGCGCTCCCGACTACATTGCGGACACTAAATCGGCGTTTCCCGCCGTAGCGCATGAGCAATTGCGATTGAATGACTTGTCCAAGGTCACGACGAGGCGGCTTGAGGTGGATTCGAACCCGCAGCCTCCGGTAGCAAGGCAATGAACATACCCCTATGTATACACCACCGCGCCCCACTGAGCTTAAAGCGAGAGAATTTGCCAATGTAATGTTCGCATTGCTATCGAACTATCATTAATAATAGAAATATCGTTAATAAAATATTTATCTTTGATGATTGGTTTACATGTTTTGTAGCATTCTCATGAGCAAGGTGGTACAATAACATTGGACTTTTGGGGCCCTAAGCTCCCCCCAAAAATGCTGAAGCCCCCAAATATGGTGAGGCATTCAACCACAGTATACACGGGCTCATGCATCGTCGGCCTCATTATCATCGTCATCAACAAAATCGACACCGTCATCAACATTCTCCTTAACGCCACCATCACCACCACCACCACTACCACGCTAACACCACCGCCACCACCACCACACCACCACCACCACCACTACCACCACCACCGCTACCATCACCACCACCACCACAACCACACCACCACTGTCACCGCCAACACTACCGCCAACACCACCGCCACCGCCATCCCCCACTATCGTCTTCCTTATTGCTGGCTTCCATGGACATATGGGTTCAACCCCCTATGGAAATAAATTTTTCCGAAATATTAAAGCTAATTCAGTTCAATTTATACAGCCACGTCCATTGGGAAACCTCGAATTGGAAAACCCCAACTTTTTCCTGTCTACACGCCCCTGCTTGCTCCTCCCTGAAAATCCTCTGGTTACGCTCTTGCCCTTTCCCTGCCACTATCAATACACCTTTCGGCGATTATGCCTCCGGAATATAATTATACAGGAAACCTGTGGATCTCACATAAGAGCACTCATTACCTTAATTAACCTAATTAGCGTTCGACTCGATTGTGCCTTCAAGAGCTAATACAGAAATGAATGCTACCTGTCTTGACAACCTTTTAGTTTGTCCTGCGGTGAAGTTACCAGTCTATTATAGTGCATTTATTAATGAACTGAACTGTAAAGAAAAGAAAATATGTTTGACTGTCTTTTTTACCATGCGTATTTAACTGCATATTATGTAGGTCAAGGTTGGGGTTTGAAAAACTTCTGGCCGGAAGGATGGAGCAGTTCGCATGGTATGTACAACAACAACAACAACAACAACAACAACAACAACAACAACAACAACAACAACAGCAGCAACAACAACAACAACAGCAACAGACGCAGAAATAACATTAACAATAGCAATACTAGCAAATAAATTATAGTAATAGCAGTCGTGGTGGTGGTGGTGGTGGTGGTGGTGGTGGTGGTGGTGGTGGTGGTGGTGGTGGTGGTGGTGGTGGTGGTGGTGGTGGTGGTGGTGGTGCATGGTGGTGGTGGTGATCGTGGTAGTAGGAATGGAAGCATCCATCATTAGACTATTAGTAGTTTTAAGGTAATATTGCAAATAATTATTAGGAATATAATAATAGTAGCACATGCAACGGAGGACCTCTACCTTTGCCATCCAACTCATCAACGTTTTTCACAACACTTTGACCGATCCCCACGACATAATTATGTCACTTGGTGATATACTAATACTATGTGGTGATAGGCTATCATAATATTATTATGGTGTAACCATAATATGATGTGGATCTGTTGATATTAGGTCTGCTGACGGTGATCGTGATAGGTGTTGCACTCGGTGTAATACTCGGTGTTCTCATGTTGGCTCCCGTCCTTGTCTACTTCAGGAGGTGAGTGCAATTACGTGTTAATGGTGTTACTATAATATGAATAATAAATATAATCTTCGTTTATTTTCAAACTGACACAACGCAGTATGATTACAAATTTCAGTAATGAACGGATGATCACAAATGATTACAAGAATTGAATGTACGTGTAACTGTTGGCAGCCATGCAAGGCGTCCATCACGTCCTAGTCCTATACTATACACTAAATCAAATCAAATCAAAATCAAAGTGTTTCTTCGACAATCAATCAAGATTCAGGAAAGTAAGTAAAAAAGATTTACAAACACAACAAAGCAGGGCCAGCAGGGAAGAACCGGGAAGGAATCTTACAACCCCCAACCCACTATAGGTGAGCCCTCTGTGCGGTTAAACCATGAAGTTGATGTAGCCATAATGTTGCGACGGTATATATTTGACCTTGACATATAATTATGATGCATCACACAACTTTCAACACTAAACATTATGCTTTTGTTTCATCTCCTCCGCAGGCGTGACCTTGAAAGACGCATGAAAGCACAATCGTCGTGGCCTGACGGTCCGGAACTGGAACCAAACAGCGTTCCACGCTCCATACACACCGGCTACAACGGACTCTCGACTCACGAACCGATCCAGAAGGGGATCGTCGGACACGGCGGAGTGGTCAGAGGGGTGGCGGATGGGGGCCAGCACAGGAGCAATTCTCTGGCCTACTACGACGATAACAAGACCTGCGTCTACAATCTGCGCAGCACGGGACCCGTGTCGTCAGATGGCGTGGCTGTGCAAGGATGCTTTATAACGACCACAGTGGCGCCACCTGGATGTCGGTGGGCAGCAGCTCAAGCGGTGATTGGACAGCAACAGCAACAGCAGCAGGACTGCAGGAAGGAAAACTCCGGAGACTACGAATATCCGAACTGAAATTACTATTATAGGAGCTACACAAAAAGGACGACAGAGTCTACATGTATAGCGATAACGTATAGATTTAACATCCATGAAACTAACCCCGCGGTCTATAATACATATCAGTAGTTTATAGGCCGTCTATAGAGGATGAAAAGTTGGTCTAAGAAGCCTATATGCCCTACAGCCAGCAACTACAAAACGGCGTTTGCATCAGTTTAACACGACTTGGCCGGAATTCGAACTCGGTTCGCTAACGCTAAACGCCAAAGCGCTGTATAATTCGTTCAGCCACCGTACTCTGATCGCCCAATAGCGCCAGTGAATAAGCTGGTCTTCACGCTGACGTGGAAATTCTCGGAGACTTAATAAGCTTACATTACATTACTAAGCTGTTAACTGCAGTCAGGCGACTTCAGTTAATTTGCTTCAGTTTAACGACACTGTATGTGTATGATAACAAAGATGATTAATTAGCATCGCCCTCCCCTTTATCCCGGCTTGAGACTGGCACTGCAAGAGTGTAAACAGTGGCGATGTTTGTAGTTAGGCCTAGGTGAATCCGAATCCATATAGGTCTATCCGAACGTTCGATGTCGGTGAGAAGATAATTAAGACGGCAAGGAAGACGTCTAGCCATCCGCTCTCGATCGTATCCAGGCTATAAGAAGAATACCGTAGGCTAAGAAAAATTTGATGTCGCTAACACCTCATGCTCGTGCAGTTAGATGAGTCCAAAGAATATAAATAGCTAATTACCATGCGTACCGGTAACTAAATAGGAAACCTGTGGCTCATCCCTCAGACACACTGTGCATCACTGTGAATAATCTTGGTAGGCTTACCGTGCGCTTAACTTTCAATTATGGCTTTCCATCTGATACCCGTGAAAAGCAATTGGTTCGACTTGAGAAAGCTTGATTTGACTTTACAATGATATATTAGGCTATTAAGACCAAACAAAAAACCTAAGTCTTATTGGTGTCTAACTAAGCGCCTAATCTCTAGGTAATCAGCTTTAGAGATATCGACCTAAACACGTTTGGATAAAAGAGACAGAGTGACTTATCGATTTAATCCCAATGACTATGCGTACATAATTATAGGCCGATCGTTCTGTAACGATCGTGAAAAGTGGGATCGTTAATAATTCCTTAATAATCTTACGGCCTTTATAAATTTGCGGCCTAATCGAATTTCGGCCTTAATATCAAACTTTCGGTCGGCCTCCGGTAGTGTAGCACCGTTTTAGAGCGACCTCCGGTGTATTATTATTTATTCTGGGAGAGCAGCTCATTATGCCACTCTATTTTTAGTTCGGCGTCCTCGCAACAGTGTTTCATTGGATCCCCTTGATCCCGTGACTCCGACGAGTCCCGGATGTGGCCTGTGATTGGCTGGAAGGACTGAAACCTTCAGACAGACGGTGGCGGTTGACGAAGTAACATCTCTGTGCTCGAGCCGTTGAAATTGTGGTAGAAATCGAATAAGATTGTGGTTCAAATTTACTCGAAGAAACTTTGGAAGTTGAAATTCTTCCGCCGTTTTCATTTCTTCTGGTGGTCAATTTGGTGACTGGTATTTCCGTGGTCAACGTTTACTGAAATTATTATCTGGAGTGCAGAGAAGTATCCCCTTAAATTTCATATTCATGTGGAACCGAGAAACTTAAATGAGATATTATTATGAATAATGTTTCGCAGTGAATATCGCTAGAATAGATAATTATAATTGGTCGCATTGCGTGTGGTGCTTAATTGAAGAACTGATTAGGCTTAACTCATTAGTGTTGATTAATTAGATGGTAGCGAGTGTTTCGCACGGAAAGAAAACCGTGTCTGTAAAACAGTGATAGATGTTCTCGGACTTGCAGATATCAATGCAATATAATCAGGCTGATTAATTTCTCTTTCGCTTAAATATCATTGATTGATTACTGATAGTCAAGTGTTTGCAATTGTGTTGATTAAAGCCTTTAACTTGAAATATGTTGTGAATAGTTAGGCTTAATTCTTAATTCATCAGAGTTATTGAGAAGTCCTTACTCATTGAACATTATGTCAAGTAATAATTCAGAAGATGAAGTTAGTGAAGGGGAGGAAGAAGAGACAACCCCCTCCCAAATATTATCGTGCACTGTTGAAGAATTTATGGAGCGCCAGGAAGCCCAAATGCAGACCTTAATTGAGAAACACGAACAGTTAGAAAGGCATCTGAGGCAATATGCAAGAGAACATAATGCCCAGGACCCTGATACCGCTGAGCAACCCGTATGGATGGGAACCCGTCGAGTAAGTGGAGGGGATTTGAACCCAGAACAGTCTGAAATAGGGGCTGTTGCTCTCCCACAGAGAGCCGCGGATATATGTCGCCTTAAGTCATCCTTGGTACCTGGTAATGAAGAAGAAGAGGGTTCTGAATCCATACTGGATGTTGCCTCGGGGGTGCCGGGTTTTCGAGGGAGGAGAACTGAGCACCTGGAACTTAATGTTGAAGCCCCTCCCCGCCTTGCTCCTCGGTCGGAGAAACCCTGTGTGAATTATGAGGAAAGAAACCTTGACTTGAGGTTGAATAGGGGTGCTCTTTTGGCTGGGGGGACGCGCGTAACAGTTCTAATCTCACTGCTGTTCTTTACGCAGGACTGTTTAGCATTGTGGCGTTGTTGAAGTCTTTCGAAATTCGAAGGCTCTGCTCGATGTATGTTAACAAGCAAGACATAGATAATATTATAATTATTGATTGGCATTCTCTGCTTTTTATAAGTCATTTCTCTGCTTTTTATAAGTCGCTCAAAACCTATTATTTTAGCTGTGGCTGGACTGGGAGCGCCTCTGAGTAGTTTCTTGAAGAAGCGCTATATAAATTCACGAAATGAATGAATGAATGAATTAATTCTGCTTGAGCTATAAAACTATGCTACACTATCACTAATTGTCATTCCAAACGGTCGATCGTATGTTGCTATTATTAGACCTAGCCGAGTAGGCCTAAATAGTATCTGCATATAGTGCATAGGCCAATGCATAAGAGAAAAATGTCTGCAAGCTGCAAAACAGTAAGTTGTAAATGACAATTGATCAGTAAGATAAGAAGGATTAGGCCTAGGTCTGACTAGGCCTATAGTCAGTCGTGTCGTCACGGTGTGGTTTTGGGTGGTTTGAATCACCCCACTCTGAAAAATAAAAATTATGACTCACACAACTTGTTGAAATCCGTTGAGTATTCATTCGCACTGAATCGTAGGTTAGGGCCTACATGGAGGTTGCTCGGGGTCTTCGGCGTGAAACTCCGATGCAGTGTCTGCGCTGTAGTCGGGAGCGCCTCTGAGTAGCTGATAGCTTGAATTTTAAGGGGCGGTTTCTAAATGGAGAAATGAAATCAAATAAAAAGAGTAAGAAATTAATAACAGTATGGGCCTATGTTCTTTTTACCTAGGCCTACAGGTTTCAACCTGGCACTCGAAATCGTAATCTTAGGGTCAACAATAATTATTAAGGCCTAAATCATAGACAGAATAATTATAGGCTAGGTCACGGATCCAGATTATTCGAAGGCTCTTAATCAAAAGACAAAATAAATGAATCGACAGGTAGGATAAAATCGTTTCAAAATCAATAATCTGAAAATGACTGTTTAAACTCCACAGAGCACGTAATGAAATTAGCGCTCGCAGAAAACCGCACTAAATAAATATTACAAATAAGTTTTTAAAACCGGTTTTCCGCATTCGTTCCCTTTTAACTCTACGGAATCTGTGGGCTTTCCAAGGATATGTAGTCTTTGGTCGTAGCTACTTCCGATTTCAATGTAAACAAACTGTTGTTATGCACAATTATTTGAAATTTTTAAACTTTTAATTTAAAGTAGGCTATAATTCGGCAATTGTTACTGTACTTGTCGTAGTGAGATTACGACTTAAGCGAGATTATAATTGGACTTTTTAAAGACTTGAACCTATTCAAATATGGATGTCGTGGAGAATAGTTCCTTGGCGCTTGAGGTTTATAACGAACCGAATTATTACGACGACACCAACGAAAACATTCAAACGTCTGCTTCTTGGGAACATGAAGACCTTGCTCAGGTTGGTGACTGTAGAGGGGCAGTAAATTAATACAGGCGTGTATAATGTAGCCTAATCTAATCTGATCAACAGCAGCGTTTTATTAATACTGTTGGCGTTGTTCGGATTCTGCATGATTGAAAACCCAGTGCATTAATTGAACAATTGAAGCAATGCTTAGATTAATTAAATTGTACACCTGTAAAATTATGGACATCAGTATTCTATATATTAATCTGAGATTGAGGCTTGGCGGATCCTACGGTGTACCACTAATTGCGACTGGTGACAAACTGTGTACCAATTAGCATGAGTTAAACGAAGATTGATTTATATATCATCCATGCATGGCCTTAAAGCGCTAAAGGTTCATCTACCATATTCATCAACAATCCTATTGTTTTGTTCAACGTAGGTCAAAGTTCGTGTTCTACGTGGACACAAAGATACAATTAAAAGTTGCCAGTTCTGTGTCGACGGTACAAAGATTCTCACAGCGTCGCATGATCAGACAATTCTCTTGTGGGACGTTTCAAGCGGTGAAGCGATAAAAAGATACGAAGGACACACTGCTTTTGCTAGTAAAGCAAGAGCTAACAGTGATGGAACAAGGTAACCAGATATTTAAAGACCTATCCTAATCAAGTGCCTTTTTTTGATATCTCGGGACCACGTTCTCTCTTTTGGTCACTGGGAGCGCCTCTGTTTAGTGTGCACTGCGGGAAGTACTATATAAATTTATAGATACAACTCAATACAATACAACTTATACATGTAAAAAAGTACCAAAGTGTAAATGAAGATATGAGTTAATCTGACTTTACACTTAATTAATAGTAATATAATGATTATATTATTTATGACTAGTTACCTCTGTAACACCTGTTTTTAATGTGCATGGACGGCATCAACCAGCGATAGCCTACATCAAGTCCAAGCTGATAAGCATAATATGATCAATTGGTTTGTTAAGACAGAGGGACTATCTAGGGTTGATATGTAAACAATTATTTGAGAAAGATTGGTTTTAGGATAAAAGTGAAGTAGCACTCTCTGAGCAATTGAGCAGAATTCATTCATTTCAAGAATTCATTAATTCATTCATTTCAAGAATTCATATTATAGCATCCTTCTAGAAGCCCACTCAGAGGTGCTTTCAGTTCAGCCACAATAGGTCGCAAGGAGCCTGTAGAACGCTGATGAGTTGACCACGAGCAGATATACTGGAAAACCACTGAGAAAGCACGGCCACTAAAGTGGCTTCTCATCCACCACATGTGAAGATCACTGCTTGTTGCTGTTAGTCACTCCAAAGCACTATTACTAAATTTATGTTTTCGTTTGCTGTTCTGAAATCAATGTGGTATTAATTTTTAAATGTTGTGTCACCTGATTATCAAGTACAGGAAATGTAAAATGAGAAAGTAATAGTAAATACTTCATTGTGCATTTAATTGTTATTTAATTTCGACAGGTTCATCTCTACAGGGTGGGACAAGAAAGTTTTCATGTGGGATACAGAAACTGGTCATGTTCTCGTGAGTTTATATTGTACTTTTATAAGTCTGCAGTTGCATTTGATTGCTGTAATTGGAATTGTTGTTGCAGTATTTGAGCTATTGAGTTTTGTTTAAGAGTTATTAGCAAATGTAATGACTATAACTGTATCCATTATAGTGTGGACTCATCTAGAACCACTGTGTAGAGCGTTATATCGAGTTTTTGTTGTAATTTTTAACCAACTGCCTGGTTCAGATGGTGCAATGTAGGGCATTTTCCCCATCTGATGACTTCACATTGATGAAACCATAATGTATGTGCATGTTCAGCGGTGCAGCTATTCTTCTTCTTCTGGTTCTCTGCCCCTAGGCAGGTTCGGCTGTCCAATGTCGCCACTCTTCCCTCCGCTGGGCCTTCTCCTTTAGTTTCTGATATCCGATCTTCTTCATCAGAGTGTCCAGCAACATCTGTCGGGGTCTTCCTCTTGTTCGTTTCCCCTCCATTTGTCCTTCTAACACCGTTTTCACCAGACTGTCTCCTCTTAGCATATGCCCTATCCAATTCTTATGCCTTTCTCTGATTGTTTTTATCATTGTTCTTTCCTCTCCTACCCTTTCCAGCACTTCCTCGTTTGTTCTGTGTTCCGTCCAGCTGATCTTCTCCATTCTTCTCCACGTCCACATTTCAAACGCTTCGATTTTCTTTATGTCTTCTTTTCTCATGGTCCAGGTTTCGGAACCATACAACACCACACTCCACACCAGTGTTTTTATCATTCGTTTCTTGAGACTTCTGTTTAGCTTTCCTCGTAGTAGTTCTCCTCTTTTCGTAAATGCCTCTTTTCCCATTGCAATCCTCCTTCTGATTTCCTTATGACATTTAGCATCCGTTGTCATCAAGCTTCCCAGGTAGCAAAATTCCTTGACCTGTTCTATTCCTTTGATAGAAGGCAAAGGTGCAGCTATTACCACCAACTAATTTACACAGTTGGCTTTTATCTTTTACATCCTTCATTATGTTTATTATGTTTGGAAAAATTATCAGACTCTTTGTGTATTTGAGGATAAATTACAGCTGTGACCACCCTAGACTTGCTGTCATATCTGTAAAATTTATTTGAGTTCAGAACGATATTTTAAATTATATGCAATATTAAGTTTTAATTAGTTTGTGAGTGACATCCTATCAGAAGTCTGCTTTTAAAATACAGTTTGTTTGGATGTGATATTGCCAATGGGTGTGGGTGAAAAAGTTAATGAAAGTAGCGTCAATTTATATTTGGTCAGAGATATATCCGTATGCTCCCGATTTGCTTGACTGTGTACCCTTTCTTTCCTTGAAGTTTTCATTCACTTTTAATTTTTAAATCCTTTTCCCCTTTCTCACATTTTTCATGAATTTCTTTGCCACAGTGTTGCTGGATATTGTACTTTATTTCCTCTATTTCAGTGCTCATGAATAAACTGGTGCCCTGCACTGCTTAACCTTTGAGTGGCAATTTAGAAATTTGAAGATTATGATTACGATTATGATTCCTCTACCAGAATTACTGTAACTATTAACTTCTTTTAAAAATTCTGTAGGCAGGTGTCACCCAACCAGTTCGCAGAACAATGGCATGGCTCCCACAGAATTATTGGAGTATTGTCTTTTGTTCCTCCACCCAGGTTGTCTTTGCGTTGCATTATTATGATTAATTATAATGGTAAATGTGTACAGAACCATTATTTGTTATTATGTTTTCTCTGGTGCAGTGGTCTGGAGACCATGGTGGTATAGTCACATGTGGCAATTGGTCGCATAATGATAAGTTCGTAGTGACCGGATCTGACCTTGATATGTCGATTCGAATCTGGGACAGCCACACTGGGGCGCTCGTACAAACTATCAAAGGTCAGAGTTAATTCATAATGTGGAATGACCTTTCAGTGGTGATATGGATGTAACAATTATTATGACGATGACACAATAGTGACAATGATGATGATGATATCAGTGGCGCTAATGATGATGACGACGATGATGATGATGATGATGATGATGATGATGATGATGATGATGATGATGATGATGATGATGATGATGATGATGATGATGATGATGATGATGATGATGATGATGATGATGATGATGATGATGATGATGATGATGATGAAGCAGAGGATGACGACGATGATGATAATTTTTTGTGGCACCTTTTACACTGATGAAATTTATCTGCAAAGACTAGCCATCCCAGGACTATGCTCCTCTAATTTCTGCCGGATAACAATAACGATTATTAATATGATGATGATGATGCTCACATACATAGTCACATACGTAAATACATACATACACACACAAACACACAGAGATATATCTACATTCTCATGCACACAAGTAGGCCTACTTGCGGTGTGAAATTGTCATAAGTTTTGTGACTGTCACTTCTTCCTCTACGCTCATTTTTAAGCTGTTGATGTATTTGAATATGTTTTGCTTTTGGCTACACAGATTTGCACAAAAGCACGGTAACTAATGCCTACTTTTCCCACAGCGACGACAAGATCTTCACGACCTCAATGGACTATTTGTCAAAAGTCTGGGATCTCAAGTCGAATACAAATACCATTACACTGGAGTAAGTTAACCCTTTGTACCCGGCTGACCACTTTAGCGGGATGTTATCCATAGAGTTACGGGAGCTCAGGGTTCAAGGGGTTAATAATATTCAGCTACAATGATGATACAGTGATACATTTGTTTATTTATCTACTTACCTATTTATATGTGTGGGGATAGGTGTACTTAGTATTAACTGGAATTAATGGAGTTAATTGTAACACATCAAATGGCTAGATGAATAAAAATTATTATAATTATTATTATTGTTGTTGGGTAGGCCTGAGTGTAAATTTATCTTTCTTCTTCCTGTTTGGTATCCATGTATCAGGCTGAGAAAGTGGGGTTGTGCAGTTCTAAATATTCCTGAAAAAGTCCTGGTACATAATTATTTGGATGGGCCCCTACTGTCAGAGAAATTTTTATTAAAGTTTCTTCTGTCTATGATTAGTTCTTCGATGTTCTCCGTTCATCGTTGTAGGGGTCACACGAACGTTGTATCGGCTGCGAGTTGTACGAGCAACGAACGAAGGTTGGCAACGGTGTCGTGGGACAAATCGATTCGCCTGTGGGACATCGCGACAGGAGAATATCGGTTAGGAATAACATTATGTTGTGCAGCTTCATGTTTGATCTGATAGAATTGAAATCTATTATTAATTTAATTTATATTAAATTATTTATTTTATTTTATTTTAATTAATTCAATTATTTTATTTTATTTTAAATAATTTTATTTATATGGGTTGTGATGAATTAAATGTGCGCTTGAACGTGGATTGACTGAACTGCAAAGTTAATAATTAATTAATTGCAGGATATGACTATAATTTATTTGGTTGCAAAAGTTTTTAAAAGCCAATATGCATACATAAATTTGTAAATGCGAATATATAAATATCATCTCTGACTATGTACATATTCGTGTGTGTCTGTGCAGTACGTACAGTTTGTTTACAGTTTATGTACAGTTTGTGTACAGTGTGTGCAGTGTGGAAATTTAGACACAAAGTCGGTAGAGTGCATGACCCTATGATACATGTACAGCTTGTTTACCAAAGCGTGTGTGAAAGTGATAAGGATTTTATTGCTACACTGCAGTTCCAATGTGGCAATTTAACTAGTACAGCATGTTAAGTTGTGGGGCACGGCGGTATAGTGGTGGTGTTCGGTGCCTTGGAGCCGGAGGGTTCCAGGTTCGAATCCACCTCAAGCCACTGCGTGAAGACCTTGAGCAAGTCCTTCACTCGCAATTGCTCGTGCGATTCTTCAACGTGTAACTCCCATGCAGTAGTAGGGAGAAGTGGAGGGATCCGGATTTGGATCTGTGCAAAGCAGTGTTCTGAGTTTTGAGTTAAAGACCTGTGGAGATATAGCAAGAGGTGGAGTTTTGGTGGGTTCTTAACTCCTTATGATGGCTCAGATTGCCGTAGTACTGGTGGAAGTTTGTTCCAAACAGGAGGAACAGTGATTGCTATAGAGCGATTTGCAAATTTTATTGATGAGGCGATGGAAGTGCGAATCAGTGTAATGGAGGAGGAGGAGGAGGAGGAGGAGGAGGAGGAGGAGGAGGAGGAGGAGGAGGAGGAGAGAGTTGAACGAAGTTGCTGGATGGTGAACAGCTGACGTTGAATAGGACAGCTGGTTGGGATGATTGAGCTATTATGTACTTGTCACAATATGAACCATATCTTTTAGTACTTAATCATATTGATACTGCCATGAAATATCATGGTCTGTATGGCCGTTGACAGTTTTGCCTATTGATGGTTGTATACAGTGGATGTTGGAATCTGATACTTGGTGCAGTTTCTGTCATGTGTCTGTTGAAGGAACTCTCGCCTCGTGACAGTTATAATTATGAACTTGGTGGGTTACTGCCGGGGTATTTTTGGACAGGCAATGTCATTACGCTGACTCGGTGTTTAATCTGGACATCTCCGGGGGAAGTTCCCCCAGGAATGAGAATTTCCCCCTCCCCTCAGAATAAATTGAGAGGTGTTGTTGACATGTATAAATTTACCATCCCCCAGAAAAATGCTATACGTAACATTTCCTCATCCCTCCGCCCCCCCCCCCAAACAAAAATTCGACAGCGCTGCATTGAAGTAGTCTACTAAAAAAGGTCATCAGATATTTTTTAAAGTAAATAGCACACCTTATGTTTTTTGGATGAAATTTTTGCGAAAAGACTTTTAAAAAGGTCGTCAGAAAATTATCCAGTTGAAGGGTGTCATCGGTGTCTTGCTGAGAGGCGGTTGTCGTCTGCCCAACACGGCCGATTTTCCCGCCTTCCCCAAAAAACCTGAATTCTCCTCCAAAAAGGGGGGGGACTAGATTAAACACTGCGCTGACTGTTTCGTGACAGTTCGTTGGTAATTAATTAATTACCGTAATTAGTTGTTGACATAAAATTAATTATATTGCGTAACATGATCGCAGGTCAAAAGGTTGTGCGCTGCTGCAGAAGGCACATGAGGGATCTATCAGTTCCTGTGATTTCTCAGAGGATGGTGAGTCATCGGGGAGTGGGGGGCACTTATTCATTTCAGTTTTTAAATTATTTCATTCTATTTGTCATCTTCATCATATCATTTTGTCATCGTTATCATCAGCGGCAGCAGCTTTACCATCATGATTCATCCTCCTCCTCTTCATCATTATCATCATCAGCATCATGATTTTCGTCCAGTAATTGTACATGATTACATTTATTTATTTATTTGAGATATTTATGTAGCGCCTCTCAAAGTTACCTACTCAGGAGCACTCCCGACCCAACCATGACTAAATGGGACAGTTTTGAGATTCTTTGAGAAACAGAGTGGAGTAACCCCCCCCCCCCACCGGAAAATAAGTGCAGTGTAGCAGGGAGGCCATTGCAGGATGTAGGACCAGCTACAGAGAAAGAATGGCGCTGTCGAAAATTGTCTATACAATACACAAACCATGTCTAGAATGGGCAGAATGTAGAGATTTTTAAACATTTCTCTGTTGTTTATTTCAATGTAACTTAACACTTTAACTGCGAACTGCATTGGTTTCCCAGTCACTTGTCATGAGAGGGTAAACTTATTTCTTGCTATGATTTGTATTGTCTGCCTGCATTTTGGACAAAGCATTGACTTTCTTTTGTTTTCTTTTGAGGTAGGATCGCTACTGGTGACGGGTGGTTATGATCAGCAGGTTCAAGTTTGGGATATGGACAACGCAGTCCGGAAACTCAGGCTTCAGGTTTGTTTATTCAACTTTATTGAAGTCGGTTTATTGGTAACCAGCAGTTTAGTCCATCGATTCCTTATATAGTGTTTAAAAAATTAGGAATTACTCTGTTCTGGGTTGGCTAGTTGAGCTAAGCTAATAATTATTATTATTACATATATTATTCAGTCATTCGTTCATTCATTCATTTGGAAACTGTATACAGCGTACCTTGAAGGAAACTACTCAGAAGCGCTCCCAACATAGACGTACCTGCAAAGGAAGGCCATTCCAGACTAGATTAAATTATTATTATTATTATTATTATTATTATTATTATTATTATTATTATTATTATTATTATAACTGTTGTTATTATTACTGGTTTTGTTATTATTTTTGTTGTTGTCTGGAATAGTCACTAGTCTTGGTAATTCTACACCTACAGCCTACAGTGTTGAAACGCTGAATTAATAATCAGTCATGCTGTATTCACTCAAGCCATAACCAGGTTGCATTCTGAAGACCTGCCTGCTGAGATGGAGAGAGAGACAGCCAAACAGCCGTAGAGAGAGTCAGACAGACAGACAGCCGCAGAGAGAGACAGACAGACAGCCGCAGAGAGAGACAGACAGACAGCCGTAGAGAGAGTCAGACAGACAGACAGCCGCAGAGAGAGACAGACAGACAGCTGCAGAGAGAGACAGACAGACAGCTGCAGAGAGAGACAGACAGACAGCTGCAGAGAGAGTCAGACAGACAGACACCCGCAGAGAGAGTCAGACAGATAGACAGCCGCAGAGAGAGTCAGACAGATAGACAGCTGCAGAGATAGAGACAGCTAGAGAGAGAGAGAGAGAGAGACAGGCTGTGATTTATAAGCAATAATCAATTCAATTAAAACGTATCAAATGCTAATCAACGTGGTTGCCTGTTGTGTGTGTCTCTACGGCTACCATTAGTGACTGCTTAGCATATTCTTTTCTTTTTGCCAGGGCCATCTCGGTTGGGTGGAGGATGTTTGCTTTAGTCCAGACCAGAAATGGATATTGTCATGTGGCAAGGTAAACATTTTAAACAATGCATTTATAATGGAGTTACATGATTATTATAATTCTTTGTTGACTCGTGCAATTTGCAATGTGTAATATTGCCATCATGTTAAAAGGTACTAATTGTATTGTATTACAAATACAATACAATACAATACAACTGAAATTTGATAATGCCCTTCTTACAAAGCTCAGAAGTGCACCTTGAAGCTTGGCATTGTATATTATTGTATCGTATCTATAAATTTAAGTATAACTCCTCTCTCAGTGCACACCAATCAGAGGTGCTCCCAGTGCGTGAGACCAAGAGAGAAAACAAAGTGGTCTTGAAACACAGAAAAGAGGCACTCATTGGCCCACCAGTAATAAGGATTAACGTGTCGAAGGAGGAAGCTGGCTTCACAGTGCAAGTTCAATTAATGGAAAGGCTCACATTTTAGCCATGCAGCATTTTGCCTATATATATATTTAAAAATTTCTTGTAGTATAGGTTCAATTTGCTTGTAATGGTTCCTGGTGTGTTCTGCATTTATGTTACCACATGGTGTTTGCAGTGTTTTAAGAACTACGTAGTTGCTAAAACAACAATTTTTAGAAGAAGCCTTAAAACTGTGGTTTTTATTGTTGAACAGGATGCAACTGTGAGACTGTGGAACATAGAGAATGCGGAAAACATCACGATGGTCAAGGAAACGAATAAAACAATCGGCTTACGATTACAGATTGTAAGTTGTAACTAAGAATAATAATAGCAGAATTGTAAATTGTGAATGAGCATCATGATGATGATGATTATGACGATGACGATGTTGGTGATGTGTGGTGGTGGTGGTGATGGGGTGACATTGGTGGCTGAGGCAGCAGACAGTGCAGACAAGAAGAACACGTTGCAGAAAGTTTTAATAGTGGGATGATGTGTATGAAAGAATGATAACAATACAGTTGTTTAAACTCATCATCTCCATAATATCCCTCACATCCATCACATCATCCCACAAAACTGAAAACGTTGCTCTTTCAGAAATCATATACAATACCATCAAGAGATAATAAGAACATAATTATGCACAATCATACGTATTTATGTATAAATGTAGATGGATAGACAGACAGATAGATGAATAGATGGATAGATAGATGATAATTATATGATAGACGGATGAATGGATGGATAGATAGATGATATATGATAGACGGATAAATGGATGGATGGACGGACGGTCGCAGACATAGACAGACAGACAGACATATAGATAGGTACCGGGTACGTAATTGTGGCATAATTCATTAAATATGTGCGTTCTGTTTCTTCCTGTTTACACTTTAGTGCGTTCAATGCGGCCAATCGTTTTCAACGGCAGGAAGTGAGACGTTGAAAGAAACGAAGATCTGTGTTTTCTGTCGTTTACAATCGTTGAATAAACAACAAAAGGAAATGCAAAACATCGATTCAAACGCAATTCACGATGAACTCTGAAACTGTTGCTGTTTGCTTGTGACTGTTCGAGTCCATCTGTCTTCGTCTGTGTTTCTGTCTGTCTGTCTGTCTGTTTGTGTCTGTGTGTCTGTCTGTGTTTCTGTCTGTCTGTCTGTCTGCGTGTCTGTCTGTTTGTCTGTCTGTCTGTGTGTCTGTCTGTGTCTCCGTCTGTCTGTCTGTCTGTGTCTGTCTGTCTGTGTTTTTGTCTGTCTGTGTTTCTGTCTGTGTTTCTGTTTGTCTATCTGTCTGTATGTCTTTCGGACTGGTTATCTGTCTTTTTGACTTCTGCCTGCCTGTCTGCCTGCCCTCCTGCCTGCCTGCTTACCTTCCTGCCTGCTTGCCTGTCTGCCTGCCTATTTGCCTGTCTATTTGCCTGCCTGCTTGACTGTGCATTTCATGACATTTTCAATACATATTGTAAAACCAGTTGTCTTTCGCTGAATTCTATTAGCATACACTCTGTGTTTACCCAAAGCTTTAGAGAGACATACATCTTTAAAACCATGGACTTTGTGTTGCGTTCCTACGCATAACAAAATTTCATATGAATATGCGATTTTTTGGGGTTAAGTTGAACCAGAGCTCCTTGTTCATGTCTGTAAATGGTAAATGAATCATCTTTTGACTGTGTTGCACAATAGTTGTGTCATTTATTCAAGCTGTTTGTATATAGTCATGACCTCTGTGTCATGGTGATAAATTATGTGCATAGCCTAACATAGTTTTTTATTGTTTGAGTTGTACACACCCTGCTTTGTCAGTCACTCTGCGCAGCTGACAAAGTCATCTTATTTTGTTGTGGTTTGAGTTGTATGCTTTGTCATCTGAATTGTATTGTATATGAGTATTTTTATGTGCCTCTCTGACCTATAGGGTTGTAAGGTCTCTTGAGAAAAACAAGCAGATTTGTTATAATCTTAGTTTCTTTGAAACAGCTAAATCTATTCATTTATTTAATTTATTACAAGGATTTATATAGCGCCCATCGAGGTGACTACTCAGAAGCGCTCCTGACTCCAATACCGTTAAAAAGACAGTTTGAGATGTGCATAAATTACTAAATCCAGCTACATTTGAATTAGTTTCAGCATTTTGTCTGCCCCTGTTGATTAATAAACAAAAATACAAGACACTACAATTTAATTAAACTGAAAACTTTATCATCCAATCTGTGTGGATGAGAGGGTTATCGTATTTTGTTTTGGTTTAAATTGTATGGTTGGTCACTTGCTTTGTGGGGAAAGAGGGCAATTTAATAGTTAATTAAACTTTTGACATTTAATTTGATTTCTCATATCGTATTTCAAAACATGATGTGTGCTCACAGCCGTGGGAAGTTTGTTCTGATTGCTCTTGTCTCATGTCAACATGGTGTTTACCATATTCTGAGGGGGCGGGGGGGCAAAGGGTCACAGAGAACATTTGGAAGTTACATGATCATACGCTCATAAACACGTACGTAGGCTACATTAGTATTATTATTGACTTTTTATATAGCACACCTTCAAGGTAATCTACTCAGAAGCGCTCCCAGTTCAACAACAGCTAAATAAGTCAGTTGTTTTTTTAAGTGAGCAAAGAACAGTGGTGGGACCTCTAGGCACAAGACGTAGTGCGATAGGACCCATTCCAGGTTCTAGGACCAGCCACTGATTAGGCCTACACTAGTGGTGGACATAATAATTATTGTGAGAATAATTGGAATCGATATGTTGTGTTTGCAGTGTGTCGGGTCACTAAAGGTCGATTCTACCAAAATTATAAATATTCAACGTGAGAAATCTTAAATTTACTAACTTTTGACAGTTATGATCAATCAATAAACTTAGGAATTATTTTAATTTCTTGGTACCATTAATTGTTAATATTCATGTTTAATGCAATAAAGACTGCACTTCCGTTAGATGTGACCTATTTACGTCTTAGGGTCATAGCTAGAGATGTCAACACGCTTATTCACTAAGTGGACTGATCTTTGAAAAATATGCAAATATCCAGAGCTTAGGCTCCTTTCCATGATTGAATGGCACGTTCCACAAAAGTTGGTCGAAGTCCGAATCTGATTCATGCACACACGCACCCACACGCACGCACACATACACACACACCCACATACACACACTTGTGCGTATACTCAGGCTTATGCATAGCCCTATAATGCAGAGCCTTCTATTACAAAGCGACACTTCTGGAACTAAAATGGAGCCCATGAATTTCAACCAATCACAGCGCGAGTTTCTCTTTACCATTGAATGCCGAACTCTCAATAATAGAAGCGTCTGCTATAATGGATACCCTGTGAGGTTACGCCGTTACGGGCATGGGGGATGGCGGTTCATGTGATAAAGTAGCCTACAATCGTGACAGATCCGGGTAATGGAAGTTCGTGGGAGACAGCGATATAATTAGACGTATACAATGTGGTCCTAGCTGCTGTATAATAACAATGAGCGGCTAAGTGTTTGACTAGCCGTGCATTGTGACCTAGTAAACGAACAAAATTACCATAGGCGGCCCAACGCGGTTGTGATAAGCCACCACTTTGCCTGTTAGGGACAGGATACGTTTTTTTGTTTCCATGCAGTGGGAGAAGATGGGAGAAAATTAATAAGATCGGGGTGTAGCAACGTAGCGCGATAGAGAGACAGGGAAACAGAGCCAGAGTAAGACAAACAGACAGACAGACAGATGATGATGATGGTGGTGATGGTGATGGTGGTGTTGACGACGACGAAGATGATGATGATGACGATGACGACGACGATGATGATGATGATGATGAGGACGACGACGATGGCGATAATGATGATGATGTAGTCCCAAGGAAACCTACTGTATATGCAGGCCTACATGTACGGCGGCGTTAGGTGTGATCTCAACTGCACATTCTTCACCCCCCCCCCCCCAACCCTCTTATTAATATAAAAGAAAATGCATCCGATAAAATCTGCAAGTCTAATTTAACCAAACGATGGAGGTGTCAATAAATTCCCGGGTGTAACTATCACGTCCAAATTCTAGACGAGTCGACGAGAAGTAGACCTACTGATACAAGGTAGGTGTGGGGTGCCGAGGGGGTCTGCCGACGAATTTTCTGGGACAAAATATTAAGACGTCAGATGGAAAAATGTAGAGATCAAGTGGGCAACTCCAAAGGTCAATTAAGTAGACGCATGCAGAGGTCAAGTGGTAGGTAGCTGCTAGGGGGGGGATACACCGAGAAGGGAATGATCGCACTGGCCCCATGAAGCCCTTATAATTATCATGTACCGTAATTCCATACGGGACCCACACAGAGTCTACACATACATGCATACATTATTTGAATCGTGATCTCAAACCACACATTTTGAAAGGACCACATGAAATTTATAAGCGCTGGGCATCAGCTTATTAACCAGCGTTGACGCTCATGGAACTGCTAGCATGAAAATGAAGTAGGCCCACCCTCTAGACACGCCGCTATGTAAAGCAATTTATGAGTAGAATTTGCACAAACATAACTGGACAGAGACAGACAGACCAGAGTGAGACAGACGGACGGACAACCAGAGTAAGAGACAGACAGACACAGACACGGAGAGAGACATACAAAGACAGACGGAGAGGAACACAGAAACAGAGATAGACAACAGAGACAGACAGACAGATAGATAGGTAGGCAAACGCAGAGAGAGACAGAGACAGACAGACAAAGACGGATAGAGAGACACAGGGACAGAGAGAGAGAGGGGGCAATATGAAAAGAGAGAGGATGTAGCAACAGGGAAGCACATTAATAATGATTCATTTCGAGGATTTTACATGCATGTGCATGATTTGTACAGCTGGCGAGGGGTTTAGCCTCAACTGCTGATCCCCACCCCACCTTCATCCTCCAACCTCACGTCGTGATCAAAGATTCACCGCCATAAACACCAAAAGACTGCTGATGCTAATTATTATTATTTTTATTTTTATTATATGCATGCGGACCTTAACCAGCGCTTGAATAACGTTTCAGAGCACGACGTTGTTACCCGGTAGTATGAGATCTGATGGCCTATAAAGATAATTCTAATGTTATTCTATTTGTAGGCTGTAATAGGCCTAGAGCTATGCATTGGCATAATAGACGCATTGTAGGCTGTTAGGCCTATATATATAATATATTATACCTGCGTCTCTCATCTCAACTTGTCTGGCATGTTATTGGACTTGAATCATATAGCACATTACATAATATATGTGTAATTATAATATATATATATATATATATATTATAATATATGTGTAATTATAATATATATTATATATATATATATATATATATATATATATATATATATATATATATATATATATTAGGGTGTCTCTTAGCACAATGGGGAAAAAATTTGGGTTTTTTTTCATATCACCCTCACAAGTTGTTAGGTTTATTTAAATAAAATTCTACAAAAAATTTCATTCAAATTGGGTAAAATTTAGAGGTCGCCCTCTAGCCTCAAAGTTTTGCATGTAACAGGTTCACTTCGACAATGGGAAATCATGTAGTCCAATGTCGCATAATAATTAATCAACATTTCTAGCACTAATCAATTTGCCTTGTTTATATGACATACTTGTATGTATGTGCACTTGATATATGGTCCATTCAAGAATACTACTCAGAAGTGCTCCCTACTAGGGCACGGACACTGAATCTGAGATTCACACCAAAGCGCATGAGCATTTGGTGGCATTTTGGAGTTCGGTCATGAGTCAAGTCTTTCAGAGGAATTCAACTCTGACAGGTCTTTAGATGGATTATAACTGCAAAAGGTGCCATCTTGCACTCCAGCACTTTATATAAGGCTTTCAAGATGGTCGTTAATACTCATTATGCTGTGTGGAAGTTGGGTCTTCCTTTGGTTTCCCATCCCAATGTGCTGCCAATAGTGCCAAAGGAACAGCCTACAGCGAACTCTGATTTTAAGTTGTGTTATACGGTTATTGGCGCTGGCACGATGAATTATTGTAGCCTGCTGTTGATATTCAAATATATAATGACATGCCCAAGGATACATGCAACTTCACTGACAATAACGGTGGCATTTCTGGATGAGACATTGGTTCTGTCGAACATAGATAGTGTCTACGAGACTTTATGTTTAACCGTGTTCTCTTTGGAGTTGAACCTTTGCTGTAAGCACAGGCAGGATGGTAATCTCCCCTCTTTTTGGCAACACCATTTGATAAGTCAGAGTCTAGCACAGCCCGACTGGTCGATGCTTTGATGTCTTTTGTGATCACAAAAGGCGTTCAAATTGCACCTGATCACTCTTGTGCACTCTATTTGAGGTGATACTGGACCATATATGTCATTTGCCTTCCTAAATATGCCTTTGCCGATATGCGTGACGTTCTTCACTGGCTTCCTGTTTCTCAGGGCATCTTCCGAGCTGCTCTTGTTTGGCGTTCTTATTTACGCCTCATCGTATCTCATTGTGTCTGATCTTTGTTGACCTGTCTCTCTGGCCGACAAAGATTGCATAACCTTTGTTCTTCTGCAATGGCCATGGAGAGCTGTCGGTTCTGCGAGCTCACACTTCTATTAGAAGCGTTGAGCTATTCCGATTGTGAGTCCATGCATCTGGAATGGCCTCCACTGGCCCCCACTCAAGAAGCGAATTGCGTATAGGATATCTACTCTAGTCTGGCGCTACATGCTAGGCCTTGTTCCTGCCTACCTTTGTGATCTCTGTAGCCCTACACTTAGTTCTCACCATTTCCACTCCCTTCGTTCGACTGAACAAAGTCTGCATGATCTCAGTCCATTTTACTCGTACTTCCACTATGCAGAACCATGCTTTCTGAGTGGTAGGACCCTCATCCTGGAATGGTCTCCCACTGACCCTCCGCCTCTTTGTAAAAATACTTCTCAGGCTTTCCTCTCTCTCACCTTAAGACAGTTTTATTTGGCCGCGCTGAGGTTGGGAGCGCCTCTGAGTAGCCCCTGAAGGGGTGCTGTATAAATGCATCGAATGAATGAATGAATGAATGAATGAGTGAGTGAATGAATGAATGAATGAATGAATGAATGAATGAATGAATTAGACTTGCGATGATGGCTAGGTAAAACTCGTCTGATTTCTATAAGTCGCACAAATCTCATTCCGTTAGCTGTTGCTGGGTTGAGAGTGCCTATGCGTAGGTCGCTTGAAAAGGCGCCATATAAATCATCGGAATGAATAAAAGTGAACAGAAGGTAATAACCTGATTTACTCCTTCTACATATTGAAATTAGCTTATCAATAAGTCAATCTAGGACTTTTCTATCAAAGCGAACGATGTGGCATATTTTTAGACAATAGGACTAGCCTACATGTGTTAAAACTTTGACATCAAAGGGCGACCTCTAAATATTCTCCGATTGCCTTCAAATTTTTTTATAAATTTTTTCTCCATCAACCGCACAACTGGAAGGGGTGATAGATTAAAATTTCAAACTTTCAATTTTAAGAGACACCCTAATATATATATATATATATAATATAATAAATATGTGCCTATATTTACATTCATGACTACTGTTATGACTTCCTTTCTGGACGAAAGAGCCTAATTTCTTCTTACAAGAAATTTGAATTAGATTTGTAATTGTTGAACCACTGATGAATGTATAATGCATGCATGTATGGTGTATGTGCATGTTTGTTTGTTTGTGCACTTGTTATAGCGCCCCGCCAAGCTCCTACTCATAGGCGCCCCCGACTACAGCGCGGACAGTGCATCGGAGTTTCACACCGATGGCTGGGCAATTGCGAGTGAAGGACTTGCCCAAGGTCCCTACGCGGTGACTTGTGGTAGATTCAAACCTGCAATCCTTCGGCTGCAAGGCAACGAACATACCCACTGCACCACTGTGCCCCACAAGTATATGTATGTATGTATGTATTGTATGTACGCACGTGTGTATGCAGTAAGAATGAGAGAGGTTGAAGGGGACATAGACAGAGACATAGAAAGCCAGGCAGATTTCTTTGCGTAGCCTATCATATTCATTATTAGCCAGTTGATTAAGTGTTTGCCCACTTACAGTAGGCCTACATGCTGAATAGTCCTACCAGGGCTTATACTATACGGGGCCTGACTTTAGAAGGCTCAGAAGTATATCCCCTATAGTCTATAGACGATTAAAATAGAGCTCTCCCCTTTCACAGATAAGGGTATATATACCAAAAATAACAATTATGGGAACAGGACGTAGAAAGGGTATACACAAACGGAGGTTAATGCAATTTTAAAATTATATAGCGCCACAACAAGCTGCGACCATTCAGTAGCGCTTCCGGTGCGAGCAGGCCCGTTATATTCCTTTATCCCGAAGGAAGAAATTGATTTTAGCCCACTCTAGACTTATTGAACAACAGTATAGGCTACTTGTTGCAGTTTAACGACACTACGATATCAAAGATGATTAGTGTCGCCCTCCTCCTTTGTCCAAGCTTGGGACTGGCACTCTTTCCGAGTGCAACAGTGGCGGAGTTTTGAACAACAGTTTACGATGCTTAAACGATAGATGCAGATAAACGCTCAGCCAAGGGGAGAGTTTGGTTATACTCTAATGATTATGCTTGGGAATACGAGGTAGAGGAGAAAATAATATTACTGGTGCAATTATCTTTTGAATAATAATTAAGCCTGCAGATAATTATGGATAATTATTGTCAATCAGCACAGAAAAATAGACATTGAAAAGCGCCGTAGTTCACATCCTATTTCTACGGAATATAAAGGCCCATGTGGGCCATGTAGCCCTACTAGGACCAAAAGAGGCCCATAATCAAGAGTGCGCGCATTATTTTAGCCCGCTGCATGCAGTTCACGCAATTATGCACAGTAAGTTGACGTTCAGCGTTGTACATGTATAGGCCTACACTGGCCCTACAGCAACGCGAGTTGCTATTTAAGCTTATTGCTTTGTGCTAGATAAATTTTGCGGATCGGGGTCACTTACATGTGGACCTGAAATAGCTTGGACTTTGCAGTTTGCGATTACGATTGGGAGGTAGTATGTATACATAGGCCTAAACAGGAAAATAACAAAAAGGACCAAACCAGAATATGATTGAAGCTTGCTGTACAAGTGAAATTAAATAATACTCTCTGTAGCCTATATATATATATATATATATATATATATATATATATATATACAATATATATATAGTATATATATGACTATGTATAGTCAGTAGTCTACGCCGCAACTGCATAACCCTTGTGGGGCGCGGTGGTCTAGTGGTGGCGTCGTTGCCTTGGAGCCGGAAGGTCCGAGGTTCGAATCCACCTGGCCGCGTAAGGACCTTGGGCAAGTCCTTCACTCACAATTGCTCAGCGCTTCGGCGTGAAACTCCGATGCAGTGTCCGCTCTGCATCGGGAGCGCCTCTGAGTAGGAGAGATTGAAGTGGCGCTATAACAAGTGCACATACAAACATCAAACCCTGTTGCGGGCTTCCTAATTGTTGTCCAGTGATTTTCTGTTTCCGTTGTAGAATGCTTATTTTCCTTCTGCATGGTGCAATAAAGAAATAAACTAAATTAAATTATCTCATTGCGTGTGTGCGTGTGTGCGTGTGTGCGTTGGTGTGCGCGTATAGATCTATGCGTGTACGTGTGTTTGCATTAGACTAATGCACAGACACGTACAGTCGTACGCGCATAGATACACACACAGTGTCACACACCAATGTGCCATTAGACATCAAGTAAAAACATAGCACACGCAGGCTGTGTTAAAGGCAAACAGACATAGGCTACATGTATACAATATAGCCTAGGCTACGTTCAACTATAATATGATTATTATAAAGCCTAGGCCTTGCAATCGTACAGCTCTCTGTTAAAACAGCTAAACAAAGGGCACCATCTTATTCACGAGCGACTATAGTCGAATGCATGTAACGCGTGGCTGCAAAGCACTCATGAGCGAACCATTGATCGATTGCGCTCCAGAATATGGACATTGGAATCACGATCGTCGAAGCAGGAAGTCTAAGGCCTATAAACACGTCGTCTGAGAAGTCTGTGTGCCTATTGGTTGTCAGAATTTGCCCCAGAAACCTATCATACAACCTATATATATAAGCTTATATAAGCAGGCCTATAATTAATTAACCTATATATATTTATGATTTGCCTGGGTTTTAAAGTTTCTCAATCAACCTAAAATGTTGACAGCAGAAGAACTTAACCGACAATCAGGAAGTACATGTAGTATTCCCTTTCAGGGTCCATTGTTTTTCCCAGGCCTGCAGCGCAGACCAAAGCTTAGCCTGACGGTTAGTTAGCGGTGGGTCATATAAGTTCATTATGTCACGACTTAAGCGTCGCATGGGCCTAGATCTATAATTATGGGCCTACTATAATAGGTCCATTATAGGCCTATAATAAGTCTGATATAGGCCGACTTAGACCTCGGTCTATTATACAGTAACTCATGCAGTCGACTCATTTGCTGGTTCATCGCAATAGTCACTCTAATTATAATAGCACCGTGAATTAACTCTGCGTGATAAACAGCGGCTCATGAAAGTTTACGGACCAGTTTTACTTCCCGAGAGGCGATGAATCGGTGTAGGCCGGACTTAGAGAGCACAGCCACAAACAATAATAATATTTCTGTTAGAGAATTGTAGGGCCTACGTTGCTGTCTTCACAAACTTTGGAGAATTTTCTCTGTGGGTTTAAAAGGATTTTGGTGGTGTTATTTACTGGTAGTATGGTCTGAAATTTCTAACAGGATCGGACTGAAGCTCCGGTGTTATAATAGACCGACTATTGACCGTCAGCTTGACGTTCGTGATCAACTTTTGAGGAGGATTAACTTACACGGATTGAGAATAACACTGTTACCATGGAGGATAAAACATCGACTGAGAATAACACTGGCAGTGTCACAATAGAGGATAAAACACCTATTGATGATAAAACTGTCACTGTCACAATAGAGGATAAGAAACCTATTGTGGATAATACAGTCACCGTCACAATAGAGGATAAGAAGCCTATTGTGGATAATACAGTCACTGTCACAATAGAGGATAAGAAGCCTATTGACGATAAAACTGTTGCCATTGAGGATAAAACACCGATTGAGAACACCACCGTCACAATTGAAGAGAAACCGACTTCGAATAACACCAATAATGGTAAGTTTAGAGTTTAGACTATATATGTTTAATTATTGTCTTACATGCATTTGCGCCGTTTTAAAGATCATCCATTTGGTGCACGAAAGTAGCCTAAATATGAACTAACAAGGAGCGAAATGGTTGGTGTAGGCCTACTATAGCCTGCAGCAGTCAACTCGAGACTTGTTACTGTTTAACGACTCTGCCATATCAGCGATGATTAGGTCACCCTCCTCCTTTATCGGGGCTTAGAACTGGCAGTGGCAGAGTGTAACCAGTAGCGGAGTTCCTGTCGACTTGGACGCAAGTTTGGTCTATTACATAGACTTTAAATCCTCGTCGGGGTGTAGAGAGAGAGAAACGCTTTGAGATTTGACATCAAGTGGCGCCCCTGTCGAACTCGGCCATAACTAATGGATCTAACAAGACGAGTTTTACAGCGCCTTATTTCAACAAGACCAATGCTAGACCAGTGTAATGACAGTGCGCTGTCGCTGTGGATATCAGGCAGAAAGGCAGATATTTGGCCACCATCCGCCTTGATAATATTATTATGTCGAGGCTAAGAAAAGTAATACTGCCAGCATTTCATGATATTCGGGGCTGAATAAAACATTGGAGTAGCCTACTATCAGATTTAGGCTGAAAGTATTCAAAATACAACGCCCCAACGATGGCCTAGTTAAGCGCATTGATCGCCAGAGCGTATAGGCTACTCATTTATATTATACACGTAACAAGATACTTTTAACATGAACGCAGCTAAATAACCTATGTAAACCATCTATAGCACCAGACAGTGTTTGTTTGTTTGTATGTGCAGTTGTTATAGCGCCCCTTCAAGCTCTTTCTACTCAGAGGCGCTCCCGAATGCAGAGCGGACACTGCATCGGAGTTTCACGCCGAAGCGCTGAGCAGTTGTGAGTGAAGGACTTGCCCAAGGTCCTTACGAGGCGATCGAGGTGGATTCTAACCTTAAAGCTTCCGGCTCCAAGGCAACGACGCCACCACTACACCACCGCGCCCCCAATGTATGCAGGTGACCTTAAATATTGGGACTCTGCAGTCCATACTGGGTACCTTTTTTCACCAGCATGTCACTTGTTCTTGACGAGAATGATGTCCCTTTGCATAGCCTCCATATGGCACGATAAAAATTGATGGTTTAGGCGTGGGACGCGGTGGTGTAGTTAATTGTGGGTTCAGTTTCTTGGAGCCGGAGAGTTCCAGGTTCAAATCCACCTCAAATCGTCGCGTATATGGACCTTTCAGCAAGTCCTTCACTCGCAATTACTCGAACGCTTCGGCGTGAAAATCCGACGCAGTGTCTGCGCTATAATCGGGAGCGCCTCTGAGTAAAGAGATGAGTGGGCATTATAGCAAAATAATGTGAGAAATAAAAAAGTTAAATATTATGCGACCTCTGTGTCAGACGATTCGTGGTTCGTCTAACGATAATATCTGGCTGATTTTCAGAGATTTAAATCTCGAGAAATAGCATGGTCCGTACACAGGGGAACCTTCCAAGCCATTCAAACGGGTAACGGTGGCGAAGGATTTTCACACGATCAACTCATTGAAAAATGTGCAGAGTCAAACACAGGCTTCTATCCCCCATCCTCCCCAAGCAACCGGTCTCAATCAGTCTTCTTTCCCCCTCCCAGTTTGGCCTTCCCCTCTGACCCGGCATCCTCCGTCCTGACATGAGTTTTTGACTATATTCTGATTCCCCGCCCCTGTTTGTAACTGGGCTCAAATTGCGTCAGCCCATTAGACTATTATATGGATAGAAGCCCCTGGAGTAGAGACTGCAAGCACGATCGCAAAACCGAGCGCATTTAATTGGGAAATTGCAAGAGTCGTGTATGCCGAGAGCATAAATACATCCAAAGTCTAATCACACACACAGAAATAATAGACCAACGAGTAATAGATTGGCATGTAAAATTATGCGCAATTGTCACTTGTGTATCCGAACATTCGCATTAGCATAATAATTATGCCCATGCAAGTGAAGTAGAGCTCTTGAACTCCACAAAGACTACAGGAATATGAATGCAACAGCTCGAGCAGTTAGAGTTTCAATACTTAGCAAATTTAAGGAAATCTATTGGCTGTTAAATTATCTTGTTGTAGGCTACCGTACTGTATGGTCTGTATAATAATATAATGAGGGACTTAAATAGCTACTCTATATTAGAGGTCGTTCGGGATGAACAGTATGAACAGTTTGAGTTGAGAGAAGCTAACTGGGGTCAAGTGCAGTTGGGGTATGCACAGAAGGGTCAACTAAGGGACCCTAAGAAAGATTGGAGGGTTGAAACTCCAAACAACGACAATTCTCATCCTGCAGGGGAACAGGGCCGCCGAGAGGGGCAGGGGAAAATGCCTATATATGGACCCAGCAACTGTACAGGGCCCAGGCTAGGTGGCTATACTTCGAAACGTTTATGATTTGCGCCTTTTTAAAAATAGCATTACAAAGAGTTTAAACTTCAAATTGAAACTAAATAAAATTAGAACTTGTATACCCCCGGTAATCATAATTATAAATTGTAGGTCGTACTTGCACTTTTATCACTATACAATTTGCTTCGAAATATTTCTTTCTCTTTAAGCTTAGGTTGATGGATGGACGAACGATGGACGGATGGATGTATCATGTATGATGAGTGGATGGATGATGGCAGGACTTTTTTAACGTGCAGTTGTGCACAAAATGTGCTGTTGTAGAAGCACTTCTGTACAATTAAAACTAGCAAAAAGGTGATTGTCCTCCGATTGGAAGTAACTTACATGTACCATGGAGGATGGGGAAAGGAAAGAAGGAGTTGTGCAGTTCTACAAATTCCTTAGAAACAGCCCCAGATGATGAATTATGGATTTGTTTGTATGTGCACTTGTTATAGCGCCCCTTCAAGCTCGCTCTACTCAGAGGCGCTCCCGAATGCAGAGCGTACACTGCATCGGAGTTTCACGCCGAAGCGCTGAACAATTGTGAGTGAAGGACTTGCCCAAGGTCCTTACGCGGCGTGGTGGATTTGAACCTCGAACCTTCCGGCTCCAAGGCGACGACGCCACCACTACACCACCGCGCTCCACAAATGGATTATGGGTGGTGGGTGATGAATAATAGATAAAGAATGTTTAGGGATCCGTGACCGCTCTGCCTATAATTATTTCCTGGAATTTCTCTAATCTTTCTCTTGTATGCAGGACAGACCGGGGGCGCCAGTGAGGACGCCACGCCCATCCAGTCTTCCCCGAAAGATGATAGCCAGGGTTGGCGGTCGTTTCTAGCTCTGTTCTGCTGCGCCAAAGGTCAAGCGGATATAAACGGTACAACAAGTCCGACGACAAACTCAGCGCAGTAAGTAGAACATGTTCAAACAGTCTATGTGGCACCAAAAGCGCAAAACTCAAAATTCTTAAGGCTACTCGATCTAAAGCGGAGTAAGGGCACCAACGTATTCGCGAGCGTTGAGAGTTGTCAGAGAGATGTCAAGGAAAGATACGATATGGAAAGTACCGGGTACATACGAAATGGAAAGTACATACGAAATGGAATGTAGGCTACATACGAAATGGAAAGTACATAGCCTACGAAATGGAAAGTACATACGAAATGGAAAGTACTCACGAAATGGAAAGTACATAGCCTACGAAATGGAAAGTACATACGAAATGGAAAGTAATTACAAAATGTAAAGTACATACTATAGCCTACGAAATGGAAAGTACATACGAAATGGAAAGTACATACGAAATGGAAAGTACGAGTCCAGTTGCCATAGATACCGCCCATTAGCAGCACGCAAAGATATTTGGTGAAATGAAGCCTTGCTGCAGCGCTCGTGAATAAGCTGGTGTCCTGAGCTTGGCTTTCGAGTGGGGCTGTAGAAGTTTGGAAAGTAGGCTACGATTACGATTTCGAGGGTTAGGCCGATTGCTTGGAGTGTCAAGCCGCGTTGCGCCCTACACACATACACGCATCTTGTGTCTTTTTGTAGTTGTACGAACTAGGTTGTCATGCGCTATGTTGTGCTGTTTTTATTTCACATGATTATTAGGTGACCGTATTATTGGGTTTGTCCATCCCTATGGGGTGACTATAATTGATTGCCACAAATAATGTCAAATAATATGTTCACTGCATAATTGTATTATGGTGGTTCAGCCGTTCAGGAATATAAATTGAATTAAATTAAATTAAATCATAATTGACATAAGACATAGATCTATATACACACACGCATACATGCATAAATGTATTCATACATGAATACTGGTAGTCCGAACAATTATTGCTTGAACAGTTGTGACTAAGTATCTCAATCAAAAAAATTAATTGTGTTTGGATAAAAATTGTTGCTTGAAATAATGTTATTCCAGTACAAAATTAATGCTTGATAATCAATCATTCATCTGTTTCCAGATACTCGAAAAAGACGAAGAAGAAATCAAACAAAAATGCAGACGACGAATCAAATATCAACGATCTAAATGCCAGCGTAGACGTATGTACTAATTAACCATACAATAATTAATTTTTCTATCGAGCCATTATTTGCTAATCTCCGAAAATGTATTAGAATCTATGTTTGATTTCATGTAAGCCTACACGTTTACTGACAAACGTATCAATGCGATGATAAGCAGGGGCGGATCCAGGGGCAAATCCGGCCATGGCCCCTCCCCATTCATAAATATACATAGAACGTGTCCCCCCCTATTAGGTTTCAACAAACTTTCAATGAATGGGTCGAGAAAAAGGTCCACCAGGTTTCAATGGTATGCTTTCCACATTGCAACTCAGACGACTAAAAACTAAAAAGTCATCAGATTTTTGGCACAATTGTATGTAAGCTTATTTCAAGGCAAGTATGACCAAAGAAAAAAACAAAGGTCATCAGGTTTTTTGGCAGGCAATATAATCGCATAATATATTTCAAGATTCCAAAGCAAGTTCGACCAAAATTTAATGACTAAAAAAGAAAAAGGTCATCAGTTTTTCCATTTAATCGTGACATTTCTATCTGATACTGGTGAAAATATCAAAGTTCCAGTCCATAATGCCATCATATGCATCAAAATTAAAAAATTTATCAGCTGGTTTTCGATGCTGACTTGTTCGGCCATTGACGCGAGCGTCTTGAAGTTTGCGTCGAGGCCGAAAACAAAACACTTTGAGCACACATTGTTTGAAATGTGAAATTAAAATTAAGCAAACATCTATAATTTATAAATGACATTTTATATACAGACATGCATATAGGCTACATACATTTTTTCGTCCACCCACCTATATCTTAACCCACTGAAATCCTAGTTTGCTGATCGGCTATTACGTCTAAGCTTACGCATCACTAACAAAATCAAGGAACTTATTAATATAGCCTATTTACTGGTAAATGTATTACAAAATTAGTTTTCTGCTGAACTGTAGGATTTGTTCGGAAAGCAATGGTTTGGATACAGTCGAAAGAAATCGAAGAAAGGTCAGTTAACATTTCTTCGTCCTTACATTCTATTGTTTCGATTTGGTCATTCATTTATTCACAACATAACATAACATAACATAACATGACATGACAGAACATAGCATAGCATAACATAACACAACATAACATAAAATAGGCATAACATAACATAGCATGACATAACATAAGTTTTTATTGCTCCCATAAAACACAACATACAATTTCAAATTAGCGCTAAGCTGGGATACAAACGGACGACCTAAGAGGGACCAGAGTCCCGCTAAGCAGGTCCACCGATGTACCAGTATACTGTCATTCATTCATTCGCTCTCGTTTGTTCGTTCGCTCATCCATTCATTCATTCTTTCTGTCGTTCGTTCGTTCGTTGGCTCATTCATTCATTCATTAATCTCTTAAATTTAATAGCCAAATGAGCCAATGGCAAAGCAGCCTACGTCGTCAAATTTCTCGGTTGTATCTTGAATGAATTGATGCTGCGTTCACTACCCCTAACCATTCCATGCATCTGGGTTCAACAAATTAACTAGGCCTCTATTAATTTTGTCTTATCGTGGTTGGACTGGGAGCGCCTATGTGTAGACTCTCTACAGAGCCCTTAACAAATTCTCAGAGCGCACAAATGAATAAATTAGTATAGGATCAATGGGGATCATGTTTCAACTGACTCGATCCCCAAAAAATCGATATTGACGAAAAAATGTAGGATGTTCGTTTGAAAAATAATTGTCTTAGCAAAGAACATGACGAATCTGGATGTGATCGGAGAAGTGAAGACGGTTGACAACGACATTTTGAAGGCAAAACTTGGAGCAAAGCAGCGAGGAAAGCGACCCCCGACTTCATTGCATATGAAGAGAATGGTCTCGAGTGATGTCTTCGAGAATCTTTCGCCGATTCTCTCACCCAATGTAAGTCTGGAAAACTAACCACGTTTGTATGTAGGCCTATGAGCACTTGTTATGTGCACTAGTTATAGCGTCTCTTCAAAATTTCCTACTCTTACCTTGTTCCATTCCTTCGCTACATCTCGCTTTGACTATTGCTCTTCTCTCTGCTTTAGCCTCATATCAAGCAGAATGGCTTGCTAGGGTCGGGTATAATTATAGGCCTATTGCGCTCTGCTGCGCGTCTCATTATTCAAATCCCTAAATATGGTCACGTTTCCAGCTACATGTAGCCTATAGATATATGCTGAAGGTGCTTCATTAGCTTACCAATTGCCAGCGTCTTAAGTACAGGGTAGCTGCTCTGGTAAGGCAATCATTTCTTTGATTTGCTTAATAATTCTCAGGACCCTAACATGACTCGCTGATTTTGTGTAGCGGCGTCGCCATTCTGATTCTAAATGAGCGATACCGGTATAATTGACTTTAGTTACCTCTATGAATTCTCAATGACTATAATATTGATATTTATTCTTTTCAGCTTCCTCTCATCTCGGAGTTGAGCCTGACAGGAACAACATTGCCAGGTAGGTCTAAGCTTTGTTTCTGCATTTATGACATTAAAGTCATGTAATATAAACTATTGAAATTTCTTTAAGTTAAACATCCGGTTATTCTGCTCTGTGTCCGACGCCCGTCATGAAAAAATCCCAATGCAAGTATTGGTGAAGAAACTAATAGGTGAAGACGTAGGTGGAAAAGTGGAGGAGGAAATAATAATAAAAAAAATAATTGCATACGCTGGTATAGTGCGTAATCACCGAAAAATCGTGACATCTGTCTCAAACATAGTAAATTTTGTTGGAATCAGATCTACCAGCGCATGCAATTACATTTGGCCGCCGAACTGAAAGTAAAACTGAAAAGCACCGCATCGCCGTCGTGATCATAGTCATGATACGTAACGACCTCTTTCCAAAAAACATGATAGCCAGAATATTAATATCATGCAGGAGTTATCAGTAGGCTTACATGTCTGCAGGCCGCACTAGTAGTCTATGGCCCATGTTTCATTGAATGGCTAATTTTAATGTTATATAATTGTGGTATAAAAACTCTGACAGTTGACCCAGCATTGTTTTGCCATATACCTGATGTTATAGTCTGAGTGTATAACTGTATATAATTATGATATTGAACGTCATAATTATATGCCAGGACAGGACCTATTGTAAGATATAATAGAGGTTTATCATCGAACTTGCGCCGAATCTCACGCCTATTACTGTTAGGCCATATTTGCTCCTCTTTTTTGCATAAAATATATCGGTCGGAAAAAGTGATAATGATTATTCCGCCTAAGCTCTAATGACCCTGAAACTAGCATGCCAAAATAGAAACCCAACGCTTTACTATGAACTGCGATTATCTGACGCTCGTACACATTTTCACCACTGCTTCCTTTTTCTTTAAGTGTCGTTATTGTATTGCCATAACCATAATTAGCATATATTCCAGATTTAAAACTATTGAGTATATTATCAGTGTCGAAAGGCACTTTCTTCCTCCAAACGTTAAACCGTAGCCTAATTGATTTGGTAAATAAATATTTCAGGTACTAAATATACTGACATCGTGCGCAGTAGCCTAACATGTAAAACTTGAGTAAATTAATTTTAATCCCCAAAAACTTATTCATAGGTCTACTCTACATGCTGCAGACAAGTCAATGCTCGACAATATCAACTGAAACCTTAATATTATCGGAAAACAGGATTATTAATTTTAAGTCCTGCTTAGTACGCAAACCTATTAGTACACTGGCCTGCCATTACCCTATTATAACTTTGATTATAGGAAACAAGTTACCGCCTTTATAAGAAATATTTGATTAATTATAAGAGTTATAGGGAAACTTGGGGCAAGATGGACCCTTGGATATGATGCACCAGTCAATTTAAGGTATTATAATACATGCATATCACTCTAGTTTCTCTACATACGCACTAGAGTGGGTTTCCGAGCGGGTTGTCGGTTTTACCCTACTTCCGTAGTGACACGGGTTTTCCCAGTCGATTGATATGATTTGAAGTTTACGGCCTATAGTCATAATTAACATCATCTGAATAGAGCATCCTGTCTGCATGCACTTAGCCATAGTTCACATCATCACAATACAGTATCCTGTCTATATATCCATAAATCACGTTGTAATAATGCAGCGTCCTGTCTAAGTAACTGTAATTGTAATTGACATCATCAGAATACAGTATCCTATCTAAATAGTGATAAATCACGTATTCATAATACAGCATCCTCATGACCAAATAGCCAAAATTCACATAATCAGGATACAGTATCCCAAAATAATTATTGGAGCACCTCTCACAGCATGGACTATTCAGAGACGCTTTCAGCACAGAAACCCCGGAGGAAAGAAAAGCCCCGAGATCGATAGAATTCGGGGAAGATTCCAGACGTAAGCCCAAACCGTAAGATGAAGGGTAAGGCCAGTTAACGTTATCAGTTGATTTTATGCTCGTATAGCCTACACTTCCCACATCATAAGCTTATTATTTTTGTTTCAATGCTCTTGTTGTAGCACTTCAGCATCATAGTCTAACTTTAAAACTAGTGTTATCAGTGTCGAAAATATTCAACATTCGTTTCCACATCGTACAAGTGTGTCCTTAATCTCTTATAGATAATTGTTGGTATCAACCTACATGTAAGTATTCACCCACTATCGGTCTGCACTTCAGAGAGCAAACATCTTCATATGGGTGTCAATTATGTTTGCCAGCAGGCAGCAGCTTACCTGGTTTTTTTTACTCACTCACGTCCAAGTTGCCTGATAAGTTAGTTACCAATTGCCAATTGGCAATCACATTTCAAATATGGCTACATTGATATTGACAAAGCACTGATCCATTAATAAAAAAGATAACAGAATCGAGTTTCCAATGAAGTGCGGCTCCTACGTCATAGAATGGTTTTCAATACTACTACTGTAATGCTCTTACTCGTAATCTGTAATCGCGAACTGCAAATAATTCAAAAAGCGTTAGTTTTGAAACCAAGCACATGGAACTAGGCTACATGTAGCTTATTCGCAAGCGCTGCATCTTGTCCGGGGGGGTTGTCCACAATGTCCAGGGACGTATAGCGAAGATCCGAGTTTTGTTTGCCTTGCATGTGTACCAAAAGTTAATTTGCTTTGAAGAGATATAAATTTTAAAAGAGATTTCCCCGAAAATTGGGCAAGTCAATGCCTTTCAATATTCATACAATATCAAGTCCACTATATAGATATACAACCTGTGTCTGCTCTGGCAGATATGAGCAAAATGCTAAAATATTTTCTGAAATACTGTAATGTAAAGTTTCCTGCTACATGTAGGCACGAAAACAGATCTGAAGAGCAGTAGGCTACCTGTAGACCCTATTTAAGTAACAATTTTGAAATGAAACTCTGCTGTCAAAAGAATTTTGTGGATCTTTCAGACGTGTAGGCATTTTTAAATGTTGAACATCGAAGGAGCATATGCTTAATGCGGTGCATTGATGAGTATTTCCATGCTGGAGCTATATGAATCTTGCACATCTACTGTGCGTGTGTGTGTGTGTGTGTGTGTGTGTGTGTTTGCGTGCGTGTGTGTGAGCGCGTGTGTATGATTCCGCAATGAACTCACACGAAGCCTGTATAATATAATTATCCGAGTGTTTTTTTAATCTAATCTTGTTAGACCTACATGTAGTCTGGCTAGGCAATTTATTACAGACCAGTTTAATCGTAGTCTAAACCGATCAATCTATTCTATAGACCTATGATAATATATTAATTTTATTACTATATATATAGCTAATAACTTGCGTCTGTATAACTTGACATCAGTATGAGAACTGTAGAAAAATAATTGACATAAACTGTAAAAAAAGTAACTGACATAAACTGTAGAAAAATAACTGACATGTTGATTTACGTGGAGTTTGGGTTTGCAACGAAGACTTTACTATGCGGCCCTGAGAAAGACTCTGGTCTGAACTCCCCAACCCCCTCGGCAATTCTCACCCTGTTTGGCGCTATCAGTCCAGTTTACAATGGATTAAGCTCATTAAACTCTCTTGAACTTCGCAATGATGATATGAATAGGCCTAACATGAAATGAAATAAATTTACCTGGGTTGAGTTGCCGTCATTCGTTCAACGACTTTGTCTAGCAGGACTACAATAATAATTATTATTGTTCGATGGTTGGATTGTGATGAGTTTCTTCCGAATGTTTCTCAATCTCGACAAAAATCGATCGTCTTACGTCGCAATGACTCAATTATTATCTGAAATAAACTTTATTCCCGTTGAGATCAGCATATTTTTACTCGACAAATCTTTCGAAAATGTGATTTTTTCATCGAAATGCTACGCTTTAAATTTCCGTCTTTCCGTTGTCGAAATTTTAAATTTTGACTCTCCTCGGTTACCAGAGTGATAAATTGTTAAGATCGTTTCTTGATTCAGCCTATTTATGACGTTACAATTTTGATGACGTCACTATTACGATTAATACTGCTGCTAACTTCGCGATTTGAGAATAAACGTCTTTAAGTCACGCTCCTGTAGCCTAATGCTGTCTTTTTGTTGTTTATGACGGGCCCAAGCGTTTTAAAATTATTTCATGTAACCTTATTTACTTACTGTCCATAATTATTTTTTAAAATTTACAATCGTTTGAAATCTCTTGCATTGTCTCCGTACTGATAATCTGTGAATTTAGGCTACGTCACAGTCACTATCTGACCGTTTTAACGTCATAGAAATTAAATGTTTAAAATTATTTGACATCAAGTTCTTATATAAGTATAAATTTTGAATGCATTTTTTTTTATTAAACTCACTTTATAGGTTATACTTTCAAAGTTTAGTTTTTAATTGTTGATGTTTATGCCAGCCTGAATTATGAGGACTTAGGCCTATTGACAGTTTAAATTTCAAAATATTTCAATATTTTTAAGTTCTCAATTAGCCTAGCCTACTTATTAAGCACGAGTCATAAGAAATAAAATAATTGTTGTGGATTAGACCTAATGTGAACCTGTTTATTGTTTACTATCAAAGTTGTAAATCAAAGTGCGTTAACAAAGTTTTAATTTACAGCGCGGTTCAAAGTCAAATAATTTTCGTTTTCGTTATCTTTGTTTTTTCTCGTCTTTATTTTTTGGAAAAAACGACGTTTTTTATTTAGTTTTATCGTTTTAAACAGTAGTAATCTAAGCTCCTATCTGCATATAATTTTATATATATATATATATAATATATAATATATATAATAGGCTTATGCCCTTATTTGCACACAAAGCAGAACAATGAAATTAAGCGAAGACTAGAGTAGAAAACGAAAATGCAAATATTTCTTCACAAACAAACCGCATGACAACTCAAACTATTGCTTATCTGGAAACGCAAATGTTATGCACCCGCAAACTATCATTAACCAAGTCATGTTGTCCTCAATGACAAACTGAAGTTAATAAATTGGATAATTAGGGGCCTAACTCATGTTTAATTAGAGCAATGAATGCAAGGCCGATGAAGATGGCAAAACTAAACGTTTTGTAGCGGATGTGGGTATGTATGTTGCATGCAGGTCATCAATGCTTTTAAATGGTTCTATTTCGATTTTACAGAAGTGGACAATAAAGACGAAACCGATGCGACACAGAAGTCAATCAGCGAACAGCAAACGGCGAAACCTTCACAACCGTCGGAGAAGAAAGAAGAAGAAGCGAACAAGAACGAAGAAGAAAGTGAAGAAATGAAGAAGAAGAACTCAACCAACGAAGAAACAGAACGGAAGCGGATCGAGTCAAAAACTGATGGATCTTCGAAAGAAACTGTTAATGTTCCCGCAACGCCAAAGGTCACGGACTCCACGTCGTTTGAGGTTACAGCCGCAACATCACCTAAGGCCAAAGATGTTACCTTGACTGATGCCAAAGATACCAAGTCACCTCACGCCATAGCTACTACTACATCGCCCGAAGTAAAAGCTCCTCTATCGCCTGAGGTGAAGGCTCCTATATCGCCTGAGGTGAAGGCTCCTATATCGCCTGAGGTGAAAGCTCCTATATCGCCTGAGGTGAAAGCTCCTATATCGCCTGAGGTCAAAGCTCCTCTATCGCCTGAGGTTAAAGCTCCTCTATCGCCTGAGGTTAAAGCTCCTCTATCGCCTGAGGTGAAAGCTCCTATATCGCCTGAGGTTAAAGCTCCTATATCGCCTGAGGTGAAAGCTACTATATCGCCTGAGGTTAAAGCTCCTATATCGCCTGAGGTGAAAGCTACTATATCGTCGGAGGTCAGAGTAACGTCTGCATCACCTGAGATCAAAGTCTCGACTACTCCAACTGATGTCAAACTTAGTCCTGACGTCGCTTCAGCCAACGCAGATAAAAAGACTTCGCATGACGAACAACTGGAAGTGAAGCGAACCCAACAAACACAGTCAAACAATAATTCACTAGTCAACGACAGAAAGTCACTCTCACCGACAGTCAATCTAAGCCCAACACAAGCTCCACAAGAACCAGATAAAAACCATTCAAAAGTAACATCCGAGGAAAAGTCTTCAGTAGGAAACGTTGAGAAGTCAGATGAGGGACACATCGAGAGAGCGACCGTCGAAAAAGTCAAGGTGGAGGAGTCACAATCGACTGAGAAGAAAGCGGAGAAGCATGAAGTTGCTGTGGAGAAGCCGAAGAAAGCCAGACCGGACGTTGGCAAGAAGCCATCAGTAAGCTCATGTAAGACTCCATCCATCAGTCGGGAGATGTCTACGGATTCTGTCGACTTGTCAGGCAAAACGGACGATGCCACAACGAAGGTAGAAACCGAGGTGTTTGTACAGAAAGAAGGCGATAGCAAAGAGAAGACAACATTAGAGGAAAAGAAATCTGATGTCGGTCATGACTTAGAACTCGCCAAAATCTCCCAAAAGACTGAAGACAAAGACAGTTCTACGCAAAACAAAGATACCGTTTCATCCTAATTGTCACGAACTTGCAATTATACATTTTAAAATTGTAAATTTATCTGGCACTCTACAGGTACCAAGCATCGTAAAGTAGGCCTGCTCCTGTTGCTTTCGTAACCATTTCCTTGTCAGGTCCTTCCATTCTTTTCCATTCAGGATCTTCTCTTCCTTCTCCGTCCATCATTCCAGGTTATTGTTTTGCTTGAGTTTTCTGTTCTCAACCAGACGAGACACGAGACACATGCTCAATCCACTTCAATCTTTTCTTTCTAATAATGTTTTCCATATCTTCTAGTTCTAGACTCGTACATTATCGAATATTATTTAGTAGAGTTGCATGGATTGAAGAGATGATTGACGAAGCCTGCTCCGTTTGCGATGTTAGCCTATTTGTTTGCAGATATTGTGATTAATAAGATCATGGTGCATGCTTCTAAACAGTCTGTGCTGCAGTGCTAAGCAAAAAGACAGTAACTTCTTACCATAACAGTCTGAGTTACTGTCTTTTTGCTTAGCACGGCAGTGTGCTGAAATAAAATTATATAAATATATATAATACGCTATTATAATAGCCCATGTATATTTTCATTGTGCATAAATCTTGTTTATTGATGGAACTGATCGTTTCAATTGCCATACGAGTCATAGACATGTGTTCCGTTTTATGATCACGTGCAAAGCTCAGGATTTTCAATGCGGAAGTGCAGTTTCATTTTTAGGATATCGTACAACTTGTTGATGCACGCTTGTGGATTATTACGGACCTTTGAAGGCGCTACAGAATTCTTTTCATGAATGACGGTTTTATTACTAAATTTTGATACTAATATTTCACTCGCCTCTGCAGACGGGCTCACATTAGATTATCGGTACCCTATCTTACCATTACTTATCTTAGGCCCTGTCTTACATTTTACTCTATTTTTTACTTGACGTTGCACTTTATGTAGTCTAAGCTTACCTTATCTTGCATTGCTTTCTTCAGCTTTCATTTGCACGCATTGCTTCATTAAACTGCCTTACCATGGAAATGATAGAAATTCTTGCTCTACCTTTGCTTTACCGTGCACGGTGTTTATCTTGACCCTTGGACTTGGCGACTGCAAAACGTATCAGTTATAGGAATTTTTAAATTGCTTTCAGAACAATTTCAAGCTTAGATATGATACGAAATGCTGAAAAGTCATGTTGATGTTTTCATGAATTTCCAACTTCGAATGGTATTTCTAAAAATTATGTATTTAAGTTTCGATGCGAAACGGATCGATTATTTTTACTCAAGATTTCTAAACTAGGGATAATTGTACTTTGCTCCCAACAATCAAATATAATTGTGGGAATACTTCTGGTTTCTTTGCTTTGCAGTATTATCGACAACATCATTTCACTTAGTAGACTAAATAAGATGCAGGCCTATTTTATATAATCAACATAATCTGTCTCACTTTAGCCGTTGACTCTTCAGGTATTATCTGATAGCAGATCAAACTGAAGCCTTTTTGAATGTACCAGAGAGGTTATACAGTGCTATATCCTACGAAAGCTTTCACACAAATATATATACTTTTATGTATACGCTGGAAATTTAGCAGTATGGCACGTGTCTTTTATATCTAGATAAGATGATGGAATGGCAACAATTTTCATTCGTATCTGCCTATGGGCAGAGAACGCGAAGAAGAGAAGAAGAAATAAATAGACAGGTCTCGGCATGCATAAAACATGATGACAGCCGAGCCGACCCTTAATCAGCGTTTCTTACTAGGCCTATATAGAACCTAAGATTCTATTTCTCATGTATGGCTGGTTATGTGGTGCATAATTCATAAGATTCTATATAGAGACACTTTATGAATCGCATGATAAGCCTAAAGACAATTTCGACAGACATTCGTATAATTAATTATAAGCGAAAAACGTTACTGCCATTGATGAGAGCCCTCGACTATAATAAATCCTCTTTCAATCCATATTAACTCTTTGTCTGCAACCTCTTCCATACTATCCAAATCATCTCCTTCTCTCTGTCTCTTTCTCTCTCTTCTTCTTTCTTCCTTTCTTTCTATCTCTGTTTCTCTGTCTCTCTCTGTCTCTCTCTTTGTCTCTCTGTGTGTCTCTGTCTCCCCCTCTCTCTCTCTTTCACTCTCTCTCTCCTTCTCTCTCCCTCTCTATTTTCTATCTGTCTCTGTCTCTGTGTCTCTCTGTCTCTCTGTCTATCTCTGTCTGTGTCTCTCTGTCTCTCTCACTCTCTTTCTCTCTCTCTCTAGCTCTGTTTCTCTGTCTCTGTCTCTCTCTCTCTCTCTCACTCTCTCTCACTCTATTTTCCACGCCCTCCTCATCGCTCGCTCTTCCCATTATCTCCCACGTCACCACTCCCACTTCATTCACAACCGCTCTCTTCTGCCTCCGACCCGTCATCCATCCTCGCTGCTTTTTCCACCCTAGATATACACAAAAGCGTTTCTCTCATCCTCTGTATACCGTCTTCATTCCATTTCCACGCCTCTCCTATATTAAGCTTACCTTCTATCTCTCGTTCCCTCTCTTTTTCCTTAATTTCCCCTATGAGTACATAAATTCCTTGAGTCCGTTTCGTATGAAGTCCTGTGACACGGTTTGTCCATGCTTCAGTTTCTTAGTCAACGCCTGAAGAATTGTCTTTTCGCTGTCCACCCAGACGGCCTCCTGTACGAACGAACCGAGACTCGACAGACCAGATATCACCAGATTTATGTCCATTCCTATAACAGACACAGTGCAACCGCAATAGAAATATATTATATATTACATATTATTAATATATATATATATATATAATATCTTATATATATAGAGAGAGAGGGGGAGAGAGAGAGGAGGGAGAGAGAGAGGGTGAGAGAGAGCTGCTAGATATATCACCACATTTATGTCCATTTATATAATAAGAGACACAGTGCCATTGCAATAGAAATATTTATATAGCGCTACTTCAAGAAAAGAAATATTATACTGACCAACACATAAGGGTCTACATGCACTTAGTCTGCACAATATATTATCATGCTTAATTGCTTATGCACACAATACAGGACTACTGTGAATATACATGTAGAGTGGTTCCAACGACTTCGCTTTTTGCAGCTAGGGGTGTAAAAAGTTCACGATTACATTTATACTTGAAAGTGAACATGATATATAGCCTACGACGTAATATTTCTACCATATAGCCTATTTATTCCATTAAACAGGGCCTTGGAATTTAATGGAGAATTTCCGAACATTTATTTTTGCAAAAATAATACTGAATTCTCTGTTAGCTCTAGTGAGTCCAGGATGCAGTGCAGGAGAGAAGTAAGAAGCAAAGGAAGAAAGTGACCATGATATATAGCCTACGTAATATTTCTACTATAGCCTATACCTACAAGAAAGGAAAATCTACAAAAAAAAACATTATATCAAAAACTGTTCTTCTTTTGCGGTGCTGGAGACGTTTTCTTCGTAAGGTGCTATGAATACCTGAACGAATGAACGAATGAAGGAATGATTGATTGATTGATTGATTGATTGATTTACTGAATATTTTGTTCATGTACACACGAAAATTACAATTACATACATCACGTCCTCATAATTATCCGTTCATACAATATTGGCTCACCAGCATTAATGCCAAAAAACCGTGAACAATTGTTACGTTGATAAAAAAACCTCTGCAGTATGTTGCGCAACTTGTAAAACTGCCTGTTATGTTCCTTTAATATGCACCTTGCACACATTAACTCGCCTTGGCAATAAAGCACGGCAAAAAACTGGGAAGATTGCGATCGTATACTATAGTCGGTTTGAACCTGGAGAAGGTCTGAAGGTGTAGTCTACCAGAAAGAAATGCACATAAAATTCGCGGATATGTGTCTAAAGTCCAAATGAGGCGTGCGTGCGTAGTTGCGGTTTAACGTCACTGTGTGGTAACAAAGAACATTAGCGACGCCCTCCTCCTTTATCTAGGCTTGGGACTGGCACAGGCTGAGTGCAACCAATGGCGGATACTAAGAAGAAAGAGAATTGCGCAGTATCTGATATAGGCGCAATGTGTTTTAGACGTGTGATGTTTACGGAACTCGTAGCTCGACAACATTCCATCGAATCACATCACATTTCGCATCTCATCACATTTCGCATCACATCACATTTCGCATCACATCTCATTTCGCATCACATCACATTTCGCATCACATCACATTTCGCATCACATCACATTTTGCATCACATCACATTTCGCATCACATCACATTTCGCATCTCATCAAATTTCGCATCACATCACATTTCTCATCACATCACATTTCGCATCACATCACATTTCGCATCACATCACATTTCGCATCACATCACATTTCGCACCTCATCACATTTCGCATCACATCACATTTCTCATCACATCACATTTCGCATCATATCACATTTCACATCTCATCACATTTCGCATCACATCACATTTCGCATCACATCACATTTCGCATCACATCACATTTCGCATCACATCACATTTCGCATCACATCACATTTCGCATCACATCACATTTCGCATCTCATCACATTTCGCATCACATCACATTTCGCATCTCATCACATTTCGCATCACATCACATTTCGCATCTCATCACATTTCTCATTTGTTGAACATTGTTGCTTTACTGGAGAAGAAGCAAGAAACCGACATGTCTTTGATCCCTCGCCTCTCTTTCATCTCACGTCTTCGCCTTAGCGTAGACCAACGCACACACAAACACGCACACACCGACGAACACACACAGATACACACCGACACACACACGCACACACACACCGACACACACACCGACACACACACTCACAAACGAACGCACGTACAAACATACTCACACACACAGACACACACACACCAATACACACAGACACACACACCAACACACACAGACACACACACAAACCGACAGACACAGACACACACACACACCGACACACACCGACACACACACGCACACGCACCGACACACACCGACACACACAAACACACACACCGACACACCGACACACACACGCACACACAAACACACACACGCACACACCGACACACACACACACCGACGAACACACACAGATACACACCGACACACACACGCACACACACACCGACACACACACACCGACACACACACTCACAAACGAACGCACGTACAAACACACGCACACACACAGACACACACACACACACACCAATACACACAGACACACACACCGACACACACCGACACACAAACACACACGCCCACAAAACGCAATCAATTTCAGACTCGCAAGCTTCAATGATTGCCAATGCGATCAGGTCGTGGCTGATGTTAGAGCAGACGCCAAAGCAGGTTACATCAAGCGTTCATACACACACCCTACGCAACACTGCCGACCGAATCGCAGTGCAACTACTCGCTCTAAGCAACGATCAACAGTGTTCCGTCATGTGCGTAACGAGCGCAACACAGTTGGACCACTCGCCATGCAGGCACTGCTTGGAGCGAACTCAGCAGTAATATACAATGTAAGTAAACATGAAACAAAAATCAGGTTTCCAATTTCTAGTAAGTCAGAGCGAAAAACCTGCTTTGGATCACGTGATCCAAAACAGAGCAACATGCAAATATAACAAGGTTTTCTAAGATGGTGTAATGTAGGCCTTTGTGGGCGAGATGATGTAGTGGTGGTACTCGGTGTCTTGAAGCCGGAAGGTTTCAGGTTCGAATCCGCCCTCAAGCCGCCGCGTAGGCACCTTGAGCGAGTCCTACAGTTGCAATGCTCGAGAAGTTCGGCGTGAAATTCCGATGCAGTGTCCGCACTGTAGTCGGAAGCGTCTTTGAGTAGAAATCTTGAAGTGGCGCTATAGAAATGGTCATCTGAATAGAAATGAATAAGATATGGCACGAGAGATAACATAAGGTAGGCCAAATCTATGTAATAATATGGATGGCATAAGATATAAGGATATATACAGGCGATTCGGTGTGTACATACCGGGTGGCGCATAAAAAAACGTTCCCAAACTTTGATAACCTGGCAAATATTCAATTTCAGAGATATTAAATATTAATTTCTATACCAAAATGTTAAGCAAATTGTTTAATTTCCAGGCAAGAGAAGTTTGGGAAGGTTTTTTATGCACCACCCGGTATAATTTATATATAATTTTATGGTAAAATAACAGAATTAGTAACTGTAAGTAGGTAAGGTAGAAAACGCATGAACCGGAAGGTGAATCCGAAAGTGAAAAATAGACAATAAAAAGTACTTCACATATTGAACTTGAGTTGCTATATATATAGACTCATCAACAACGATAAGAAAACACGGGACAACGAAATAGAGACAGGCAGACAGGCAGACAGAGAACGACACAGAGAAAGAGAAGGAACAAAAAAGAATCAACCAACGAAAACATAAAAGATTATTTTTGTCCCAAAATTACTCTGCTTAGAAATATAATCGTTGCAATCAGATATACAAAAAGAGACGGAAGCTTTCAGCGCATATATGAGATTCAGGAAATGATTAATGCACAATAGAGGCACTTCAGATAATGACTTCCAGCTACAATGCCTGTCAATACAGACAGACAATAAGAGACAGAGACAAAGAAAAACAGAGAGACAGAGAGCGACAGAAAGAGACACAGACAGGTACACAAAAGGATTTGAAGAACAAAAGTTAAAAACATGCAAAGAAATAATATTATTCTTCATACGCTGCGTGGTTTTGCTCATGAGAATAAAAAATAAATGTAATTGGAAATTGGTTTTCACTTTGTGATGTCGTCGACATCAAGTAATAAAATAGAAAGAAAGATTATAATCGTAGCCAAAAAACGGGGGAATAATCCTCTAGGTAGAATCTGCAGCTATAAAATTCGAAAACAATTATATCGAGAAATGCACTGCATAGAACTACATGCTAATAATATTATGAAATCGAACGCTCTTTACTCAAGAAATATAATTATACGTGAATAATCATCCCATAATGCATAGACTATATAATTATATATATTATACAATATACAATTTTACATGTATATAATTATTATATATATAATATATATATATATATATTCTCTAACTCGCCTTTTGATGACTATAGATGGAACATTTGGCAATTGACAGTGTACATATACTGGCTTATGCTATACACTGCATTGGGTAGGGGTGGATCCAGGGGCCAATTCGGCCATTGCCCCCCTAATCAGAGATTTGTACAGTACGTGCCCCCACTATAGGTTTGAAGCTTTTTTCGGCGCAAGACTAACAGAACAGTTTTTTACCCAAGGCCAAAAAAGTTTGCCACCTTCTTAAAATATTCCTGTATCCGCCCCTGGTATTGGGTGTACTATACCATTACTTACACAGTACACTTAACGATGCCAGTGGAAACCCTGTAAAGACCTCCAAAGCTCCAAACCAATACTCGGAGATTAGAGACAATGGTATAGGCCTATACAATGATACATGTATGATAACAGCTTATATTAAGGAGAATTCCCAAAACAACTGAATCCTTTTACTGTACAATTCCACTGAAACAATAACATTTATCCTCTCCGTTGTGGAGGAGTGATGGACATATGGCGATGGCACGATAAACAGTAGGACGCGGATTCGATTCCCACTGCCCCTATATACAACTTTATTGACTCATCCTTAATTCCACTCCCTTGTAGGAGCCATGGTAAAGTAAGCAGCTTACGACTGTCCGTTATGCGCAGACACGGCGCATAACAAGCAGTCGTAAGGTATGAAATATAATGTAATTTAACATCCAGTAAACTGTAGCTACTCAGAAGCGCTCAGGGCGGAGATCAATAGAAAAACAGTCTTCAACAGTTTGTGAAATTGAGAACCGCTTGGGAGGTGTCGTATAGTCAGGGAAAGTCCATTCCAGGTTGTTGGTGACAAATGTGCGAATTTCTAAATGGGGCGCCATGGCCGGATTTGCCCCCTGGATCCGCCCCTGTATCGTACAATATAGGTCTATTGTGAGTTGAGACAGTCTCAACAATGCGACCATCGCAAAGTAATCATTGCGGAACTATATCAACGTACACCATCCGGCTAACAGCTATTATAATATGCCACACAGCAATAATATAATCATTAGCCTAAATAAGTTTCCTCGTGAGATGTCGTTAAATGGTTCTCTAGCATTTAATTCTGTAGTATAATAATAATCGGTAGATTTACGGCTATCCTCATACTCGATCTTCAGCCTAAATATAACCTTCAGGCCATTCAGTGTTATAGTGCTATATCATCTCATAATTGAGAAATCCGCGTGAAAGGCTATAATGTACGTCATCTTTCTGACCTTATTTCACCACATCCTATGATCCTTCCTCACTAGAACGTATACCTTATACAATGTACCTTTCTGCTACATTGTTACATCTTACATTCTTATTAGATCTTATAGGCTACATTACATTTCTGTATCATAACTCATTATGTCTTACCTCACTTTGCATTGTTAAATCTTACAATTCTCATTAGGTCTTACCTTGCATTATTTTTTGAATCGTATACCTTGATACATAGCCAACTTACAGTGTTTTACCCTGTTACACCTTACTGGAAGAATTGCAACATTAGGTATGACAATTACGCCAATAAGTAGAACAATCACACCAATATGTGGAACAATAACAATAGGCGGAAAGAAGCAGTCAGACTTGTGACCTGAGTCGAAGTTGACCCTTCTGGCGGCCAGTCCTTCGGAAACGACGAATATGTCTGCATCCTCGATGTAGGCCGCGGCCTCCATCCTCTGCAGCAACTTGATCTCGAAAAGTCGAGGACTGAACTTGATGCATTTGATGGCTGCTGAGTCCGAAAGACCCGCCTCACAACTCAAACGGTATTTGTTGTAGCACTCCTGGAATATGTTGCGCATCACCTACACACAATACACACAAAAACAATTGCGAACAGCTATAAACCAAGTTATATGTGAAAAAACCCAAGATATATGTGAAATAAACCAAGCTACATGTATATGTGAAATAAACCAAGTTATATCTGAAATAAACCAAGCTATATGTGAAATAAACCAAGCTATATATGTGAAATAAAACAAGCTAGGCCTACATGTGAAGTAACGTAGCATTCGTGTGTAGCGCATTTGCTCTTGAGCCTCTTGTCTGTAATAAATTATAATTATCCAAGAGGGTCAGGGCCACTTAAGAAGGAGGAACACATATTTTTAATCGTAGTCGTAATCTCCAAATTTCTAACGTGTCACTCGAAAGCCAAGGACAGGGCACCGACTTATTCACGAGCACTACAGTACCTTTAGTCAAAAGGGTCTACAAGTCTAAAAGAGTAGTCCGAAGAAGTATACAGTCATACACATACATACATATGCACATACATGCATATATACATACTACACATACATACATACATACATACATGTCATGCATACATACATTCATACATACATACATGCATACATGCATACATGCATACATACATACATACATACATACATACATACATAAATACATACATACATACATGCACACATACATACATACATACATACATACATACATACACACACACACACATACATACATACAAACATACATACATACATACATACATACATACATACATACATACATACATACATGCATACATACATACATACAACACATACATACATACATACATACATATATACACACATACATGAATTCAATTGCCAGACATATTTTTGTCGCTGTTAACGAGCTCTGGTGCCTTACGGCTACAGACAATTGCATTTGGCATTCGCGTCACTGCTCATAAAAGCCAGTAGAACTCGACATTGCTGTGTCAAGTAGAGTAGCCTAACACGGATGCATTTATACGCCTATAGGAAGGTCCGCAAGCAAAACAGAGATCTGACCGGCTTTTTTCAAATTAATCGTAGATATAGCAACCTATGGAAGTAAATGTCCTTGAGTTAAAGTCATTTCACAAGTACAGACCTCGTCTTTGTGTGCGTGATAGATTTTCTTTGCCAACGGATATACTCATTACAGCAGTGACTGAAGCATATGGATGTCAACCTAATTGACCCTAATTCCTTCTCAGTTGTCGATCCTCGACTTTAACATGTCCCCCCGGTGCTATAAACTTACGATTGCTCCCCAGGGTTCGCTCCGATTATTATGGGCGCCCTAAGCATCTTTTGCAGGAGGGCAAAACACAATGGTCAAGGTTAAAAAGCGTTTAAAAAGAGCGATAAAACTGCTGAGCATATATATTATTATTTTTTCGTGAAGGTTTCTAAATGTAATTTTTCCGTTTCGCTTTGTGTGTCATTGGTACCAATACAGTGCAAAAACATTTGTGAGATAAAATAAAAAATAGTTAAAAATAGGAGTCAGTGTTCCAGTGTTCTCAAGTGCCCCCTCTGGCCTCTATGTGCGGACGTCCATGCTCCGATACTAAATTATATCTAACCACAAACCTGTTCTTTTTAAATTGTAGACATGAGTTGTGTGCACTTCTGAGTAGCAGCCTCATAAATTGGAGCTAGGCCTATACAAATATATGTAATGAGGGCCATAATATAAATATCTGTGATTAATGACTGAAAACTAAACGTGGCAAGCGCATTTAAAATAACTAGGCCCTATAATTATTATTATGACGACTTCTATATTGAGAACCATTCATAGTGCCATAATGCCATTAAAAAACGCCGAGCTACACACCCCATCTGCCAGGATATCAATATAACGTTTGCAGAAGCAACAAAAGTTTTTCACCTATATTCATTTTTACATCCATGGCATGAATAAAAGTACAAGTAAGTGGGTACATGTACGTGCTTGCTCATGTAAGCTTATATCATCATGATTGCCTACTTTATGTTCCAGGCCGTAGATTCCTTCGTTCTGCAACGCATGGTGACCTGGTTGTTCCTATGGCTCGATCTTCGACAGTGCTGCATAGAAGTTTTGCTAAGTTTTTCTGGAATAAGTTACCTATTAGTCTCCGTAATGAACTTCTTTGTCTTTTTTGCCCCTTTTAAGCAAGCGTTTGAAAACCATTCTCTTTAATTATGGTTTGGTGTCAGGTAGGGAGCGCCTCTGAGGATTTCCCTTGAAGTGGCGCTATATAAATGTTCAATTACAATTACAATTACAATTGCATATATATTGTTCGTGCGAGCGTGAGTGTGTGCACTGTGTTTGCATGACATTGTGTCCACGTGTGTAGCCTATATTTCTTTGTTTGCACGTTTGCGTGTGTGTGTGTATGTTTGCGTGTGTGTTTATGTGTGTGTGCGTGTGCGTGTGTGCGTGTGTGTGCGTGTGCGTGTGTGCGCGTGTGTGTGCGTGTGTGTGTGTGTGCGCGTGTGTGTGTGTGTGTGTGTGTGTGCGTGCGTGTGTGTGCAGAAGTACTGAAAGAGCACAAAACCTTTCAATCATCTTGGAGTAGCCTATACATATAAGTGGTGCAACATCATGATTGCATTCATTAATTTATTCATCGAGTTCTAATCGTAGTCCTATGCTGCAGTTTTCTTTCATCTAGCGCCATTTGCACTTGACGACCCACAGCATAGCTCGCTGCCACAAGACATGACCTTGGTGCCACTGTGAACTACATGTACATCTCGGCAGCAGCAGGTGCTTTGGCTGAATACCAATCGAATTGGAGATGTAATTAGGTCTTCTTATGAAGACGGAATAGTCACTGTATGGCAAGACTCAGAAAAGGCAATCAGAGTATGTCAAGGTCTAAAGAAGATAATCAGGGTATTACGCATGCCACATTTCAGAGAAGGCAATCAGAGTATGCCAAGGTCTAAAAAGGCAAGCGGACAACACCACCCAGCTATACCTTCATCTTCGTCATCGTCTTCATCACTGACACATTTCGCCTCTTCTTCTCATTTCGATCACCATTTAAGCAAAAATAACTCTAGTCCACAATCAGCGCAAATGCAGAAAATCAATTACATTTCCCCTTGGAACCAGTATCTCTCGACGGTAAGCTGGAGCATATAGGGTAGACCAAGTACGTTACACCTGGAGCGAATGCCAATAGCCCGACGGTATAGAGGAACACAAGAATTTCGCGTTACACCTGTAACGAAGACTACAATGTCACCATGGTAACAGAATACAATGATTGAGAAATACACCTGGAGGGATGTAACCGAATACGGTGACTTTTCTTCGGGAGACGAGTGAAATTCGATACAACATGCATCGAAGGAAAAATGATGGGTGCTGCATATGATATTCGTGATGATCAGTGTTGTTAGAGTCTAATGATGGATATATCCACCGCAATGCCTGTCTCCGGTGAGACAGCAATTAGAAGCCTCAGGCTTATCCAGACCCTGGATACAGATGTTCGTGTATATGTGTGTATGACACAGTCTGTGGGGCGCGGTGGGGTAGTGGTGGGTTTAGTGCTTTGCAGACGAAGGGTTTCTAAGTTCGAATCCACCTCAAGCCGCCACGTGTTATTTCCGCCATGCTCGGAGCGTATTAGAATAGATCTAAAAAAGGTGCTATTCAAATGGTTTGAATGCATGAACGAACAAACGAACGAATGAATGAATGAATTAATTGATTAATGAAAACAACGTCTGGTAAGGAAAGACATTAGGCCTACACCACTACTAGACTTAAAAGCAAAGCCATGTAGCCTAAACAAAGCACAATGTCTCCAGCGAGACAATCGTGGTCTCGAAAAAAACATTGCACAGAATAATAATACTAGCCAATCCGTTGTAAATCATATAAACTACATCCATCTCAGTCGATATAATAGAACTCAGTTAGCATCGTTTGCCGGAAGTTGAAGTATGAGATCAAAATAGCGCCATATAATGTCTCTGCGCTGTTAAGGGACATGGGCTATTATAACCTTCAAGCACATCATTCGGCACATCATAATTATTGCGTAGACCTATAATTGAGTCAATTTCGGAATGCTCAGTTATTATAGAGAGAATGGCATGGCATGCTGTAATCATAATTACCAAACCAAATAGAGCGTTAATAACAACACGTGAAAGGAACGTAATTACCTAATTAATTGCAACAATGGAAGAAAACATAATTTAACAGCAATTTGCAGCAATTATAAATTCCTATAACGTCCTGATATTGTGACTGCACACATTGGAACTTCAGTGTAAACTTTCCTGTTGTTCCTGCAATCCTGCATGTTGCCAACAGCGCATCTGCATATAATGTCCAAAAGTTTTTATACTGAGCATCAAGTAGAATAATGCAGGTAGACCTACATCTTAAGGTTCCGCATGAAATCTAAATACATGTAAGCCTATGAGTTTTCGTAGGGATATAAAATTAATAAATTATACATGGAGACCTATATTATGGGCTATAGGTGCATGCATGCGTGAGAAGACTGGAGCCATCGAAACGAGTCGATCTGTATTTGTAGACTGTAGTACAGATTGCAAACATAGCAAAGAATCTTAATCTTCTTTGAGGCTTACTGAACTGGTTTAATGACGAATTGTAGGATATAGGTCTACTCTATAGGACCTACAACATTAAATCCAGTGGATCTGCAGAATAGTTTGTAAACATAGCAGAGAATCATAAACTTCTTTTTCTTTTAGACTTTCTGGAGTGGTTTAATGGCGAGTTGGGGGGAAAAAACAGCAGAAGGACGAAGAAGAAGAAGAAGAAGAAGAAGAAGAAGAAGAAGAAGAAGAAGAAGAAGAAGAAGAAGAAGAAGAAGAAGAAGAAGAAGAAAAGAATTATCTCTTTTTCCGTCTGAATGCACGGATGGACGGAGAGACGGACGGCTGGCTGCATGGTTGCATGGTTGCATAGATTTGTGTATTTTTGTGACAAGAATACTTGTAACTTACAACAAATCTATCAGAAATCAGCATTCAATATATACCATCAGCCCAATGACATTCTCGTTTACAATTCGACAGATTCAAAAAGAGTCAGTTGTAATTTAAAAAATCGATCTTTTAACTGAGAGCCGAACTGATCCGAACTGTAATAATTATATATATAAATATAAATATATATATATAATTATATATATAAATATATAACTATATATATAATTATATATATAAATATATAACTATATATATAATTATATATATAAATATATCGATGTCTCACCGATTGATCTAGGATGACCTTGAGCGTTCTAACGATCGTAGACTCGCATCTGGGAACCGCCAACGCCATCGAACGTTGACCGACACCACAGCCGAAGATCTTCAGATGGAAACTCGTCGGAAACGGATCGTTCTGACCGAGCGACTCACGACAGTGATTGTTCAGATCTATGGTCAGATGGTGGACACGAATCTCCGGCAATATCACCGGACATTGGTCAGCTGAGGAGGTGGTGGAGGGACTGACCGGTGGTGGGCGGTCAATGGTGGCCACGGCACCGTATGCCCTGCACGAGTGTTCCGTGTACTCGTCGCTGAGGCCGAGAAGGCTGGCCGACCGACCGCAGGACCCGTCGCAAACGATGGCTACGATGCGTTCGGAGATGGCGTCCAACTCCTTCAGACAGTCCTTCGTGAACTAAACGATAATTATAATACACGCATACACGTAACACCGATGATACAATTTATTATTATTATTATTATTATTATTATTATTATTATTATTATTATTATGTGGTTTCGGAAAGGAAGTAGCGACAAGGGTTTTGACGCAGTAAGCAGTCACATATGCAATACTATATATGTATATGTCTATGCACATTCACATACACAAACGTTCCTACTTACATACATGTACATAAGCATACATACGTACGTATGTGCGTGCCTACATACATACATACATACATACAATACAATCATACATACATACATACATACATACATACATACATACATACATACATACATACATACATACATACATACATACATACATACATACATACATACATACATACATACATACATACATACACACATACATAATTTTACATGCATACATACATACATACACAAATACATACATAAATACGTAGTTTTACATGCATACATATATACATACATACTTACATACTTACATACATTCAAACATACATACATACGTACATAAATACATGCATGTATAACATGCATAGAAATATGCATACATGCCTACCTACATACGTGCATGCATGCGAAGGCCCACATGCATATATATTATGCAATATAAAAATAATGTAATACATATACCTAAAGAAGACATGACATATCCACCAGAACACGCAGTGTGCAAATGCGCATTAGATCTATATTTTATATTTCATCAACCAATCTGCACTGATTGATTGACGCATTGTCAAAGTGCACTGTGCACGCGTATACATGCACATTCAGTTTTGCATAAACCAATCAGACGATTGTTTGTTTATGTGGCTATAATCACATGTCTGCAGCTAATGCAATCCTTTCGTCACCGGATGCACAACCAACAAACGGAAAATCTCATCCAATATATATAATATATATATATTATATGTATATATAAAATGTATATATATATATATTTAAGGACGTCCGGTCTGCAGTCCGTGAAAGCAGATCGTAATTAAATGATGGTTTGCTAATGAGACAATCGATTTCTAATGTAAACATTGCTCATTTCTCTCAGTTGTCTGCTCCTCCGTCTATACATGTGTTTGTGTCTGCTTATGTGTTCTTCTGCAGCTGCTGCAGATTGAAGCAGCATTTCAGGCTCACGGTAATTGCTGCGTAAAGGGGATTGATTGAAGAGTTTGAGAGGAATGAAGACGAAATGGACGAAGTGGATCACCCTGGAGATGATGACTCTGCAGGCGAGAAACGCCAGCTGATCCATGCAAGGAAGGAGCATTTGCATGCGGAGAATAATTAAGAGAACACAGGTAGAGATAGCATACTTGCGTGAGAAGACCGATTGGCAGGTGAAGGTGCTACAGATGATGAGGAGAATGAGGAGAGTGAGAGATGATGCATGGGCGATTCTTTAACCCTTTAATGCCGGAGCGTATATGATTTTCCATACCATTTACTACCATCTCGGTATTAAAGGGTTAAGTAACGGCTAAGCATGCAGATAGTTATAGGCTAGCAGAGCAAACGACTGGCATCCTACAAGCGGGATAATCTTGAGTGACAATTCTTGTTGACCTAAAGCGTATCTATCGGTTAGTCACTGTTGCAAATAAATCGCGTACATGTTTGATTAAAACTATAAGAAACACCAAAGATTGCTCTCCACTTTACTTCTGTAAATCAGGGATGACAGGGAATGCTTTGATTTTGACAGCTACGCCATTTTGTGTTACAGGAAACAATGCTATTTTATGTTTTATGGCCATTTAAAATAGTATTATTTTGTGTTTTTCCCAAATGAATTTGATGTCTGATTTTGGTTTAGGCCTACTTTGCGTTCATTGTATTTAAATAAGTTTTGCACTCCTGTAAGATTAAAAAAGAATAGATACCACAACCAAGGAAAGAAGAAGAAGACCACAGCTGCTTAAAGACACATCGTTAAAATTTAATGATGCATAAAAAGATACAGTTGCTGGTTAATTGCTGGTGAATCTATAGTGACCTTGTTAGTGGAACCCTGTCTTCATTTGGGTAGCTGCCCATTGACGCCAGTGTACGTCAATGTCTAAATTGCTTGCTTGCATGCAATGACATTATGCTGATCAATAAAAGTATATCGATTGATCCCAGAATTCTTTCTGCGCAGGTCGGTGTTGCCTGGGTTACTCATTATATATATATATATATATATATATATATATATATATATATATATATATATATGTATTTGAATAATACAGGCTTCTTACTTCTTACACTGTTGCTTCGCCAGCTGTGAAATTTCAACATAATTATGAAATGTAGCGTATAGGCCTACAGAAGAGAGTAAAATTCTAAAGAATGAACAAGTGCAGGGCTTAAAGTGTGGCATGAAAGACATTCATCGACGGCGTCCTGGCACTTATTTTCAAATCTCTATGCCGTCCTGCCACTTATTTAGCCAGCACACCTGAAAGTGCAAGGGGCGTCCTGACACTTCTTTTGGAAATGTAAGGGGCGTCCTGGCACTTCTTTTGGAATGGTAAGGGGCGTCCAGGCACTTCTTTTTTACACTTTTAGCACTGAACAAGTGCAGCAGTGCGTACATGCAGATCAGATTAATTTCACATATCAACCTTCACCATGATATTACTTTAGGCCTATAGGCTATAGCTTACTTATAGTCCCAATCCAACACCGTTTCAATTGTGTTTTAAAATTATGTAGGTCTACGGTAAGCAGTGAAGTTATCGCTAAGTGTTTTCCTACCTTTGTTTCAAGCCTCAGATCGAACAGATCGTCGTATCTCGTCTTCAGCAGATCCAGCACATACTCCAGAAACGGTCCAGTCCTCGTAACGAAAGATCCCTGGTGCTGGGCCGACCCATCAACGTTCTCCGCAACGTCAAGGCCAACGCTTCGCAGGAACTTGAGGCTCCTGCCGTTCAGGGCCATGTACTTGGTCCGGGTAACGACATCCGGTCTGCCCCTCTCCTCATAGACGATAATCCGGGTGGCCTTTCCGGTCTGGGCGGCGATCCAGGCGGATATGAGTCCCGCTGGTCCGGCGCCGATGATGACGAATGTGGCACGTGACGTGCGCATGCGCAGTCGATCGTACGTTGACTTTGTGATTACGAATGCGAACGTGACGACTGCGGTGATGAGGACCGTTTCAAGGACAACGGAGGTCGACACGGAGGATTGACAGAGTGAGGGAGAGGAGGAGGAGGAATAGGAGGAGGAGGAGGAGGAGGAGGAACAGGAGGAGGGAGAGGAAGGTGGAGTGGAGGGAGAGGAGGAGGAGTAGACTGGAAACAGGTTGTTACAATTGACCAACATCATAGAATGTTATTAGAATATATGTTAAAATGCAAAAGAAACAGAAACGAACAGTAGAGAAGAAGCAGGGAGAAAATGAAGATGAGGAAGCGAGCCAATGAACTACACAGTAGGGATGAGTTAAAGGGAAACAGACAAATGAGGAGCAGGGCAAAGAGAAGAAGGATTCGGGCCGAAGGAAAAGGATGAGGAGCAGGAGCAGCAGGAGGAAGAGGAGGAGAAAGACGAGGAAGAGGCGGAGGAGCAAGAGGAGGGGAGAAGATGAAGCAGGCGAAGAAGCAGTAGGTCGAAGAAAAGGGGAAATGGCCAAGTGAATAACACGGCAAAGAATAGGAGGAAATAAGCGGAGGAGGAGTTGGAGAAGATGAATACGAAGCAGGCAGAGGAACAGCAGGGCAAAGAAGAAGAGTAGGAAACAGGCAGAGTAGGGCAAAGCCGAAAAAGCAAGGATGAGAACGAGGATTAGTCTGACTTTTTACAGTCTGTTGACGCTGCGAGACATAAAAGCCGTCGAAAGATTGTCAGTAATCCTTCAGTCGAGAGAGATCAAGGCTTCAACATTTCGTTCGTTTCTCGCCACACAGATTGCCACAGCTGAAGAAGGGCATCAGCATCCCTGACTATGCATACGGAAGCAGCATCCTTGCTCCGGCTGCTGCTGCTGACTCTGGTTTCCTTGCTCCGGCTGCTGCTGCTGACTCTGGTTTCAACCGCATCTGCTTCTACGAGTGATGGCTAAGCATCAGTGGCTGGACAGCTTCTCCTGTAGGGAGACAGCTGTTGCGGTGCGTCGTTGGCTTCTGAGGAATTTGTAGGAATTTGTTGCCAGTTACCCGTCACTGTGAGCAGCGTTGAATTAAGGCAGAAATTGGAAACGTCGTTCTAAAGCCAACCATGCGAAGACGCTGTGTAGATCCCGCTGATGTGAAGCTACAGATTCAAATCAATGTGAAAATTATATATATATATATATTATATATATGCATTATATGTGTATTTATGTATATATCTATGTGTTTATTTTGTGTGTTTGTGCATATGCTATAATTATGTATTGTAACTGTTGTAACATAATATGCTTATAGTAACATGATAGACCAATTGCAAAGTACGACGAAGAAAGAGAGAAAGAAGAAAAGAAGACAATGAAGAAAATTAAGAAGAAGAAGAAAATGAAGAAGAAGATGAAGATGAAGAAAGAAAATGAAGAAGAAGAGGGAAGGAGGAATAGGAAGAAGAAGAAGAAGAAGAAGAAGAAGATGAAGAAGAAGAAGAAGAAGAAGAAGAAGAAGAAGAAGAAGAAGAAGAAGAAGAAGAAGAAAGAGCAGTCTCTGCATCAGCCATATAATCCTGACACACAGCCATGAATATGAAGTACTAGCGACAACATTTCCCTTATAAGCTTACATATCCTCGACATTGAGTGCTTGGGCGATAAAATCTGGTCACGCATGTAGATAGATGGGAGTGCATCTCAGTTGCTGTTCCAGACATTGGAAAAACTAAGAGACTGATGGAATGCACGATTTTATACGTCCTATGACCTTGTCACGTCGAAGCATAACTATAACTTATTATATTCTGGTTGATCGACATGCATCAGATGATGCTTTAATACATGAACCCAATAATTAATCAAGCAAACAATCAATCAGTCAGTCAGTCATTCAAACAGTCAATAAATTAATCAATCAAATGATCAATCAAAATTAATGATCAATCAATCAACTAATAAAACTATCAATTAATCGATCAATCGTCAACTAGTCAACCAGTCAATCAATCAATCAATCAATCAATCAAACAGTCAATAAATTAATCAATTTCATGATCAATAATCAATCAACTAATAAAACTATCAATCAATTGATCAATCAATCGTCAGTCAGTCAATCAATTAATCAATCAATTGATCAATCAATCAACTAATAAAACTATCAATCGATCAATCAATCAATCGTCAATCACTCAGCCAATCAATTAACCGATCGAACAATCAGTTATTCAACAAATAAAACTATCAATCAATAATTGATCAATCAATTAATCAATCAATCAATCAAACAGTCAATCAATCAATCGATCAAATGATCAATCAATCAACTAATAAAGCTATCAATCAATTGATCAATCAATCGTCAATCAGTCAGTCAATCAATTAATCGATCAAACAATCAGTTAATCGATCCACAGATCGATCAATCAACATAAACATCACGATATCTACATGTACACTCAGAGATAAGTCGATGAATTTGACCTTCTTTCTTATAATGTACACATGTCTAGTTTGTATATCTCCAATGCGGGTCCACTCAAAAAAGTGAGGAGGGACACGTTGGAAAAACCAAGTGTTGAGTGCGTGGAGGATGCATGTGCGTGCATATAGACAAGTCGCCAGAGACGGCACACTGTAGATGTAAGCTTATAATTATCATATTATGCATTATATAAATATATGGGCTATAAGTACATATTATATATTAATGCAATCTATAGTATATAATACGTAAATGCTATGTGCAATATACATGTTAATGTATGCATTCTCTCCATAAATTCGTTTTCCATGTATTCTCAATAGTCATCCCCTCTCCGCAAGCGTAATCCTGACTTCACATCTTCACGTCTGTCTGTCTGTCTGTCTGTCTGTTTGTCTGTCTATCTGTTTATCTGTCTGTCTGTCTGTCTACCTGTATGTCTATCTGTCTCATTCCATGCAAGGTTAATCAGCCACAGTAATGTTGCCGCCTGTCTGTTTAGACATACTGACGACGGTAACTCTTTGGATGATGTCGACCTAGGGGAACAGATATTCTTGACCTTAAACTCCAGATTGACTGTGGATGCTTTTCAACTGTTCGCCATTGAATGAGTTGCTTCCCACGAGATAATAAATATTATATATCTTCCTGACAGCTGTACTAGATGTTTCAAGATAACGATCTCTAAGCAAAACTATTCTCGGACGTTATACATGTAAGTGCGTAGATATGTAGGCATCAAAGAACGGATATTATAAGTGCTTTTATTTCTGTAGTAGGCCTATTATAGGCCACAAGCGATGTACATGTAAGCGTATACTCTTGCATGCATGCATGCGTGCTTGTGTGCATATTGCGTATGCATACATGTATGTATGTGTAAATGCATGTATGCACGTATGTATTTATGTAGGTATGTACGTACGTAGGCCTATGTTTTTTGTTTGTTTGTATGAGCACTTGTTATAGCGCCCCTTCAAGCTCTCGCTACTCAGAGGCGCTTCCGAATGCAGAGCGGACACTGCATCGGAGTTTCACGTCGAAACGCTGAGCAATTGTGAGTGAATGACTTGCCCAAGGTCCTTACGGCGGGGAGGCAGATTCGAATCTCGAACCTTCCGGCTCCAAGGCAACGACGCCACCACTACACCACCACGCCCCACAACACATTGGTCTCCAATCGACTAAAGCACCTGCATGGGTTCAAAGCGGTTCTAAAATGTTTGATCGGAAGACATAATTAATTATGTCTACGAACGTTGCATTTCTTCACTATAGTGTCTGAATTGCTCAGGCATTAGCGCTGTGGTCGTTGTACATTTTACCTGTAAGTTGTCTTAGAACACAGCGATTGATTTCGTTGCTGTCTAATGCGTTTCATTGTTTGCTGCCGCTGATCAGAGGATGATTTAGATCTACAGGCAGAAAATAATAATTATATAGATTCTGGTCTCAGATGACTCCGCGGATCACGGATCATCAGGCGATTAATTTAATGTGGAATTATTGTGGATATGCTACAGTGACTGCTTGTGCTTCCTCTTCAACATCCTGCCTCCTCCTCCTATTCATTCTCTTCCTCCTCATTTTCCTCGTCATATTCCTCCTTTTTCTCTTTTCCTCCCCACCCTTCTCCTCGTCCTCCTCCTCGTCCTGTTCCTCCTCGTCTTCCTCCTCTTCTTCTTCCTCCTCCTCTTCCACCCTCTTCTTTCTCTTCATTTTCGTCCTTCTCTTAAATTCTTCCTCCTCTTCCTCTCCTCCTATTCTTCCACTCTATTCCTTCTCTTCCTCTTCCTCTTTCTCTTCGTCCTCCACCCCATTCTCCTCCTTGTCCTATTCCTAATCATCTTCCTCCTCTTTCTTCCTCCTCCTTCTCCTTCTATTCCTCTTCTCTCTCCACTTCCTCTTCCTCTGTTGCTCCCCTCCACCATCCTCGCATGATGGATCGGTCGTTAGGACAGGCGGAGAGCCTTTCCGATCCGATTCATTCCCAACGCAGCCACGCATCATGCATAGCTAACAACCATCGTCTATGGCTGCAGCCATGCCATAATATATCGACGCGATGGCTAATGGCTCTACATGTCCACCAAGACTCAACTGCTGCTGCACAATATATCCAGTCTGTAACAGTTAACTGTCTGTCAATCCAGCAGCTGACTTTATGTAGCCTCTGGTCTGTCAACCGCTGTTCTGCCAACGGGTGTTGCCTATCCCGTATTTTCATATCCAGCTCCTGCTTTTCCAGCGTCTTTCTACCAAACTTATTCTTCGCAGGTCTCTAAACATCCATCCTATGCCCTTCCAGCCCTGCCATTCCATCATCTGCTCTTCTATCCTCTGCTCTTCCACCTTCTGCTCTTCCACCCTCCGCTCTTTCATCCTCTGCTCTTTCATCCTCTGCTCTTTCATCCTCTGCTCTTCCAGCCTTTGCTCTTCCACCATTTTCCCTTCCGTCCTCTGCCCTTCCATCTTCTGCTCTTCCATCCCTGCCCTTTTATCATCCGCTCTTACATTCTCTGCCCTTCAATCCACTGCTCTTCCAGCCTCTGCTCTTCCAACCTTTGCCCTTCAATCTTCTGCCCTTCCAGGTTCTGCATGCCCTTCTGTCTTCTGCTCTTCCACCCTCTGCTCTTCCATCCTCTGCTCTTCCACCCTCTGCTCTTGCATCCTCTGCTCTTCCACCCTCTGCTATTCCACCCTCTGCCCTTCCATAATCTGCTCTTCCACCCTCTGCTCTTCCATTCTCTGCTCTTCCATCCTTTGCCCTTCTGTCTTCTGCTCTTCCACCCTCTGCTCTTCCATCCTCTGCTCTTCCACCCTCTGCTCTTCCATCCTCTGCTCTTCCATCCTCTGCTCTTCCACCCTCTGCTCTTCCATCCTCTGCTCTTCCACCCTCTGCTCTTCCATCCTCTGCTCTTCCATCCTTTGCTCTTCCATCCTCTGCTATTCCATCTTCTGCTCTTCCACCCTCTGCTCTTCCATCCTCTGTTCTTCCATCCTCTGCTCTTCCACCAGAGGTCATCATCAGCGGATGTGTGCGGGACTTATCTGTCCCTTCAGATGAAATCAGAACATGATTAAATTGATTATATTTCATAAATTGCAGCATCACATACATCTACGGTGACCGCATACATCGCACAGAATCAATTGATCATTGATCATACCCTATGTGGCCATGTGATGCTATAGGAGTAGCCACATCGAGTCAATACGTCTTTGGCAGCAATGGCGCAATGAATATGCATAATATTTCACTTGAATATGCATATTTATATGATGTCATCCATCATGAATATGCATATTTATATGATGTCAATGATGTCCTCCATCATGCATGTGCATATTTATATGATGTCAATGATGTCATCCATCATGAATATGCATATTATTATGATGCCATGCGCCATGAATAGGCACATTTCTATGATGTCATCTGGCTGGCCCTAACTTAGCACAGTCGTCTCCGAACCGCTCCCCCGGTCTTCTCTGCTTCTCCCCTTGATTATCAGCTTTCCCAGCAAGCTGACGCCTGTAGTCAACCTGCTTTGATATAGCGCCGTTCCTCTATGCCTTTCTCGTCAACACAGCTTTGTATGGCGCTTTGAAATCACGCCGGTTTACATTACAGCAGCTTCTCGATGCGGGTTATATTTGTGTGCGTGTTATACTGCGTGCATGTTATATTTGTGTGCGTGTTATATTTGTATGCGTGTTATATTGGTGTGCGTGTTATACTGCGTGCGTGTTATATTGGTGTGCGTGTTATATTGGTGTGCGTGTTATATTGGTGTGCGTGTTATACTGCGTGCGTGTTATATCTGTGTGCGTGTTACTGCGTGCGTCTTATATTGGTGTGCGTGTTATACTGCGTGCGTGTTATATTGGTGTGCGTGTTATACTGCGTGCGTGTTATATTGGTGTGCGTGTTACACTGTGTGCGTGTTATATTAGTGTGCGTGTTATACAATTTTGTCCTATCGAGTTCGACAAAGGTGCGCGCGTGACAATGGCAGTCCGTATTCATCCGGTCAGTAAATTGGCAAACAGGCTGATGATATACGGATGCTGAGGCTGTAAACAGCAGCTGAGTCTCGTCTCAGCATCCCTTGATACTGAGATGGACAAAGAAGACACCATATGCGTCGAGCATAGCAACTATTCTTACATGCGGCAACAGTGTGACAAAGGCTGTAACGAAAATAGCTGTGACAACACTAACAAGGAAAGGTAGACATATTGATGGACGTGCGTGTGATGATTAGCCGTATAATGCTAAGTTAAACAAACATCGTGACGATGACGAAAACAGCGGCGAAGATCAAAGCCTCTGAGGATAACCGGTAAAAGAATAATTATATAGTAGGAATAGAAGGCACCTCATTGTAAGGCACACACCATGCAGCACGCGCACATACATACAAACGCACACTTACAAGTCTACTTAATTCGTGTGGATTCCTAGAATAGAAACACAATTAGATCTATATAGCCTATACGCCCCATATAATAAATATAAATATCTACATATACATGTAAGCTTACCTACATAAATATATATGTGTGTGTGTGCACAAATCAGCACAATGCACACATGTACATACAGACGAATTGTACGAATTTGAGCTACACGTACATGTAGGCTACATACACAAAAATTGCATTAAACGCACATGTAGCCTATATGTATTGATATGCCCATGAAAGCACAATTTTGCGGCATAAAATAAAATAAATGCAGTATGCCTTTCTAATTTCATTTCAACAACGTCATGAACAGCATAGCAAGAGAGGAAAAGGTTAATGTGACTAAGATCCATTTTCAAAGGAATTCTATATAATAGCGAAAGAACAGAAGTAAGAAAAGAAAAAGGCCGCTCGCCATAATAAACTTTCCCCATCTGACGCTTCCTGTGGTTATCTCCAATCAAGTCGACTGCAACTTGAGCTTTGGCGAAATGAATTCGATTTCACCGTTGCATTCGCAACAAAGATATAAATAATCATCAACCGAGAACAAAAAGTCCAAACCCAAAAAAACCTCCTAACATCCGAACACGGTAGCCGATTGGTTAAGTAGAAAGTGAAGCTTGCAATAAGTAGAATAATAAAAAATGATGATGATGATGATGATGATGATGATGATGATGACGACGACGACGATGACGACGATGACGATGACGACGACGACGACGATGATGATGATGATGATGATGATGATGATGATTATGGTAATCTCT
>OX243820.1:29328953-29542399 GCA_945859605.1 Lumbricus rubellus | reverse complement strand
TCTCTAAGTCTGTGTAGAATGAAGTACTTCAAAGACAAAAATAATAATAACTCGGCAACTTTTTTGCACGAGTCTGATCTTGGAACGCCGAATTCATTCTATAGACAACACCCTAAATTACCCCATTTTCCACAGACAAATTTGATTATATGATCATTTATTCATAGTTTATAGTTCATTTATAAAAATTGTATGCTATTTAATAAAAAATGATATTAGCAATAGCTCTAGTAATAACAATAATATTCATACCAGCAGTTACTTGCGTGTGACTTGCCTATAGGCCTATCCCATGACGATAGTAATACATTATGACTACTGGCGTGTCAATAAAAGGGAATGTGGTGAGGACATAAGACAACGAGAGCGAGAAAGTGATTGGTTAAAACTGATGAGTCATACCTGCAAGAATCTCTGCATCCATTGTCCACTCTAGAACGGAAACGGAAATGCCTTGGGCGCATGCGCACTGACGTGTTCCATCCGTCATAGCCTAATGTGTGGCTGCAACCATGGCAACTAATCGTCACTAATTCACGGATTTTCCGTGTGCTGCCAGTCAAAAGCCTTCGACTGTCTTCCGGAAACTCATTTATATGGAGTCTCATCTACAACCTGTCATCAGCAGCCGCTAGAGGGCCGTTGTATCAAAAGCTGGCCATCCCGTCCCTAAACCTTGCTGCATGAAAGATTTCCTATTATGTGCAATATTCCAGGAATAGTCCGGTCGCATATACAGCTGCGCATAACAATAGAAATGGCTTTTTGCCTCTCCGTTTATACAGGCAAGGAAAAATCTATCATAATGGAAAGCAACACGGGTCGTATAACGCGCATAAGGCTATAGCATATATATAGTTTACATATACATATAATTATATATACATGTATAGTTTATATATACATATAAATATATATGCATGTATATATAAGAGACCAAAAGAGACATGTAGACAGAGCGTGACAGAAAGTGAGTGGAATAGGCAGAGAGGAAGTGGGGAGAGATTGAAGAAAAACAGATGGGTAGAGAATAAGGTAGCCTACCCGGTCAGTGGCGGATCCAGAACTGTTTCAAGAGGGGTCAAAATCTTAGATCTTGGGCGGGAAAAAGGAAACAAGTTTTGAAAGTTCGAAAAATAGTGTTCGGTCGTTGAGGAAAAAAGTACTTTTCATCCGCCAAAAAAGTTGATGAACTTTTTTTTAGTCCTCAACTTGAAAACCGAATGGGGGGGCCACGTTCCATACAATTTTTTCCGAATAGGGGGGGGCAATATCCATTACACCCATATTCTTATTGCTAGTTTCAGACCAAATGGGGGGGGCCACGTCCCATGGCAGTTTGAAATGGGGGCCATGGCCGGATTGGCCCCCCCTGTACCCGGTAGAAAGAGGTTAAATAATGAGAGACAAGAATGACATATTTAAAGACGGGAAGAAAGGGTGCACGTGAGAGACACATAAAGAAATAGCGAGATACACAATATTGACAAGAAAGAGAGAGAGAGAGAGAGAGAGAGAGAGAGAGAGAGAGAGAGAGAGAGAGAGAGAGAGAGAGAGAGAGAGAGAGAGAGAGAGAGGCAGACAGACAAAGGCAGAGGCAGACAGACAGAGTCAGCGACAGTGACAGAGACAGAGACAGACAGAGACAGAGTCAGAGTCAGAGTCAGAGACAGACAGAGACAGACAGAGACAGAGACAATGAGACAGAGACAGATACAGATACAGAGACAGACAGAGACAGAGAAAGAGTCAGAGACAAAGAAAATGAGACAATGAGACAGAGACAGACAGAGACAGAATCAGATACACAGACAGAGACGGACAGAGACAAATAGAAATATACAGAGACAGAGAAACGACAGGACAATGGAGAGACAGATGGAGCGACACACAAAGAGAGAGAGAGATTGATAGACATCTAAGTATCTGCCTGAGTATATACACTCATGGCAAACAGAATATCTGTGACAGGCTGCAGTGGTAGATGTTATCGATTTCTACGTGGTCGATATGGCGCAACTGGCCGACACTGGACGCCATCAAAGAGCGCTCTCGCATAAAAGACTCGGAAAGGCTGAGCCGTTTCCAGCAGATACATTAATTTTCAACCTTCACGAAGGTATAATAGAGAAACAAAAAGCATAAAAAACCACAGAAAATCTTTAAAATGTCTATCGTGCATTTCTTAGCAAATCTTCTACACCTGCATTGACGAGAGTTGCGTATATAGCACAGTCTGCGCAGGAAATTATACAGAAAACTTGTTGTTATGGTGTCTTTTTCTTTAGCGCATTTCTACGGATGCGCTTATGCCCGAGAGCAAATAATCACACTCGAGCTGAATGGGTTTCAAGGACTGACGATAGGGAAGAGTATATAAAGACAGTGGTACTGCGCACAATGCTCATAATGGGGCCAAGCAATCTGGTCGAGAAAACCGACCAAACATCATGGGCGGAGTTTGGTTTCCGTTCTTGGGGGGGCTAATGCCTACCTGGGGGGGGGCTAAGCCCGGAAAAAGATACCATTTGCATGGTAAAAAAGCTGAATCGGGCCTTCTTGGAGGGGGGCTTAGCCCCCCCCCTTAGACCCTGATAAACTCCGCCCATGCCAAGCAGTTTAGTCGAGAAAAAAGTAAAAATACCGGATCCAATACAGAAAAGCTTGCTTCTGAGAAGTAGAACCCCAAAGTCCCAAACTCGAATTCTTACAGACATAGTTTAGCAACTATGTTAGTGTTTAGTGTGACAGGCTGCAGTGGTAGATGTTATCGATTTCTACGTGGTCGATATGGCGCAACTGGCCGACACTGGACGCCATCAAAGAGCGCTCTCGCATAAAAGACTCGGAAAGGCTGAGCCGTTTCCAGCAGATACATTAATTTTCAACCTTCACGAAGGTATAATAGAGAAACAAAAAGCATAAAAAACCACAGAAAATCTTTAAAATGTCTATCGTGCATTTCTTAGCAAATCTTCTACACCTGCATTGACGAGAGTTGCGTATATAGCACAGTCTGCGCAGGAAATTATACAGAAAACTTGTTGTTATGGTGTCTTTTTCTTTAGCGCATTTCTACGGATGCGCTTATGCCCGAGAGCAAATAATCACACTCGAGCTGAATGGGTTTCAAGGACTGACGATAGGGAAGAGTATATAAAGACAGTGGTACTGCGCACAATGCTCATAATGGGGCCAAGCAATCTGGTCGAGAAAACCGACCAAACATCATGGGCGGAGTTTGGTTTCCGTTCTTGGGGGGGCTAATGCCTACCTGGGGGGGGCTAAGCCCGGAAAAAGATACCATTTGCATGGTAAAAAAGCTGAATCGGGCCTTCTTGGAGGGGGGCTTAGCCCCCCCTTAGACCCTGATAAACTCCGCCCATGCCAAGCAGTTTAGTCGAGAAAAAAGTAAAAATACCGGATCCAATACAGAAAAGCTTGCTTCTGAGAAGTAGAACCCCAAAGTCCCAAACTCGAATTCTTACAGACATAGTTTAGCAAGAGAAGTCAAGAACTTTGATATAGCGCTTTTAAATAAGTTTAAATGCTTTTGGAAAGTTGCCAGCGAGGAGGCGGAAGCCAAACATACGATCAGAGATTGGAAGAGGATGAGAATGCTATAGCGTTAAAGAATTAAGTCAATGACTACAGTCGTCTAAGCAGTGCAATAATTAAAACTCCATATGCAGACCCTATTACCAACCCACGCCCTCCATTTAAGCTGATTGCTACCGACTTACTTCTTGCGCAACATAAATCGTCTAAGAAGTCAGTCGCAAGAAAGATGCAAGTCTCGACTCAGTTGCTGCAATTTTTGCAGCTATATTCGTGCAGCAAGAACAAGATTATATTTTAGTCGAAAAACAAAACTCGACCCTATAATGACTTATGCTTACCTTCCGAGAGTTGTTAAGTCGACAGCCGACTCGAAACAGAATCCCAAATAATTGACCGTCAGTCGAAACCGATATTATACATGTGAAACGAGAGACAAAATCCATCATCATCTTTAACAACCACAGCAGCAGCAATAGCAACAGCAGCAGCAGCAAGCAGCAGCAAGCAGCAGGAACCAACTGCTGCGACTCTGCGTGCTATCGTGCCGCAGCAGCAGCAATACTAGTAATAGAATCAGTCGCAGCTGCAGCCGCCTTGGTCACCGTCGGCCCCCGCGAGAGCGCGCCACTGCGCTGGGACGATTGATAACAAAAACCCTTCGGTCTTCGAGAGTCGCAGAAAGCTAGAGAATACAGCTCACAAAAGACGGGATTAATCGAATTCGCCCTCTGCCAACCGCGAGTGGCAAACGTTGTCGTCGGCAGGGGGCCAGGTTTAATGTATGTGTGCGGTCATTCATTAATGATATTCTGCAAGACTTCCTTGCCGACTCCAGGTCTCTCCGTCTTATTAAGCGATGACAAAGGCACTGGTGAAAAGATAAAATTCTCAATCGGATTTTTTCTCACTTTAATTAATCGAGGAATACCAAAAAAAATTGCTAGTCTCGAAAGTCTCCACAACGCTGCGCACATTTCCATAACTCAGGGATGAAAATGCTTGTACATGTAGGTGTAATCTTTAAACTGGTAAAATTTATTATTATGTACGACTAGGCCCGGACAATAATTTTTATACTTTTTATTTTTATGCATGCATACATACATACATTCATCATACATACATGCATACATATATAGGCCTACATAAAAATACATACATAAAGTACCGTATTACATAATAGAGAGAGAGTCAGAGACAGAAAGACAGAGACCGAGACAGAAATAGAGACATACAGAGACAAGCAGTGAGAGGCATAGAGAGACAGATAGAGAAAAGACAGAGGCAGAGACAGACAGAGAGACACATAGACACAGAGACAGACTTCCTTCGGATTTCTTTCTTTATACTTCGTCAAGTGTTTCTGTATAATTTGCAGCTAAAATGTGCATGGGATGTTCAGACATCGATCACCAGATGTCTGTCCAGTAGAATATCTCACAGTGGATAGAAAATGTTGCTATCTATAGATGCGTTGATGACAGGTAGAAAAGTAGACACTCGCTTAAGCAGCGTCCAAGCAACTGAATATCACTATAATACTCATGTGCAACATGTAGGCAAACATAGCGACTCAGCGAGGTCTTCAGGGAAAAGACACTATTTATTAATATAGCTAGCGACGAACCACGTGTGTGTAGGTTGACGTCATTCGCGCTGCTAATTAGCTTAATATATATATATAATAATTATATATATATACATTCACAATACCCATAATATTATTTGTATTGTATTTAACATTTTATAGAACGCTTCTAGTAGGATGAACCGATCGATGAAATTTGCGAAGCTTGGCAAGAGGCATTATTGAGTGGAATTTTCAGGCTCAAGGCAGCATTGATTTTATTAGACGAATCTCTAGTCTATAGGCTACTTTTCCCCCCATTGGTCTAACGCCAGTGACGAGCCGCTACGACCAGCTAAATACCAGCCTCTGATCACGACACATCCGATAATTAGAAATCCGTCCACTGATCTAAATCTTACAGGCGTCCATTGACGCGTCGCTAATGAGGAACGTCTTCTGGTCACGCAGCACCTTTACGTTCATCACTAACGCTGGACTCAGGTTTTTGTGCTGGAGAAATACAAAGTCGCTTTCCATTCAATCGTTCTTATAACAATAATTGATTAAGCCTTGCAGAAGACCTCGTAATTGTAATTGTAATTGAACAGCCTTGCTCTCCCCACCTAGATTGTCATCTTGCTAAACAATGTCACAGTGGCATGCAGTTTCGCTGGTAGGCTATTGACCTTCGTGTGTCTTTTCTAAATAATAACAATAATATTATTTTATCTGGCAACATCCAGTTTAGGGCCCATTCGATAACAATAATTATTTGAGATGTGACTTAATAAAATCGCTTTTGTCGCATTTTGCTGCGTTATGTTTTTATGGTCAAGAAACAATGGGTGGATTCGATAAAAATGCATATATAACTTTTGATCCGTTTGACAGATTTCGGCGAAATTTTGCTGTTGTGCGTAGATATGAATTGCCTTTAAGCCTCTTAAACCGGATTTAAAATTCTTTCTTTTGGTCAAAATATTGGCGAAAAGTTTTAGGGATTTATTTTTGGTCCGCCCTGTATGTTTGAGACACATAGGCTAGTTGTACCCATGAGTATGCGTATAGATTTATATACATAGAGATATGCATAGATATATATATATACACCGTGTCCCAATAAATCGAGACCCCTTTTTATAATGTGAATAAAACAGGCAAATCTTAATCAATTTTCAAAATTTTAAAACTGTTTTTATCCTGAGATAATTATCTTACATTGATTCAAATATGAAGTTTCCGGCATGAATATTGACGTCACAATTACGTCATTTGCATCAGAGAATTCATATGTTAACTACCGAACACAACTTTTTCGGTACTTAACAGTGGAATTCTCTGATGCAAATGACGTAATTGTGACGTCAATATTCATGCCAGAAACTTCATATTTGAATCAATGTAAGATAATTATCTCAGGATAAAAACAGTTTTAAAATTTTCAAAATCGATTAAGATTTGCCTGTTTTATTCACATTATAAAAAGGGGTCTCGATTTATTGGGACACAGTGTATATACATACAGATAGGCCTATGTATGTATGTATATATACATACAGATATGTATATTATATAATTATGTATAATATTATAGAGTAACGGCGAAAACCATTATTTGCGCAGTGAGGAAGGAACACACAGCGACAAAAGAACACACAGCGACAAAAGAACACGCAGCGACAAAAGAACACACAGCGACAAAATTGCGTGTAGAGAATAGCTTTGTTTGAAACCGGAAGGAAACTTGATCGCTTGGTCTGAGCGACAATACATGAAAATATAGGAAATGAATCGGATGCAATTAAGCGTCCATTCAAGATGGCGACTTCCGCCATAGAGCTGCGCATGCGCATCATTTTCAATTTAATAAACTGAAGTTTTATGAGCGAATTGTTCGAATCTTTCCCCACGGGGCTTAAGATGCTACCCTCACGGCTGGTATGCGTATGTTTTTATAATTGCCGCCAAGAATCATAAATTCATTAATTGAAGCGATGTTGAACTGGTGTGTAGATCAGGGCTCTGCAGGGGTCAGTTTAAAAAAGGGCGAAACTGTAGAGTTCAGTGCGATGGAGTCATAGTAAATGGGCGTGATTGTGAGTATAGGGTCGAATTAGAACTAGTGCCGAACCAGATGTTGCGATTACCCTCTATATACTTATAAATTAGTATACCTCTGTGACTTGATGTGCATTGTGCAATCCCCTTTTTGTAAGATCTTCACACTCTCTTCGTTCTGCTGACCATCTGCTTGAAGACCTGTCTCTTTTCATGGACTTGTCACGCCGAGAGCGCTTCTGAATAGCACTGCAGTGAGAATTGCTTACAAATGCCATATGTTTGATTAGACTCGATTCGATAAGATTGCATTAGATTAGATTAGAAGTTGAACACTGCGAAGTTCCATGTTGCGCTGAGGCTGTAGTCATAGGCGTAGGGGACATTTCAGTAGTGGGGGGGGGGGGCAAAAGTTAAACTTTTGCTCGAAAAATCTGATGACCTTTTTTAGTCGTCCGGTCGAAATTGCCCGAAATTTTCAAATACGTTTAAAAAATATTTTCTGGTCTGCTTGCCCGAAAACCAGACTTGCCTGAAATTTGAGGGGCATATGTCCCCGGACCCCCGTCTCCTACGCCTATGGCTGTAGTGCTCAACGAGAGAAATAATTCATTTCGAATGTCGTGAATATTATGTTTGTCGGTTGTTGAATGGTTTAGCGATGATCATGGAAACCAACAGAATTTTGTTTTCATTTTTAATCTCTTTTCACTGTCCATAAAGCAGACTGGAAGTGGTGACAAGACGGGCGAGTGAGTCGACAGAGCACGAGTAAGACTTTTTTAAAGCAATTTTTAATGGCCATCAAATTATAACATTGATTGACGTTTAGAAGAAGTTTTCTATTCAGAAAAGTAATTGATGGGTATTATAGGAAGCCGAGTAGGAAGAGTGTTTTTGATGAACATCTGAGTCTCTGAGATAAGGTGGCAATGTCATCGTTCTCCCGCTCTATTCTTGTTCTGTGTCTCTGTCTATCTGTATGTCTCTGCCTGTCTCTGTAAGTATGCACGTATTAATATTTTATAAATTCTCTGTCTGTCTCTGTCTCTCTCCCCCTCTCCCCCTCTCTCTATCTCTATATCTCCCTCTCTCTGTTTCTCTGTCTATCTGTCCGTCTATCTGTTTGTCTGTCTCTCTCTGTCTTTCTCTGCCTCTCTCTGCTTTTCTCTGTATGCCTGTCTCTCTTTCTGTCTGTCTCTGTCTGTCTTCCTGCCTCCTTGCCTCCCTACCTCCCTCACTTCTTCCCCTTCTCTTGTGTCTATCTGAGTTAATGCGGCTATATCGTCTCTCTCTCTCTCTCTCTCTCTCTCTCTCTCTCTCTCTCTCTCTCTCTCTCTCTCTCTCTCTCTCTCTCTCTCTCTCTCTCTCTCTCTCTCTCTCTCTCTCTCTCTCTCTCTCTCTCTCTCTCTCTCTCTCTCTCTCTCTCTCTCTCTCTCTCTGTCTCTCTCTCTCTCTCTCTCTGTCTCTCTCTCTCTCTCTCTGTCAATCTCTTCCGCAATGGAGTCGGGAGGGATGGCTGAGGAGGAGCAGGAGGAGAGGACACGGTCTACACTAGATGGAGATCACCATGGTTACCATTATCCGTCGGTATTAGCTGAGTCTCACGGGCATCACGTCATTACGCAGCCATGCGACAAAATGAAGACAGCTCAGTGAAGCGTCGTGTTGATTGGAGCAATGAAGAGAGGAGGCAGGATAAACCAATCTAGAGAACAGAGGACCCTGACCTGTGTGTGATTGCGTGTCTGGGTGTTTATGTGGGTGTCTATGTGGGGTCCTGCGTGTGTTTGTGTTTGTATGATTGTGGTTGTGTGTGTGTGTTTGTGTCTATAATTATGATCATGCTTGTGTGCTTGTGTTTGCATGGTTATGCTTGTGTGTGCTTGTGTTTGAATGATGTATGCTTGTTTGTGGTTTTTTGTTCGTATGATTATGCTTGTGTGTGCTTGTTTGTGTGTATGATTATATTTGTGTATTTGTATTTGTGTTTGTATGACTGCGCGCACATGTGTGTTTGTGTGTGTGTGTGTGTGTGTTTTATGCACAGAGCAAAGGCATCCATCTGACGTTAGTGCTAGTGTGTGAGTAAGAGAAAGAGGAAAAACAAATAAGCAAACAGACATGGATGATTGTGGGTGTGCGCGCGTAACGCGTTAAAAGCGTGAATGAGAGACAGCGAGACAGAGACCGATACAAAGACAGAGTTAAAGAGCGACAGAGAAAGAGAAATTAGATAGAGACAGAGACAGCGAGACAGAGAGACAGAGACAGAGAGAAAGAGAGACAGAGACAGAGAGAAAGAGAGAGAGGGGACAGAGAGAAAGAGAGAGAGGGGACAGAGACAGAGATGGAGAGAGAGAAATAGAAGAAGCGAGAGAGAGAGAGAGTGGGGCAGAGAGTCTTTTTCTGTCTCTCACTGACCTACTCTCTAGCAAAAAAATAGATTGAAAAAGGCAAAAACAGAGTCAAAAACAGTTACTACAGAGCGGAGCCGAACCGAGAGAGAGAGAAACAGAGGCAGAGACAGACACAGAGACAGACAGAGTGCGAAAGACAGACACACAGACACACAGTGACACACAGGGTGAGACACACACAAAGAATAATACAACTGACCTCCACGATAACACGCAACCATCAGAACAGCAGCAGCTCAAGCAGGTGACCCAATCACGCGTTGGCCAAACCTTGCATCGACACCAGCCACCAGCATAATGCCACCAGACACTTAAGCCGACTGCGCTGCAACGGTTTGCTTTATAGACGCGTCTGGTCAGAGTGATTACTCTGCCAAGTGCATTTTCGACGACTGGTTGGAGGCTGCAACCAACGGAGGTGGTTCTGCTGCGGGGACATGGGGGCCACGTCCCTCCGAATGAACACCTAAAATAACTAACACCACCAGCCTATGTATGTATGCATGTATGTATGTGCGTATGTATGTATGTATGTATGTATGTATGTATGTATGTATGTATGTATGTATGTATGTATGTATGTATGTATGTATGTATGTATGTATGTATGTATGTACATGTATGTATGTATGACTTGTATGTATGTATGTATGTATGTATGTATGTATGTATGTATGTATGTATGTATGTACACCGTGACTCAAAAAAAGTAAGCCAAATTGTTTTGCATATATCTCTAACACCTGATGACATATCAAGCTAAAATTTTCCAAATATTTATGGAAGTGGACCAAGAATATGATTCCAAAATTTCATGAAATAAAGTTGAACGGATAAAAATATATGAATATTTAAACTTCATATACCGAAATTGCAGTTTACAAGCAATTTTCTGTCAGATTCGATAAACTGTTTCCCTATTATCTCCAATGCCTGATGATTAATCATTCTAAAATTTTCCAGATATGTAGAGAATTGAACTACCAATATGACCCCAACAGTATGGTTTGATAATTTAATTAAATAAGATGCCCAAAATGTCCCCCTCCTGCTTGCACGCAAGCCTGAGGGCGCTGGCGCCATTGCAATGGCAACAGCAACGTCGATTTTCTTCTGGTTCAGGCCATCCCGCACTTCCAACAAGCGTTGCTTCAGATCGTTTATATCATGGATTGTTGTCTGGTAGGCTCGATCTTGCATCACGCTCCACATTTTATAGTTGACAGGATTCAAATCTGGACTGTTCGGAGGCCATAATGTGGGAGAAATGAAGTCTACACAATAACAGACTTGCTGAAAACTGAAATTTCGGGTGATGAAGTTGAAATATCCATATCCTTCTATCCCTTCACATTTATGACATGAAATTTTGGAATCCTATTCTTGGTTCAATTCCCTAAATATCTGGAAAAAGTTTGTATGATTACTCATCAGACATCCGAGATGTAAAAAAAATTGTTTGGCTTACTTTTTATTGAATCTGACAGAAAATTGCTTGTAAACTGCAATTTCGGTATATGAAGTTTAAATATTCATATCTTTTGATCCGTTCAACTTTATTTCATGAAATTTTGGAATCATATTCTTGGTCCACTTCTCTAAATATTTGGAAAATTGTAGCTTCATATGTCTTCAGGTATTAGAGATAATTTATATGCAAAACAATTTGGCTTACTTTTTTTGAGTCACGGTGTATGTATGTATGTATGTATGTATGTATGTATGTATGTATGTATGTATGTATGTATGTATGTATGTATGTATGTATGTATGTATGTATGTATGTATGTATGTATGTATGTATGTATGTATGTATGTATGTATTTATGTACAGTATACACCAGGTATGCATTCAGTTATGTATCTAAACTTCTTGCTAATAAGGCGCATTCAGGTATGCGCCAATGACGCTGATCCCTCGAAATTAACCAGCAGCTTTTAGTATCTAATTACCTGTCGTATATTTGCCAACGCTGCTTCATTGAAGCGTTCGTTTTGACCGCTTAACTGACTCTCGCTTAACTCGAGCGACCATCGACTAATAAAAGCCTTCTTGTGAATTATTAAACTGACGCAGTGGATCAGCAGCAATTTGCTATAGGAACAAGCGATGCCAAGGGAGGCGCTTTAAGTTAATAGAGCTGAATATAATGTATATATATATACATGAATTGTATAATATGTGTGTACAAACTGTACAATTATATGTGCATATACATTTTGTACAATATACTCACGTATAGGCCTATAGGCCTATATACATACATAAATAAATGAAAATAATATATGAATAAATAAAAATACATGTATATGACTATAATTATGTGTATAGATATAGGGCCTAATATATATATATTATATACATACTATAAATTATATATGAATTTCGGAAACCATTAGGCCCATTTGCGTAGACTGTAGTAACAAACCGCAACAGAATCTGTCGGTAGAACGACGTGAAAGAGACTTTACACGTTAAAAGATAAAAATAGCAAACTGAACGTTTCGTTTTAAACTAAGAGCGACATGACAGAACACGAAAAGCAATTATAGACATGTCAGTTCCAGTTAAGAATCCGAAGCTCAAATGTCACGCCTCAACGGCCTCATTCTTGTTGGAAAATATATAGCGCTGTCTATATTTATTGCGGTAAAAAAACGTGCATGCAGTAAACGATGTTTATAAGACTATAGAAACCCTCAACCAGGGGCGGATCCAGGGGACCAATCCGGCCATGCCCCTCCCCACCATCAGAAATGTGCACAGGACGTTGTTCCCCCATCGGGTTTCGACAAGCTTTCGACCAATGCAGCGGGAAAAGTGTGAAGTAGGATATCACTTTACAAAACAAGTGATGAAAACTTTTTTAGCACTGGCTAGGAACAATGGTGCATTTTCAAGAGATTTCGTTGATTAAATTACATGCAGGCCTACTTTTATAAAGGTCGTCAGCTGTTTTGGGATGGATATTTCGTATATTTGCAACACATTTCTACGATATGACTAAAAAAGGGCATCAGGTTTTCGACTTAAGATCATCGAGATTTTTCCCACCCAATTAAGTCTGAAATTTCGAAAATTTCTGTATCCGCCTCCGAACCCCAACTGATTGTGAAAGCCGCTTGATCGCTGTTTTGAGTGGCTGGTCCTGGAATTGGGCAGTAAAGAGAACGTAACTGGGGATCATTATACTTTGAGCTTTATTAGGTCCGACATACAGTCACTCTCAGCACCATTGAGAGATACTCTGAAATGGCGCTATATAAGTGTTCAGTTATACTTACATGTATGCATGTATTAGGGATTGGGAAGTAGAGGACAGGTCCACCTACAGTGGGGGGGACGAGGGTTGGGTGATATTAGACCTGCTGTATATCGACAAACAAGAACTGTACTTTACTAAACCACTTACGCAGAAAAACAATTGCAATTGTAATTCATCCACAAGGCTTCAATTGGTGGCACTCCAAACCGGGTCAGTGATTGGATTAGCATTCAGCAGAAGAGCAATCGTAAGATACAGAGGCAGAGGATGGGAGATTTTGAAGAGGGAAGTTTTAAGTTGAAAACAAAGTCGTTGCATAGAAGCAGAACGGACATGTGTGCATGTGGTAGGCCTAATGTTACCTATGTATGCTCCGGCATCTGTCTGAATTAATGGATGGTTCCAACAGCAGCAGAAAAGCTCATTCACCGACAACAGTTTTAGTCCTTGCTGTATCCTTAGAACGATGGTGAGATGACCATGTTCAATAATAATTATTTAAATTTATTTAAACTGTATTTAAATTGTGTTATTACAAGCCTTAGCAAACAGATCAGATTTAAGCTTTGATTTTAATGAGTCAACTGAGGCGGCCAATCTGATGTCCGGTGGAAGACTGTTCCAACATCTGCGCCGGAAGTCGAGTTATCAAGATGCGCATGGGTCTATTATAATTCTCACTGACCTATATAATTATTATAGTCTACTTTACAACTTGCGGTAAAAACAGGAAATGCTCATCAGCAAAAAACCTTTCTTTGCCGCCTTGAAATTTAATCTCTTAAAAGTACCGGCGTATGTAGATTTACGCCAACTGAATAATGCAACACAATAATAATTATTGGAATGTGACGCTAACGTCTTTCCCAAACGTGCAATGGCCATCTCCAAAGTGATCGTAAACTTTGGGACACGCATTCCTATACCTGCTGCTGTAACCCCGTGTATCGAGAGACGCAGAGTCTCGGTGACTGAAATATCTAATGAACGATGTGGCACGTTGAAAATGTTTTCAAGGAAGTTCCTACTTTCCATGCTGACGCATACCATGATAAAAAAGGTCCTAATCGTAGCCTAACACTAGAACATTATTCATCATGACGTTGGTAATTAAATAAATATAACAACAGTCCAACACGCACTCACACACGCGCGCGCGCACACTCATACAAACACAAACACACACAAATACAAGCACACAAACACAAAACATACACAAACACACACACAAACACAAACACACACACAAATCAAATTAATTATAAAACACGGTAAAAGAAGGGCATGAATGAAGATCAATGCAGATGATGCGAGCCGTAAATAAGTTTCAAACGCACATTGTGCTGTCGTTTAAAGTAATTACACGATTCACTTGTTTGCCACCGAACGAACGGCTTTCTTTATGTTTTATTTTATCCATCTGATTGCATCGTTAATAATACAATATTCTTTATTGAACAATCCGGTTGACAAACCGAAACCGGTTACAGTGGGCATAGTGAAGCAATTGAAACAATTCACAAGAACACAAAGGATATATGATATGAATATACTATTATAGCCTACTAACATAACAGACAGCCTGCCGATGTGTTTTTGGCAGCAGGTTGCCGGGCGATTACTTTTTCTACAAGAATCATAATTACGACGCACAGTGTTGTTATAGCTGCAACATTTGTCATCTTTGTTACCCAGCCACCAGCCAACCAATCAAAGGGATTCTCCAGAGGATATATAATATACAGACGAGTTGTTGAGCTAATGGCTGCAGTGACTGACATATTCGCACAGTGACCGTGAGCAACAGTGTTCTTGAATAGTGTTCTTTGAACAGTGTTCATTGAACTGTGTTTCTTGAACAGTGTTTATTGAACAGTGTTCATCCAACAGTGTTCCTTGAACAGTGTTCCTTGAACAGTGTTCCTTGAACAGTGTTCTTGAATAGTGTTCTTTGAACAGCGTTCCATGAACAGCGTTCCTTGAACATTGTTCCTTGAACAGTGTTCCTTGAGCAGTGTTCTTTGAGCAGTGTTCCTTGAACAGTGTTCCTTGAACAGTGTTCCTTGAATAGTGCTTCTTGAACAGTGGTTCTTGAACAGTGTTCCTTGAACAGTGTTCCTTGAACAGTGTTCCTTGAACAGTGTTCCTTGAACAGTGTTCCTCGAACAGCGTTCCTTCAACGGGATCTGAGTTACACAGCTACAAGTGGTGCATGACCTCTGCGAACATGAAGGATGTACTTCCGCTGATGTTGACCATCGTCATCGTATTGGCTTTGCATCGAAGTGAGGTTCAATCGGAAGACAATCCGGGTCTTCAGCTTCTTGTCTCACAGCGCGGCCTTAACTACGCCGCTGATCTGGCTGTTAACGAACTCATGGACGCTGTGCAGAAGCTTCAACTTCCTGACGATGACGACATATCAAACCTACATGTCAGTATATCCTATACAGTGAAAGGTTACATGACAGCGAAATTTCAATCAAGTAGTATAGGCCATAATCGATGAAAATATAGTATTTGCAATGGCGCCTGCCGGAGTGTTAACAGCCAATGGTCATTGTTCCAGCTTTTAACAAGATGTTAATAATGCAAGGCAGAAATTAAGAGCATGTTTATTTCTACAGAGATTTCTAAACATAGATTTCTGACTTTCACTGTGTGCATCATTCATATCATTAGTGCTTTAATGCGAAGAAATTTGTTAAAAACCCAAAAGTGGTAGTTAGAAAAATAAGTTTCGGTTTTCCAGGGGGGGCAAGTGCCCCCTTGACCCTATGTGCGGGCGCCCATGCTATAATAGCGTATGTATACGCAATGAATCCATGTTCAAGCATGTTGGTTGCATACTTTGTGATTTTAACAGGTAACGGATGTAACTAAACCGTCATCACACGTCTACGCCAATTCAGGTGTGCTGAAGTTGACTCTATCCAACGCCGCCTTGTCTTTAAACGCAGATTGGCGGTACGTTAAAAAGTTACTAGGCGTTAAGGTCAGGACTTCTGGCAGTTTGACGTGTTCGGTTAGCGAAGTCTCGATGAGCGTGTCGGTGACGATGGGCATGGATGCTTCAGGGCATCCGACGATCTCAACCACTGATTGCAGCTGCAGCATCCCAAACTTATCTCTTAAGCTGAGTGGAAGTGTAGCCGCCTGGATCGCAAACCTCTTCGTCGGTCTCTTCAAGGGCAAGATTCGACGGACGATGGAGGGTAAGATCTGCGACGCAGCAAAGAAAGTGATAAATGGAAAAGTGAACGAACTGTTGACGTCACTTCCTCTCGAGATGCCTGTCGGGAAGGATTATATGATCGACTATCGATGCCTGGCTGCACCCAGCCTTGAGAATGGCTACTTGTTGACGAGGCATAAGGCCATGTTTTACAACAGGGAATTCCCCGGCAACCCACCAGTGCATGTGAGTAGACTGCGCTACAGCCACATACGTGACGAATTCATTCTATAATTTATACGCAAAATATAAAATCAGTTAATGAAAACAATAAGTAGCCTAAACGTCTGCAGGGCCCAGGGTCACCGAGCGGGGCAGAGGGAATACCCACCAGGGCAGGTGGCTTTTAGGGACCAGGGTTAAGCAGTTATATAATATAATTATATTTCATATTAAAATTGTGTGGGCACGGTGGTCTAGTGGGTATGTTCGTTGCCTTGCAGCCGGAGGGTTGCAGGCTCGAATCCACCTCAAGCCGCCATGTAGGGACCATGGGCAAGTCCTTCACTCGCAATTGCTCGGTGCTTCTTTATCACAAAATCTGCCTAGAGCGGGAATTTCTCGCGTCGGCCCTAGTTGATAGGGCCCACAAGGTTTCTTCAGGAAAGATGAAGGCAAATGTGCAAGTGGGGGTTAAGTAAGCTTAATGTATGATCATCACTTATGATATGCATCATTGTCCATCAGCTGGCACATTGATTTCAATAGCCTAGAAATTTCTTTAAAAATTTGCTTTCGCGATCGACTGAAAAATAATGTTATTTATTATTTTAATAAATGATACAATCATATTTTGAAAAAGATTTAATGTTAAATAATAGGTTAATTTTGCATGATTATTGTAGGCTGAACCGATTCCAACTACGCTAACCGCAGACAAAATGGTGACGATCTGCATGTCAGACTATGTACCGAAAACCATGTGCTATGCCGTCTACAGCGCAAACATCTTGACCTATACGTTGACACAAAACAATCTTCCAGCCGAGTTCAGTGGTTTCCTCAGCACCACCTGCTCCCCAGGCTCCAACTGCGCGGGGAACCTAATTCCACAGCTTTCCGACATGTATCCTAACACGTCAGTGGAAGTTACTATAGCTGCCAACAAGCCACCGACCACCGTCATATCCCCCAGTCAAATTCAGGTCACATTTTATGGGACTATAACCTGCCGCGTTCCACCATCGGAGGATGAGTTCTTCCCCGAATTTCTTAAGATCGCTCTAGTCCTGCAGTTTAACATCGCGTTGGCTATGGATCAGACTTTGTTGAAGGCCACTGTGATGAGCTTTACACCGATCGTGAAAGGCGTTAGCAGCTCAGTGGGTTCGATTCCTAAGGCGGACGTGTTAAAAACCATTGAAACGTTGTGTAACTCGATTCTGTTGCCGGCTCTGAACGAAAAAGGCCAAGAAGGATTTCCCATTCCGGCTATAAAAGGCACCGAATTCGTCGACACTTTAGTGAAGTTGGAAGATAGTTACATGTGCCTTTCAGCAAACGTGCAAATCAAGCAGTAGGCTAACCGAATACACCAGTAACCGAATGCACCAGTAACCGAATGCACCAGCAACCAAATTAATGGCCCAGCAACCGAGTAACACTTTGGGTAGCCTAAAGAAATAAATGATGACGAAATATTACAAACCTGATAGAATAGGTCGGCTCATTTGAAATATGATTTGCTTCTAATAATATACGAAACAGTGAATTCATCAGAGGTAGAATCTGGGGAAAAAATTTCCTAAACTTTAGAGTACGGTTAGATCATAAAATATCTTTAATCTGCAAACGACTTCTTTTGAGCGACTCGAGAAAATTGCACAGACACGTCACGCGCACGAACGCGCCTCTCTCTAAACATTTTAGAACCGTTCCCACTTCCCAGGACTTAAAGTTAAAATGTGACTGGACGGTCATGGACGGCGTCCATGCACTTATTTTAAATTTTGAACGCCGTCCTGCCACTTGTTTCGCCGCCAGCACGTAGCCTATAATTATAATACTGGAAAGTTAAAGATCGTCCAGACATTTCTTTGTTTACACTTAAGCGCTGATTGTTCATTCCCCCGTTCAGTTAGCGCTTTCTCGATCGAGAGCTGGACAGAGAATCCAGTCTTCGGCGAAACCCGAGTGGAGTAGGGGTAGGGCACCGAGCACAGTCGAACACACACACACACAAACATACACCGTGACGCGCACCCAAACACACACACTGACGAACGCACACACACACGCACACACACACGCACATACACGCACATACACGCACGAGCACAAACGCACTGTAACTCAAATTGGTGATTTTTGTGAAACATCCTGAGGCTCCCAAAAGATTTTGCAGTTTTGCTATGTGGGGTCTGTATAGGCCTATGCCGACGGGCGTTGGACGTTCTATGGATGATCGTGATTCATCGTACGTGACAACGTCTTGCATTACAAGCAGTGTCTATTCACGCATTCTAAAGCCAAAATAGAAAAAATCTTTTGCTATCTGTAAGAACACTAGGCTAGATCTTCAGAGACAATAGGCTAACTGCAGGATAAAATAAACTGAAGGAACTAAAGAGCAAAAAGAAACTCACATGCATGCAAGGGGAGAAAAGCTATACATGGTGACCTTGTGGCTTGACCACTGGCGCCAACACGGAAAAGACTCGATTCTGCATAGTTGCAGTTTGTGCGAATGGAACCAGAGGCACCGCTTTCTGTACAGAACTGAGAAGCGGTTGCCTTGGATAGGCCTACCTGTAGAGCAACATAACTCTCGCAGGTAGTGTGGGGCAACACCAAACTGACATTGCTGAATCAGAGCGGCACACACACACACTAATAATAACCAACACACACTTACACGCACATACACACACGCACGCAAACACCTGTTCTCATACCCATATAAAATCTAGACCTGTGCAGTTAAATTAATATATAAAACACGGAAAATGAAGGACAAGAAGATCAATACAGGCGAGTAAATAAGTTTCCAGCTCGCATTGCACCTGAGTGTATAATGCGCGATCACATGCATGTGACCCGAACAATTTGATTTCGTTTCGATTTTAGCCGTCACTGAACGGATTGCCACCGTTTTGTTTTTTGGTAGCAGGTTGCTGCACAATTACTCCTTTCATAGAATCATAATTAGAAGTTACGACTCGTTCACAGTGTTGTCATAGCTGCAAGAATTGCAATTGATCTGCTTGTTACCAAACCACCAACCAACCAACCAACCAATCAAAGGTATCCTTAAAAGGGTATAAATACAGACGAGATGTTGAGCTAACTGCAGTGTCTGTCTTGTATTTTAACATTCGCACAGCGACCGTAAGCTACAATGTCCTTGAACAGTGTTCCTTGAACAGTGTTCATCGAACAGTGTTCCTTGAACATTGTTGCACGAACATTGTTCCTTGAGCAGTGTTCCTTGAACAGTGTTTCTTGAACAGCGTTCTTTGAACAGTGTTCTTTGAACAGCGTTCCTTGAACAGCGTTCCTTGAACAGTGTTCCTTGAACAGCGTTCATTGAGCAGTGTTTCTTGAACAGCATTCTTTGAACAGCATTCCTTGAACGGTGTTCATTGAACAGTGTTTCTTGAACAGCGTTCTTCGAACAGCGTTCCTTCAACAGGATCTGAGTTTCGCAGCTGCAAGTGGTGGTTGACCTCTGCAAATATGAAGGATGTACTTCCGCTGATGTTGGCCATCATCATCGTGTTGGCCTTGCATCGAAGTGAGGTTCAATCGGAAGACAATCCGGGTCTTCAGCTTCTTGTCTCACAGCACGGCCTCGACGAAGCAGCTTACGTGGCAGTGGACAAGCTCTGTGACGAAGTGCTGACGATGAAAATTCCTGACGCCGGCGAATATATAAGAAATATATATGTTAGTATCATGTAGTAATTGTGGTAGTTAATACCTATTTTCTGTTCTATGAGGAACATTTCCATATTCTTCAGGTATCGCATATATATAGGAGAGAGTGCTACAAGAAGCCCATGTCGAGTAATATGTCCCCCTCCTTGGGCACTAGTCTTGGAGCACTTGCCTTACAAGACGGGGTAAGAAGAGACCATCATTTGAAAGTGAAGATTGCGGTGGTTGGGGCATGTTACTCGTATGATCGAGGATCGAAGAGCCAGACAGGTGATGTCCAGAAATGCTGGAAGTATAAGGAAGAATTATAAGAAAGACCACGAAAGAACTCCATGGCAGAACACCATATGCATCAAAGGTGACTTGAGATGTCTGGAGACGTCGTGGGAGGAGGCTGAAGAACTGGCGATGGACAGGGAGAAGTGGGGGTAGTGCGCTGCTTGATGTGCATATTTTATAACCTTATATAATTATATAATTAATTCCATTAATAATAGTCCATAAGTCCCTGGGGGAAATGAAGTACCCCAGGGCAATTTTTTTATATAATTGATCCATATAGGCTGTGCGTAACCTAACTTAGGCCTATTAACAAAATAATGTCGATGTAAACATTGCTCAGCGCAACAGACCTTTTTATGAAAAGTTGCGCACGTTTGAGCATAGAGATACACTGTGATTAGACATATCGAATGCTCGTTAAAATTTTAAATAATTATTTACATATAGGCCTACTGTGTGTTCAAGCATGTTGGTTGCATGTTTTGTGATTTGAACAGGTAACGAACGTAACAAAACCGTTGCCAAACGTTGTCATCGATTCAGGTGTCTTAACGTTGGCTCTAACCAACGCTGGCCTGACTGGAGGAGGCGATTGGTCTTACAGCACAAAGTTAGGATTTTTCACGCTCAGTGATTCGGGCACTTTCAACTGCTCAGTTAGCAATGCCAATATCAGCGTGTCCGTCAAACTTGGCATCGATGATGTCGGACATCCAACGATCTCAACTACTGGTTGCAGCTGCGGCATCCCATCTTTATCTGTTAACCTGAGTGGAGGAGCAAGCTTTATTTACAACCTGCTCATCAATGTCTTCAATGGTCCAATTCGAAAGTTGCTCGAGGGTAAGATCTGCGAGGCGGCAACGAAAGTGATAAACGGAAAAGTGAACGACCAGATGATGTCACTTCCTCTCGAGATGCCCGTCGCTAAGGATTACATGATGGACTATCGATGCATGTCAGCGCCCAGTCTTCAGAATGGCTGCTTGATAACGAAGCATAGGGCCATGTTTTACAGCAAGGACCACCCGGTTGATTCGTCGATTGCGGTGAGAATAGACTTCAGCATAAAATCACTTAATGCAAACAATGAATTAATGTAAAGATCTGTGCAAGATTTCTTCGGGAAAGATGAAGGCAAACAAAATAAGATCAGATAAGATATGATAAACAATGTTTATTAGGCATATCGGTCGCTGGTCCTAGATACAACTACACGGTGTTCCGAAAAAACGAACCTCTACAATAAATAAAGAAATTAGCACCACACATGTAAAAATATTATTGAGAATAAAACTATTTTATTCCTAACTATAAACTTAATTAGTGTTAATAAAATAATAATTATACCCTATTCCAGTTAAATCTTGAAGTCACTTAAAATGTTTCAAACAGCGTATACAGCGACTGAAGTAACGGAGGTCAACAAGCAGGCTCGGCTTGAGCGATCAAGGCAGTTATTGATGCGCTAGCCTGCAAATTTGGTAGGCCTACATTTCAAATAGCCTATAGACCTTAATCCCGTGTACTATAAAGCCTGGTCTGTAATTCAAGAAAAGTCTATAAGAAAAGGTAGGCCCATGGGCGTCCGCAGGAATTTTTCTAGGGGGCGCAAACTTTTAAATTATTGTCACATGGTCTAAATTTAATGGGTGACAGTTTTGAATTTCCATATTACCACGAGAGAATCTATAAGAGCCTACCTATACATTATGCGCCCAAAGAAAGATAGCCTATAAAGGTTCAATTTGTTGGACGAATCGATAATCACATTGAAAATCGCGTTGTAACAACCACAACCAAATAATCTAATTTATGCGCAACTATGCGAAAAATCCAGAGGGGCGCACTTGCGCCCCCTTGCGCCCCGCTGCGGACGCCCATGGGTAGGCCTACGCGATGTAGGAGAACTACGTCATCGTATGATACAGGAATGGGACGAATTTGATCAAGCTGTAATCGATTCAGCAATTAGTCAGTGGCGAGCTCGCCTTTGTGCGTCTGTTGAGACCGAAGGAGGGAATTTTGAACACACATTTTAACTAACAAATGATAGTTTTCTGATTCATGCTCTGTAAACTGAAGTTTTTCCAGATTTGATGAAAATGTAAAAATTATTGCATAAATTATTGTAGCAATAGTAGAGGTTCGGTTTTTTCCCCCGGAACACCATGTATAGGCCTAACTGTAACATGGAATGGTCTCGCTGTTTAGCGCATGTTTCCCATGGGTCACTCAACTCTGTTCCTGAAGAATAAATATCAAGACAGTCCTATATAGCCATAAGAGGCCTAGTTGAACAAGGAGCGCTTCTGAGTAGCCTGCACATTGAGGAGGCGCTATATATATATATATATATATCTATATAAATAAAAATGAAACTTTGCGATCCTGCGGTCACGATCACGCCGAAACTGACGCATCAATTGTTTTGAAAATTTACCAAAACCTTCCATTCCGATACCGCAAGGTCACGACATTTCTTTTCCCGAAAAAACCCAATCGTTTCCACAAAAAGTGAACTTTGCAATCCGTTCGCCCGCCATTTGCAATTTGAACGAAACGGCACGCTTCCAAAATTTCAGAATCGTCTTTACCCGAAACAAAGTGACTAAGCATTAATGAGTGCGCGTCCCCTGACGTCATAAGCGACTCGATAAATAATTACGTTACGGCCTTCAAAAATTCTTGGGCTCTATCCGCTGTCAGTAAAGGATGGTCTGAGGGACGAAACGAGCGGAGTCGGAGGTGGACGGAGCGGAGGGGAAGAGGGAGGGGGATGGGGCAGGGGAGGAGGAGGGGGGGGGAATGGGGAGGGGGAGTGGAGGGGAGGGGAGGGGAGGGGAGGGGAGGGGAGGGGAGGGGAGGGGAGGGGAGGGGAGGGGAGGGGAGGGGAGGGGAGGGGAGGAGAGGGGAGGGGAGGGGAGAGGAGGGGAGGGGAGGGGAGGGGAGGAGAGGGGAGGGGGAGGCGGAGGGGAGGCGGAGGGGAGGTGGAGGGGATAATAGAGAGGGAGGGGGAGGGGCGGGGGAGGGGAAGGGGGAGGGGAGGGGGGTCTTTTCTGCCACAGCAACGCGTGGCTGGGTACAGCTAGTATATAAATAAAAATGAAACTTTCCAATAGTTCGTCGCATTACCACGCCGAAAGCTACGCACCGATTGTTGTGAAAATTTACCAAAACCTTCCATTCAAATAGCACCGTGTCTTAAGATTTTTTCACCCGAAAAAACGCAACCATTTCCACAAAAAGTGAACTTTGCAATCCGTTCGCCCGCCATTTGCAAATTAAACACGTCCCACACGGCTGCCAGATTTCATAAACGCCGTCTCCAAACACAGCAGACGAAACATCAATGAGGTCGAGTCCTGTGACGTCATAAGCGAGACGCGATTAATTCACCAAAGAGGCCTAGCTTTTTCCAAAGCGGCCTTTGGGTTTGGAATGGACGATGCGACGGAGGAAAGGAGCGGAGGGAGCGGGACGAAGACGGTGGGGAGGGAGCGGAGGGGGAGGGGAGGTGGAGGTCAAGGGGAGGAGGAAGGGGAGGGGGACGGAGAGGGAGGGGAAGGGGGAGTGGGATGGGGAGGGGGGAGGGGAGGGAAGGGAAGGGTGAGGGGGAGTGGGATGGGGAGTGGAGGGGGAGGGGAGGGGGAGGGTGATGGGGAGGAGAGTGGGAGAGGAAGGGAGGAGAGGGGGAGTGGGAGGGGAGGGGGAGGGAAGGGGAGGGGAGGGGAGGGGGAGAGGGAGGGAGAGGGGGAGGGGAGGGGGAGGGGAGGGTGAGGGGAGGGGAAGAGGAGGGGGAGGGAAAGGGGAGGGGAGGGGGAGGGGAGAGCCTCTTTTCAGCCACAGCAACGCGTGGCCGGGTTCAGCTAGTATATATATACAAATGAAACTTTCCAATAGTTTGTTGCCAGTGTTCTCGGAAAATTACGCACAGATTATTTTAAAAATTTAACAAAACCTTCCATTCCAATAGGACCGTGTTCTTTGATGCTTTTCTCCCGAAAAAACGCAATCTTTTCCACAAAAAACGAAGTTTGCATTCCGTTCGACCGCCATTTGCAAATTCAACAAAACCGCAGGGTTGCCAGATTTCCGAAACGCTTTGTCCCGAAATCACGTTGTAAAGTCGCCCAAAAGTCGCGAGATTTTGGAAACGCCAATTAACGTTGTAAAGTCGCCCAAAAGTCGCGAATGACCAACTTTATCGCTGCGGGGAAGGAACGGTCTGAGGGAGGAAAGAAGGAAGAGGGAGCGGGACGAAGAAGGAGGGGAGGGACCGGAGGGGAGGGATGGAGAAGGCAGGGATGCAGGGAGGCAGAGGGAGGGAAGGACGGGAGGGGAATAGGACTGGGGGCGGGAGAGGAAGGAGAGGGTGGAGGAAGAGGTGAAGGGGAAGGGGGAGGTGGGACGGAAACGGGAGGGAAAGGGAGGGGGAGAGAGAGAGGGAGGGTGGGGTGGGAGGAAGGGGAGGCGGGGAGGGGGAAAGGGGGAAGAGGGAATTTATGTAGGGAGGGATGGTTGGACGCTCTTTTCAGCCACAACAACGCGTGGCCGGGTACAGCTAGTATATAATTATATATATATATATATATAACTTTTAAAATTATAATGCTATAGGCTATGATATTGATTGTTGTAGGCTAATCCGCTTCCAATTGTGACGACCACAGACAAAATGGTGACCATCTGCATGTCAGACTATGTACCGAATACTATGTGTCATGCCGTCTACAGTCAAGGCATCTTGTCGTACACCATAAGAAAAAGCGATCTTCCAGTCGAGTTAAATGGTTTCTTCAGCACCACCTGCTCCTCAGACTCCTACTGCATGGGGAACCTATATCCAGAGCTTCCCAAGATGTATCCGAACAGGTTCGTGGAAGTTACGATAGCTGCCAGCAAGGCTCCAACTACCAATATTTCCACCAATCAAATTCAGGTCACATTTTACGGGACTATAAAATGCCGCGCTGCACTTTCGGACGGTGGGTCTGTCGATTTTCTTTCGCTCAACATAGTCCTGCAGTTTAACATGGCGGTGGCTATGGATCAGAACTTGGTGAAGGTCAATGTGACGAGCATTACTCCGACCGTGGAAGTCGTTAGCAGCTCGGTGGGTTCGATTCCTAAGGCCGACATGACAAAAGCCCTTGAAACGTTGTGTAGCGCGCTCCTGGTTCCGATGCTGAACCGTAAAGGAAAAGAAGGATTTCCCATTCCGGCCATAAAAGACACCAAATTCATCAACACTGCAATGCAGTTGAAAGATCATTGCGTGTGCTTTGCAGCAGACGTAGCCTACAACGCGCGCAGTAACCGAACCGAATAAGCTCGGAATAACCCAGTAACGGAATAACCAGTTATCCGAATAGCCCAGTAACCGAATAACCTTTAGGGTAGGCTAAAGAAAAAAGAATTCGGAACAAAATTATACACTCCTGATAGAACAAAAAGGCTCATTTTAAAATGTTATTTGCTTCTAATGCTACGAAAGAGTAACTTTACACGGTGTCCCAATTGAACTGATACCCTTTTTGTTTCGGCGATATACTTGTCAATTCTAAATGAAACTCTAGAAAATTTCCGAGATTGTAAGACTTCTTCTCACTAAATGAAAACTACTATGAGTATGCTGGTACTTACTGTTATGACTTTTAATGAAACAATTGCAAAAAGACATTCATTGCATCATTTGCTGCATCTTTCAAATAATAAGCACCGAGAGTAATAATGATAAAAAATAATCCTTATAATAATAATAATTTTACACATGATGATGATGATACTAATAGAAACAACAACAAAAATAATAAAAATAATAATAAAAATAGCAATAATAATAATAATAATAATACCGTAATATCTCTAAACAATGAACCAAAACAATAGAACAAGCAGACGATTGGCTAACAATAAGTCAAGACAATACATAGCAATACCAATTAATCCACCAATAATTATATCTAGTAGCATTGACGAATTTATTTCAATTACTTACATTTACTGAATATTTCTTGTCTATACAATTATTCCTTATAAAAATTATTCATTATTTCTTTTAAAAATGAGCATTCATTTCATGGATAAATCTTATTTCTTAACGATATTCATTTTACATCTTCGGTTTTCTGGAATAACTAACCGCAAACAATAAATAATTACATCATTCAGTGATAGTATTGCTGAACTAATTTCAATGACATTATATTTACTTCATGTTAATTATGTTATTATCAATGTATGAGTACTTGTTATAACGCCTCTTTGAGACCTACTCAGAGGCACTCCCGACAACAGAGCGGATACTGCATCAGAGTTTCATGGTTTTTTACACCATGTGCTAGTAAACGCTGTGTCGCTCGATGCGCTACCAGCGCGAGGAAGGACTAAGTGCTAAGTAAGTGCTAGTAAACGCATTATAATATTTTTTACATTTTCCATTTTGGGGGGGTGTTCAAACACCCAAATCACCCCCTAGCTACGGTCGTGGGTAATACCATGACAGGAAGATATTAAGAGGATACGATACTGATAATGCCAGGACAGGAAGATATTAGGATGAGAAGATATTGAAAATACCAAGATGAGAAGATATTAAGACGAGAAGATACTGATAACGCCAAGACAGGAAGATTAGATATTGATAACAATAAGATTAGATATTGACAATGCTAAGACAAGAAGATTGGATAGTGATAACAATAAGATAAGATACTGATAATGCAAAGAGAAGAAGATTGGATAGTGATAACAATAAGATAAGATACTGATAATGCAAAGAGAAGAATAGATAGTGATAATATGATAAGATATTGATAATTCTAAGACAAGAGGATTATATAGTGATAACAATACGATAAGATATTGATAATGCTAAGACGAGAAGATTGAATAGTGATAACAATAAGATAAGATATTGATAAAGCTACTTAGACAAAAAAAGACACTGATAATTTTAAGACAATAGGATACTCATAAATTACAAGACAAGAAGATAGTGATACTGCAGCTCTAGCTGAGAAGGTAACACGGAAGTATTGTGAAGATGAGACACTGAAGTCTGCCTTAAGTCAACAAGTCCTTGAGTTTTGAATAAAATAAAAAAATCCTACAAGGACTCAAGCAGTTTGGAATGGCTTCAGCAGTAGTTTGAGCATTCGACGCAAAACTTTGAAACGCTGAGAAAGTTACTGCTTCAAACACATAAGCAACCTGTAGTACAATCAGCATTTATCATAAATAAGCAAAAATATACATTAAATAACAGTAGTGACAGAAAATACACAACATTGTCCAATTAACAATTAGCATGTACTACACAGGTAAGCTAAACAAATTATCAAGCAGAGGTGGAAACAGAACTGCCCGAAATTTCGTGACTTAAGTCACGTGTCGTAAATAACAACGCTGCAACTAACGCTGACAACATTTGTCAGTAATGCAACATGTTGTCAAGCATTTACCAGTAATGCAACATGTTGTCAAGCATTTACCAGTAATGCAACATGTTGTCAAGCATTTACCAGTAATGCAACATGTTGTCAAGCATTTACCAGTAATGCAACATGTTGTCAAGCATTTACCAGTAATGCAACATGTTGCCAAGCATTTACCAGTAATGCAACATGTTGCCAAGCATTTACCAGTAATGCAACATGTTGTCAAGCATTTACCAGTAATGCAACATGTTGCCAAGCATTTACCAGTAATGCAACATGTTGTCAAGCATTTACCAGTAATGCAACATGTTGCCAAGCATTTACCAGTAATGCAACATGTTGTCAAGCATTTACCAGTAATGCAACATGTTGCCAAGCATTTACCAGTAATTGCAACATGTTGTCAAGCATTTACCAGTAATGCAACATGTTGTCAAGCAGTTTTCGTTGTTTCCGAACCGCATAATCCTACAATCGCCTTTCTGATTCAGGAAATATACTCGATCATTGGTTGTCTACAGGCTCTATTTAAATTTGACATTGACAGTGCATGCATTGCATTCTCTACTAACTTGAAAATAGGTGGATCATTGCGAGAACTATCCATTTAGCTGTAACACTCATGATATAGAATCAGCGATTGACTAGCCTTGTTCGCGCACAAAGACTTTTAATGCCTCATGACAACAATCTTGATGCATCTGAGACAGTCTAAGAAACATAATACTGTACAGCATGGACTTGTCTATGCACTCCAAGTTTATGCACCGTTCTGCTAAATGTAAAGTTGGGTGTTACATCCATTAAATTGATATTGCTGAGATGAGAAGATACTGGTAATGCTAAGATAGAAGATACTGATAACGTTAAGATAGAAGATACTGATAACGTTAAGATAGAAGATACTGATAACGTTAAGATAGAAGATATTGATGACGTTAAGATAGAAGATATTGATGACGTTAAGATAGAAGATACTGATAATGCCAAGATAGAAGATATTGATAATGCCAAGATAGAAGATATTGATAATGCCAAGATAGAAGATTCTGATAATGCTAAGATCAGAAGATGTATGATAAAGCTAAGACAAGGTAAGATACGGATAGTGCAAAGACAATAAGATAGTGATAATGCTAAGAAAAGAAGACGAAAACTGTCATAAATGAGTTAGTTTATGCTAAGACATAATGCCAAGACAAGATAAGATACAAGATACTGATAACATTGAAATGTGAAGTAACTGGTAATGCAAAGACAAGACAAGGTCGTGATAAATAATGCCAAGGCACTGCAGAATTTTCCAGATTAGATTATCAAAGACATTAACGTATCATGCCATGTTAATTAATGTATTAAACAAGAACTGCAGAAATAGTACCAAATATTGACTTTTTCAGCACTATCCCTTTTTGAACCGCATGATTCACACATTGTATCACAAGACAATGTAGACATGTCCCTGATGACTTTGTGCAAATGTGCCTACACTCTATTTTACAGCAATGACGGTTTTAGACGAATCAACATTAATACAATAATTTGTAGAACACAAAATGCAGCATAAACTAGAATTACCACAAAGGCCTACATCACCAACCATTACATCATTAAAAGCATCATCTGTATCAAAAGACCGGAATTCACATGATAGATTACATTGGTATGAAAAGCGAAGCAAACGGTTTACTTAAATGTTTACAAACAAGTATGTTATAAAGGGCACACTTTGTTCAAGGCCCCGTTGGTATTAAAAAACACCGATTTTACAAAGCAAAAGCATTGCACTGGGTAAGTTTCTATGAAAAAGCAGAAAGAAGTTTAACATTGCACTGGGTATGTTTATACAAAAAAAAACAGACTGAAAGGAATTTAACAATGAGTACAATAAGTTCATGCCTAACAGCAGCGTCAGATAATTATCTACACAGTAGACTACATCGATATAAACTTAGGTTTCATACGACCATTCCCAGAATTGTAACACATCACCACATTATTGAAAACAATCCATGACTGATAGAAGCAGCCACAACTGCCTGCTCTGAACTTACAACAGAAACGAGTAATCGAATCAGTCAAAAGCCGCAACACTTGTTAATAAAAATATCACCCGAAAATCATTCTGCAACCTTTTAGTAATTTACCCAATCTCACAATACTTTTGAGGCAATTATTTTTTACTTCGATGTATTGCAACTACCGTATGTTCTACGTTCCATTGTTCGTTTGCAAGTGAAGTAATAAAGAAAATATTTACTTACTAACTTAAGAATGTGTAGTTACAATAACGACTAAAATTCATCCTAAAGAACACTTGTCAAAGGCATTGCTCTGTTAGGCACAGCACGCCGACAGACGCCCGTTTGAAAGACAGATCAGTTCTAGTGAACACCTAGATTCTACCAAGAAGCAGTAACAACCACGAAATACACATACACAACCAAAAGCAGAAAGCGAAAAGACGCAAAGGCGTCAATTAGAAGTCAATCAGCAGTTCTTGCATTCACATGTCGTTAAAACTGCCATACAGTTAGAATTCTGTAGAATTTTCCAGATTAGATTATCAAAGAAATTAACGTATCATGACATATTCATTGACGTAACGTAAAAGAACTGCAGAATAGTACCAAATACCGACTTCTTTCAGCACTATCTTGTTTTTGTGCAGAATGATTAACATGTTCTATCACAAACATATCACTGATGACTTTGTGTAAATGCGTTAGCACTTCATTTTATGACTATGACAGCTTTAGATGAATCAACATTACAATAAATTTCAGAACACAAAGTGCAGCCTAAACTAGAGTGCAACAGTTAATTAAATGTTTACAAACAAGTATCAAGATACGACAGACACTTCATTTTCCGGTTAGACAATGACATGACTTCATGCTTTTTACTTACTTATGAACATCAACGTAAGGCAATCATCGTCACGATAAACTCGATTAAATAATTATGTCCACGATAGATTATGAAAATCAACATTTGTGAAAAAATATAAACGGAAATAAAATTTACATCGATACAATTCAACAGGAATACAAAATTCGGTCCGTCTAAGTATATTAATTGAACTTCTTGAAGATTTTCCACTTTTAAATTCAGACAATAGTCGACAAACGATCGTATACGTAATTGTGTGGTGTAAAAGTCAAAGTATGCAGGAAGTACATCAATACGGGCAGAGTAGCCCTCGTATATTTGGAATTGAATTTCAACTATTTATTGGATAAAACTACAGTTCAAAGGAATCAACATCAAACATTAGATTTTACAGCCACCCAGCAAAAATGAACACATATAGTCACACACCATCACACACATACAATCACACACACCCACATACACACAAATACTTTGATGACATAGTACAGATCTTTGCAAAATAGCTTCAAGATACTAGTCGGTTTAATAAGAATGAAGACCTACTGAAGCACTGGTCAAGTATCTATCGCATACTATACAAATACCTGGCAACCTGGAACATTCTGAGCAATTGCACGAAACAATTCGGAACACCGGAGGAAAATAACACATAAGTAAGAACACATAACTTATAATAATTATTACCTAAAGATAATAACAAAGGAGCTTAGCAGAAATGGCTCAAGCAACACAATGACATAACTAAACCGCCCAACAACTACTGAATGTGCATAGCAAAAACTACGTGTTATAGACCCACTCTCTATTCCCTGGGTATTTTGCACTGGGAGCGCCTCTGATTGGTGTGCGCTGTGAGAGAGAGGCGCCATATGAATTTATAAATTCAATACAATACACCTACATCACTTAATAACTATTGCTTTGATGTATTATGGTGATGTTTTAATGTTTTATGCACCATTGTGCGTTTGCAACTGGAGTAATAAAGAAAATACCTACTTACTTATTTCACTTACTTACTAATCGACAAAAACAGACCATGTTTAATCTAATTGATAGCAATATACACATAACCGAGTTTTAGAAACAGTTTTGGGAGCCACTGGTTTAGGTCAGTGCCATACGTGCAGTGATTCTGAGTGATTCCTAGGTTGCTACAATGTATACATACCTACTAGACAGCCAACAATATCTTAAAGTTGATCCTATGATGGGCAACTAAGTCTTGAAATCATCAGTCTAGTAACAGAACATGACCATTATCCGATATACAGTATCTTACAATGAGCTCTTAGTCTTATGATCGGGTCACATTCGGCCGTTAGCACCAGACCAGAATCAGCCCATGATATCCTATTGACGCACTGACTCTTTTGAACACATGTCATATATGGTGAGATAAACAGAAAAGAAAAAGTCTGGTGGTGAATTGCTGTGGATGTGCTTGTACATGAACTGAAGAATGATCCCTTGACATCATTTGCATAAACCGATGAATGATCCCTTGACCTCATTTACATAAACCGATGAATGATCCCTTGACCTCATTTACATAAACCTATGAATGATCCCTTGACCTCATTTACATAAACCGATGAATGATCCCTTGACCTCATTTACATAAACCGATGAATGATCCCTTGACCTCATTTACATAAACAGATGAATGCATCTCTTGACCTTGAAGTTCCTATGTCAATCAGTCACCATTGCATTACATTACATTACATTTCCCTCCTTTACATTGCACTACAAATTAATCCAAAATTCCTCAATCCCTCCCCAGTGTGCTTGTGCATGTCATGATTATACATCTGTATAATTACATAACACAAAAAGTCCTAAACATTCCTAAAATGTGTTCTATGAAGCCCTAAGCGTAGATGCAACAATGAAATACAAAACATGATGATGACCTCGTGAATTGCTAACAGTTTGATAAGTCTAAACAATTCAAATAAGCCTCTGCAGTGCGTATACATTACATTACATTACATTACCAAAGAACCCCGAATGCTGCCCGACTTCATCGACCCTGCCAAACTGCCCGACTTTACGGAGCCAGTGAGACTGCGCTGTGATGGATGGCGCAGAAAGCAGCTGTTATCCTGGCTGTAGAACAGGTCGTGTTCAGCTATCTCCTTGCAGCATTCCTCTACGAGGGTCTGAAAGTAAAATTCACAATTTATTAATAATAGGCATTTAATCTAATCTAAATTCTAATACACTATAAAAACTCTGTTTGCACTCTACAGTGCCAGTCCCAAGCCTGGATGAAGTAGGAGGGCGACACTAATGATCTTTGTTATCACACGAAGTTGTTAAATCAATCAATCAATCAATCACATAAATTTACATAGCGCCCCTTCAAGATCTCTACTCAGAGGCGCTCCCAACCCAGGCCTGGTCAAAAAGAAAGGTCTTGAGAAGAGGGTAGAAACTGCAACTACTACTATCCAATATTATTATTATTATTATTGACTTTTTAAATAGTGCACCGTCAAGGTAATCTAATCTCCACACCAGCACAACTCACAAATGGTTACCTCGTTCCTTGCTTCGAGTTTCGACCTCCACGTTTCCTTTTCTGATTCAAACGCTTTCTCCAGTTCCAGCAGCTTCTGATCTTGATGATCTGACAGCATCTTCTGCTTCTCGTCCTAAAAAGAAGAAAACAAATCATAAAAAATCATCGACATCACAATGTTCCTTCTCTTAGAAAAAAAGAAATTAATGACATTCCACAGCTGTACCTTGCACAATATAAATATTAAATAACTAGCTCAACACAATCTAACAACGGAAATTTTGAAATCTGCATAAAACATCCCTGATCTGCATAAAATTTTCCTGATCTGCATAAAATATGCCTCATTTGCATAAAATATGCCTCATTTGCATAAAATATGCCTCATTTGCATGAAATATGCCTCATTTGCATAAAATATTCATGATCTGCATAAGATATCCATGATCTGCATAAAACATTCATGAATTCAGGTTACAAGCAGAATTATAATTACATGCATATCTTCAAGTTCGCTTAGCTGTTTATCGTTTCTGTTGCTGAGCGCCTCCAGTTGTTGCTTGTGCTTGTTTTCAATTCGAAGGATTTCTTCCTTCTTGCGATACTTTTCATTTTCTTCAAACTAAACGAAACAAAATTACAGAGGCAAGACTGTATTGTGCAAGAAACACATTTCGCATGATTCTCATCATAGCAATCTGTCAATGTCCCATTCAGAGACTCTAAAGCTAAATAATTTTTAAAAACTTACACAAAATCGAGGCTTAGAGTGTGACTGCACGGTAATGGATGGTGTCCACGCACCTATTTTCAAATTCAAGCACTGTTCTCAGCTTAATAGGCCAGCACAGCCTGGAAAGGTAAGGGATGTCTATGCAATTCTTTTTTTTACACTTTATGCACAACACAAAATACTCCAACAAAATCATTTTCGAATGTTTTGGAAATAAGGATAAAAAAGACCAAGCTGCTCACGTCATGGGATGCTGGGCAACCAATTAAAGAAAGTTGGGCTGACTGCAGCAAAACTTCTATGCTGTTGGGAACTTAGGAGAAGAAGTAATTTATTCTGAGAATTTATATAGCGCTTCTTCAAGATAACTACTCAGAGGCGCTTTCTGCACAATTAATGATGCTGCACAGCGAAACAAAGAAATCCACGGTGAGTCTGCCACACTGCCACAGTGTCACTCAAACAATAATCCTAAGTTATTCATATTTTAATAACAGTACTCATAATTAATGTAAAATATCCATGATCTGTAAAAAAGCGTGATCTGTATAAAATTCATTCATACATTCACTCAGCGCATTTATAAAGCACTAGGTCAAGAGTCTATGTAGGAGTGCTCCGAGTTCAGCCACAAATAAAGAAACAGACTTGAATAACTTGGAATAACTTGCCGGTTGGACTACAAACAATGAGCATAGCTCAAAAGGTGAGGTCATTCCAGATAGAACAATCATGTTCTTCATGAAATATTCATGATCGGTATAAATTCTGGATTTTCGAAAAATATTCATGACTGGCCAACAAATTTTTTATCTGCCTGGAAAAACCCAGATGTTGGTTCACCTCTTTGATCTTTTCTTTCTCCAGTTCCGGAGTGAAGATGGCGATACTGATGCGCAGGCTCTCCTTGTACATCAGCTGACGTGTCTTCGTGTCCGACTTGAGCTTCTTCGGCAGCTTCCGCAGCTCAAGCGCCTGACTCTGCATCAGTTTCTGCTGGCTCTCGTGGTTGATGCGTTTCATCTGTTCAATTTCCTGCAACAATCACAACTTCTTGTTGCAACAAATGCAACACAGCAACAATTGTTTCTGTCAGCCGCTGTCTGTCACCTGTTGTCTCTGTCACTCGTCGTTTCTGTCACTTTGTCGTCTCTGTCACTCGTCGTTTCTGTCACTTGTTATCTCTGTCAGCTGTTGCCTGTCAGCTGTTGTCTCTGTCAGTCATTGTCTCTGTCACCCGATGTCTATGTTACCCATTGTTTGCCACCCATCGTCTGCCAGTCGTTGTCTGTCACCCATTGTCTGTCAGCTGTTGTCTCTGCCACCCATTGTCTCTGTCACCCATGTCAGCCGATGTCTCTGCCACCCATTGTCTCTGCCACCCATTGTCTATGTCACCCTTGTCAGCCATTGTCTCTGCCACTCATTGTCTCTGTCACCCATTGTCTCTGTTACCCATGTCAGCTGTTGTCTCTGCAACTTAAACAGCTGTTGTGCTCAAAATTAGGTTATCTAGATAGCAGAAGACAAAATATCTCATGATAACAACTTAAATAAGCTCTAAACTATGAAATTCTTGGACGATGAAGTTATCTTAAAAACACACAATGACAACCAACCTTGCCGTTTCGCTGCATCATCAGTTGTCGCCTGAGAATGAACTTCTCTTGAAGTTGAATTTTAGAAGCCATGTATTTCTCTTGCATATGACGCTCTTCGAGTTCCGTAACTCTTGACTGTTGAACTAGAAGATAAAATGCATTGCAAAGAGAAACAGTGAGGACAATTTCAACTTGGGGCAATTTAATGTACGCACTGATTTTTTTTTTGTTCTGTGTGTGTTTTTTAGTTAAGTTTAGTACATTAATTGTCATTTCATACTGTTTTTTAGCCTACTGTTCAATTCATGTCGTTAACCGTTTAGCCGTCAGTTAAAATTGCACATGTAAATAGGTATCCCTGTTAGTGAGATATTCATCCCTTATTTCATCGGTTTTTTTACATCTATGCCGAAAACACTACATTCGGTCACAATGTGTTTTATATATATGCTCCGGTGCAGTATTACACAATCATACAGTATTCGCACATGCACACACAGATGCATAAACAGCTACACACAGCATGTCAAACCACTGCATGCACGCATCGCTATACACATAGAAATGTTACTACAGAGGATGTTTACTTTGGAGAATGTGATGTTTCTGCTGCAGAAACTGTTTGTCGAGAAGAACAATCTTCTCTTGGTGTTGATCAGTCAGTCTTTTCATCGTTGCCTCAGACTTCTCGTGCTGCTCCTCGTGAAACTTTCTCTCCTGAACAATCACAGATTTCATGAACTCGTAATAAGAAAGTTGAGTAAACATTACATCTCCAATTTTAAACATCCTCAAAATCGCATTCTTGCTGGAATATTCACGTATAACTTTAGACTTCTGCTTCCCCCTCTTAGTACAACATTCACTCATTGAAACAATTTTTATAGCATCCCTTCAAGGTTACTATCTAAGTTTTTTTATTATCATTTATTACTCCCAATAAGTGTTTAAAAATTTTTTCTAAACAGTTGAAAACAACAAATGTGATGAGAGAAGCTGACCGTTGATAAAGGTAGTGCAGGGAAACAATGGGTACCCCTGAAGAGAAGAAAAATTCTGCTAAGTAGTGGCCCTAAGTAATCCCTGTATCCCTGTTGGGAGATCAAAATATTTGGTTGTTGGAAGAATGCTCAGTAACAACAAATACAATAAAAAAACAACACACCCAAACTAAAAGTGAATTTCTCCTCCCAATTACAGCGTAAGCAATCATGCGTTGACTGTAAATTTTAAATCGATCAGCTAAATGAATGTGCTAAAAATACGAGAAAAATACACTTCTATTTAACATATGTGTATCAGTTCATGGCAGAGATTTGGTTCGGGATTTCTATTTCACCAGTGCTTCCTAGTAAAGTTAGCTATAAAAAATGCACTGACCATACACTGTCCATGGAAAGGTTAGACGGTGAGGGAGAGGACTGGCCACGCACCCTCATATGCCAAGGGTATGACAATAAAACTGCTAGTTCTTCATACCCATTTCTGATTAAGAGTTAGCTTAAGGTATTCCTCTCCTTCTTCTGCTTAATTAATTTCATGTTTTAGTCTTAAATTCTTAAGAAACAGATAAGAGCTGTTACAATAGCAGTCTAAGACGCACCTTTTCCGCATACTCAACATCCTTCTCCTCTTTCCTGCGTGCCATCGCATCCTTGCGCATCTGCTTCGGCAACATTTCGATTCCCTGCTTCCAAAGTTTTGTGTCCTGCTTCAGACTCTCGTGCAGATTCTTCAGATCTTTCTCCTGTTTTAACACCAACACCAACCGAAGTTTAAAAGATCACAGATCATGATTTTTTTTTCAAGGCAAAAATAATATAATCTATTTTTCCAAAAATGGCAACAAATGATTGTAACCCATGCACTAACAAAGACTATGATCACAGTTTACGGTAACCATCAAATCTTATGAATCCCACATTGCCATTAAAGATGCCACCTTGCAATATTATAGAACCATGGATATATATTGGGGCACGGAGGAGTAGTGGGTATGTTCATTGCCTTGCAGCCGGAGGGTTGCAGGTTCGAATCCAGTCAATTCACCTCAAGTCGCTGCGCAGGGATCTTGGGCAAATCCTTCACTCCCAATTGCTCAGCGCTTCGGCGTGAAACTTCGATGCAGTGTCCATGCCGCAATCGGGAGCGCCTCTGAGTAGTGAGCTTGAAGAGCGCTATAACAAGTGCACATATAAACAAACTGAGGGAAGAATGGAGGGGAAAAGGATGCGAGGTAGACCAAGAACAATGCTGCTGGACTGGATGCTGACAGAAGATGGATACAGTGGACTGAAAAGAGAGGCGCAGGACAGAGAAAAATGGCGTCATTGGACATACGAACCTACCTGACGGCAGAGAACATGAAGAAGAAGATACAAACGAACAAATATATGACAGTGTAACTTTTAGCATTACAAACAGTACTAGCCAAAAGGACACCAACCTGTTCTGATTTTACTTTCTTCTGAAGTGCCTTGTATTCTGAATTCTGAGACGAAACCAACTTATTAAGCATCCTCTGATGTTGTTTCGCCAGAGCTTCCAGTTCTGCTTCGTAACTTCTATACAGCACCTGCAACAACACCGCATAAGACAAAAGAAATGAAAGAAGAGCCATTCCTTAAACTAACCCTGGGTGAGCAGCCATGAATACGAAACTTCCTAGGCTCGGCTTACGATGGCAGGTGACAAGTCCTCTCCCTCGCCGTCTCATCTTCCCACCAACACTGTACAGTCGGTGTACTCATTGTAGTCGAGTTGCCTAGAGTGTACAAGTCGAGCAGGAATCTCAAACCAAATTTCTGCCTGCATGCCTTTGCTTTGCATGGATTTGAACCCTGAACCTCTTGATTAACATTCCCGCATGTTAGCCACTACATTGTGGAGGACACCATTTAAGACGTAAGCTATGCAAAATGAATGGTGTAATTGGGAAAAATGTGGCCCATACAAGTAGACCGTAATGTAACTTGGTTGCTTTATAACTTGGTCCTGTTCTAAAGCTTATTATTAAATCGGGATTTCACATTGAAAACTGCATTACATCAGAACAACCATTAAAATATGCCACATCTTCTAATGAAGTGCATAAAATACCCATCCAATTCCCCCAACTTATCATTGTACACTCTGTTCGTTAAAAATATAAAAACTGTCCCATTTAGCCATAGTTGGGCCAGGCGTGCTTCTGAGTAGCCTACCTTGAAGAGGTGCCATACAAAACATCCTAAATAAATAAATAAAATAAAAATATCATCCCATAAAGCTAAAAACAAATTAACCAGCAATGCAGCCGCAAGCACAATGACCACAAAGTCAACTAAAACTTAAAATCAACAAACAATTAAACCCCGCTGTTAATTAACCTGCATATCAGACTCCTGCCTCTTAGCCAGCTCGTCAAGGGTGGCCTTTGCTTTTGTGTCCAACGTCTGAAGCAGTCTGTTCTCCTCCATCTGCAACCTCTTCAGCTCTCGCAGGTCGGCTTTCCTGTAGACCAACAGTCAAGGAGACAGAAAACTTAAAATTCACATATTTTATTTATTTATTTATTTCTCACATTTGTTATAGCACCCCTGCAAGCTCTCAACTCAGAGAAGCTCCCAATTACAGCACGGACACTGCATTGGAGTTCCACGCCGAAGCGCATGAGCAATTGCGAGTGAATGACTTGCTCAAGGTTCCTACGCAGCGGCTTGAGGTGGATCAAACCTGGAGTCCTCCTTAAAAAGGCACCGAATCCACCACTTCCCCCGGACGCCCCACAACAAATTTGCTCAACATTGCACTAACCTATTGTGTGGAGCACCCACAAACAAGCAACAATAAAAATCACAGAAGCAATATCAAAAACCAAACCGATCAGAGTGCATTTGTGTGTATGTATGCATCTGAAGATTAACATAAACAATGTTACACAGAAATACCTAATAAAACCAGTGATATCACAGTAATAAAATAAATCAAAAAATAATGAAATTCCATCCAGTGCAACACAACCTAAGCCCATAATTAAACCGGTAGAGGTCATGAGAAAAGAAATGTTACAAACCATAGTTCGTGTTCCTGATGCTTCTTGTTCTCCGTACCCGACAGAACGACTCTGGACGTCTGAGATGTGACAACGATGCCGTTGATGACAAACTTACGAGTCTTCGTCAACGTTCGGAACTGCTTCCTCTGCTCCTGCAACTACGTAACATTCAATTGATATCATTTATATAGCCCCACTAAAATATCTTTTGCATATAATCATTTCGATCACAATTTCAAGCATTATTAACATTACTGTAAGATGAATTTCATAATTTCCTTGTTAACTTTAGATTTCGTTGATTTTGTTGAATTTCATAATTTCCTGGTTTAGGAGTAAATATTAAAGCTTTTTTGATGTCCAGCCTAAAAAATGTCTATTTAAAAAAATAATAATAATAACAATAATGATAAGTCCCTGAGGGATCCTGTATACCTCGGGGCAAATAATTATAAAATTTTCTTTAAAATGATAATAATAATAATGGCAATTTATATAGCGAAAGAACACGTTGTTAGAAGGGCACAACAGACCAGCTTTTGAGCTGTTTGGTTCAGTCTTAGGACTGTCCATTTGCAATAGACCAATCTTGAATGGGCACTATAACAAGTGCTCAAACATGCTTGACACACACAAAACAGGTCTATCTTTCTTAAATATTTGAACATACCTCTTCATCTGTAATCTTTTTCCTGTCAACAGCAACATCCATCTCAGCATCGACAACTTTCGATTTCGTTGATTCGTTCAACTTTTCTCCATGCGGCGCAATATTCGCTGGAGGTACTTTCGACTTGTTTGGCTTGTACCTCAGCACCGCACTTTCTTTAGCTTCCTGTTTTCCTGCATCATCCACACCACCAGATACCTCAACCTTAGAATCATCTAGTCTCTGCTTTGCCTCTAGAGATGACACTTCGGTGCCAGATATCACCGGCTGCTTTGGAGCGCCATCATCGTCAACCTTCTTAACACGACTAATCTCAACATCGTGAGCCAATATCACATGATTTTCGGAAATCACGTTACGACTTCCACTCGCGTCTGTACCATCAACGTCACATGTCGACTTGCTGCCTAATCTGTTCGAAACTTCTTCAGTTCCACTACCAGGCAAACTCTTAATCGTTGTCTTGTCAGGAATGCTTTCTTCTTTCGTTTCATTGTTCCCTCCTCCAACAACTAACTGGTCGTCTTTATTTTTTCCTATATCTTCACCAACATTCACATGATCATCTTTCTTCACTTTGCGATCAATTTTTTCATCAACACCCAAACTAGACTCAGTTTGAACAGCATTGACCTTAGGTGGCACGCTCGTGGAATTCATTTCTGCTAAGTTACCATCAGCATTAATTTCGCCAACGATTTTGACATCTAGATCATTAGTACCCTTGTCAGTTCCAGCTTCGTCTTTGACTCCTAACTTCTTATTTCCAGACAAGTCACCAATGTTTCCAGTAGTTTGCTCCTGATTTTCTGTGCAAACTTTGTTCAAATCCTCCTGATTTAATTCACTTTTATTGTCTACTAAAACATTTCCTGTATCTACACTTTCAAGCGAAGTGTGCATTTTGATATCCTTGTCGCTGTGTCCAATGACAGGAGATGGCTTTATTTCATCATCGCTCTTCAATTTCAATCTTCCATGCAGCAAACCATTGTCGAAAGCAACACACTCTTTACCCTTGAATTCTTGCTCATCGAGAGCCACTTCTCTCACTTTACTTGGATCTTCTGCAACTTCTACTGTTGTCTGGAGTTTCCTTACATCTTCTGAGCCAGCAGCAGTTGGTTGATTTTCAGTAGATATGCCAACCTCGTCTAAGGAGTTATTTGGTGTTGATTTACCTGATAGCGTATCCGTAGCTATGTGATTAGGCAGTGTTTCCGCTTCTGACTGAGCTGGTAAAGAGACAATAGATGCGTGATTTGGTATTGTTTCCATCACTGATTGAGCAGGCACTGTATCTGTCGGTGGCATTATTGGCACTGTTACTGTGATTGGCTGAATTGGCGCTGCCTCTGCAAGTGATTTTATCACCACAGTTTCGGCAGTTGATGGAGGTAGTTGAGCAGGCAATATCTCCACGGTTGATTGAATAGGCACTAGCTGCACAGAAGACTTCGATGGGACTGCTTCCACGGTTGGTTGAACCGGCACTGTTGTTTCTGCAAGAGACTTAATTGGCACTGTTTCGACAAAGGACTGAACTGGCGTTGCGTGTAACGCAGACTCTACTGGCACCAGTTCCATCGTTGATTGACTTAGACCAGTTTGTTCCGCTGCTGAACCGTTAACTGATACTTCCATATTAGATGCATTTTGTACCGGTACTTCAGCAGTCGATGCAGCTTCTGTTGGAGACTTCTCAGCTACAGATGTGTCTAACGCCTGACCACTCATCTCAGAAGCAACTGATGTTGGTTCTTTTCTCGAAACGACTTCTTCCGAAGATGCTGTGTGGACTAGAGGCTTTTCCAAAATCATTTCACTCTTCAGAGGAGAGTCGGAGACGGTTTTTTGTTGATCAGATATGTCTGATGTGATTGCTTTGGTCGGTTCTGGCACAATAGGAACGTTTGATGCTGGCTCCACATCAATTTGACTTGAAGCCTGGATCGTGGAAGTAAGTCCAGTTTCATCGCCAATAATACTGTTTTTCAATGGATTCGTTTCTTCACATGACTCAGCAACTGGCGAATCCTACAAAAGTAATAAATGCTCACAGTGGTCAATCATGAAAGTCGTAAACATAGAAAAGTTCCTTTATACACCAGCTTTAAATTAACTGCGTAGATTCCCAGACCCACCTTGATCGAGTAGGACACATCTAACAACATTGAGAAATGAGACAGAGAAACCAATAGGCATTTAACGAAGATTGGTAGGGAGCCCATTCCAGGTCGCAGGGCAGCCACAGAGAAGGCACAGCAACACCTGATTGGAGTCGGTGATTGGGAAACAATAAGTTCTGCATGTGGAGCTGAGCGGAGAGAGCAGCGAATATATATGTAAATATGGAATTACATTAAATTAATTGCGATCGTAACCTGTAAAGTGTAAATGTGTTTCTTCGTTGCTTTACAACTTGGTCCTGCTCTAAAGCTTATTATTAAATCGAGGATTCATGTTGAAAACTGCATTACCTCAGAACAACCATTAAAATACGCTACATCTTCTAACGATGTGCTTGTACTAAATCAATTGCAATCCTAACCTGCAAATGTGTTTCTTCGTTCAGTTTCTCTTCAGAACGTGAATAGATCAGCAGATCTCCGGAATCCGTGTCTAGATCCTCATCCGTAAGAAACAAAGCATCCGGAGAATCGGACGAACTTCTTTCATCCTATCAACAAACATTCACATTTAATTTTACTGACAATGACAATTTGTTTACTGACAATGACATTTTGTCTACTGACAATGGCATTTTTTCCATTGACAATGACATGCTGCCCCAACAAGCATTTTCTGATAAACAGAGAAACCCACTCAAAATTTTAGAATTTTTACATCCTTATATACTTATACTCATGTAGACAATCAAATGAGCATAGTGTCAGTCAAGCCAAGACAACAAGCAATTCAAAATGGCATCCAAAAAATCGACATTGAAATATGATAACGGCAATATAGAATTCATTAGATGTATGAGTCAGAATATTCCTAAAAATGAATATGTTACATAACCAAGTAAAATGATATGGCTAACACTTTCAATCCATGGCTACCACTAAGGCTAGCTTTTTTTTTCTTCTTCCTCCTCCTCCTCCTCCACCTCCTCTTCTTCTCCTTCCTCTTCTTCCATTTCTACCATACTATATAACAGTACAATACAATTTACAAGTACCAGGTACTGCCATCTAACAGCACAATTACTACAACCATGACCATCAGCAAACTAAAAGTAAGAAATCATGACTATACATCATGAATGATGACACTGCTGGCGTCATCGGTGACGTCATCTGTGACATCATCTGTGACATCATCGAGGTCCTCCTCCTCCATAAATACTTCGGCTTTCACTTCGCTCAACAGTTCGACGATCGATGCGTTGCTTGTGACGCCATTAATAAAGTTGTGCTGAAACAGAAAATTCAGAAATCGATTTTAAAAAATTAAGTAAATAATGCCCCTCTAAGGAAACTTTCAGTCACATTGTTATCTTCATCATTGTCATCATCATCATCAACATCATCAACATCATCATCTTCATCGTCATAATCAACTACAACCGCCGCCACCAACATCATCATCATCATCATTATCATTTCCTGATGCCAATTATACAAAGGGCATTGGTCACTCTACGAGCGTATGGTCAGTTCGAAAATTTTTTGTCTGTAGATGTATGTGTGCATTGTGCAGCCAAGAGAAATCAGTAATATAGTGAAAGCACAATTCGAAAACATAAACACAAAACTAGAAAGTTGTCATGGCTTCACACAGCTTCTGGAAGTCTGTCTGAATTGTTAGCATGCCTGTTATACACAATGTAGAAAAACTAACCAAAATACACTCAGTTTATTTCAATAGAAGATGCTGACCTCAAGTAATTCGCTCATCGTGGGTCTTGCATCCGGATCTTTTACTAGACACTTTGCGATGAAATCACGAAAATTCACAGACCTAGAGCATGTGTGCCAAAACAGAGAACTTCAGCTGAGGTACAAACAAAGAGCGCAAATAGAGTCAGAAAAAAAGAGCAGTCCCTCAAGTCAGCCCCAGAGGCACCCATGAGTGTGAAGCATTAGCAACTTCGTTTCTTATCCCAGCATATGATAGTGGGTGGCACACTGGCCAGTCCTCTACCTTGCCATCTCATCTTCCCACTGATTGTTTGCAGAAAAGGGGCAAAGAGAAACCAAGAAGCTCATTACGGAGATTGCTAGATCTGTAACTTATTCCAGAAGATAGACTGACTGGATTTACCACTACGGAGATAGCTTCTGAAGCTCTTCCCAAGCACATCATGATAAAAACTAGCAAAAATCACCTTGAAGTTCAGGCACAAATAAAATTAAACAAACTGTAGTTGTTATAAGCTGATGCATAGAAGACATACCACTTTGAAGGAATTCGCAAAGTGGGAGGCACAGCTTTCTGTATTTTGATGAGCACTCGCATCGGATGCAGCTGGTAATTCGGTGGCTGAATCTCGGCAAATTCTATCAGAGTTATTCCTACGATGCAAGAAACAACAATACCACCTCTGAAGATCCTAAAAACTACACGCTCTAGATCTCACCCTTCTCCCAAATAAAAAACGACAAGAATTTTATGTCTCCTCCCACGATGTACAAAACCTTCATTAGTCATCTGGACTAAATACTGCAAAAAGTTACAATCAATCAACAGGTGTGAAGATCAATCACAGGTAAGTAGGTCTAATGATCAAACTAACACCTGCATTCCAATCAGTAATTGTGCTTTATATCTTATAACTTGATGCAGCAAGACAACAAGAATGAATGAGAATGAATAAATAAGCATACACAAACATATATATAGGATAGATCCACATACATGCGGCCCATTCATACATGAATCTGCTTAACCCTATAAAGATGGGTTGCATCGGTTTCCCATATTTTTTTAGCATGTATGCCTGTTGCTAAAGGGTTAAAGAAAATGGTTAGATAATGGAGCAATAATCAAGCTACGCATGGTCCGGGTTGCAAATTAACACCTCTTCTGAAACTCTCAAAGTCACTTTCAATTGATATAGAATTAAGCTTGAAAAGATGACGGAGATGCTATGAACATTTAAACAATTTAACTAAAATCTAAAAATTTGTCAGTAATGTCTTAAAAACTTACCCAATGACCAAATGTCTGCCTTGAATGTATAAGGATCATCTTTTATCGTTTCGCATAGAATGACTTCGGGTGCCATCCTGTAAAAAAACAACAGGACAAAAGATACAGCATCCCTTTTGAAGACGAATTTCTTATGGCAACATTTCTTGGTGGGTATTTTACAAGTACAGACTGTCTCTCCAAAGAATAACTAAAAGTATTACACATTGCTATCCATTCCAATGCTTGGTGAAAATTAAGAAGCCAATTATTTCACAAATTCTTTACAAATCATAGCAAAATGTTCAGCGAAACTTTGACAGAAAAACTCACCAGTAAGGCGTTCCAATGAAAGTATCTCTAGTCTGTCGGAAGCTCGTATTTTTGGCCGATACACCAAAATCCGCTAAATCAGCAATGCAACAAATAAAAATAATATACAGCGAGACAAACATAGATCGGTGCTGGTTTTTTAATACGGGTTTAACCCTTTAATGCCGGAGGGTATAGGATTTCCCATACCATTTACTACCATCTCGGCATTAAAGGGTTATTCAACAAAGTACCTCAACCGTTTGCCAATGCGTCAGCAAATAACAAAAAGTAACATAGTGAACAATTTCAAAAAAAAAAGGACATTCATCACTTAACTATACCAACTACATTCATCATGTGAGGCAAGGTGGTGTATGGGTAAGTTCGGTGCCTTGGAGCCGGAAGTTTGCTGGTTCAAATCCAACTCAAGGCGTCATGTATTTCTAAGCAAGTCCTTCACTCGCAACCGTTCATGTGACTTTGTGTCAAACTCCGAATCAGTGCCCGCACTGTAGTTGGGAGTGCCTATGAGTAGCTATCATGAAGGGTACCACAATAAGAACCTTAGTATCAAATTGCATCTCAGCTCCAAAGAATTCATTCATGTAACTCGCAACTAGTCGCGTCGATGATAACTAGATTCCTTGATTAAACAAAGACTTCCTATTGGTTATTCGAAGCGCACCTAGTTTGACCTGTCCGTCGGAGGTCAGCAGGACATTTCCGGCCTTGAGGTCACGATGTATGACGAAGCACTGATGGAGGAAGTCAAGTCCTTCGCACATCTGTCGACAGACATACTGGATCTGCGGTTCAGTCAACGGCTTCTCCAGATCCACCATGATGCTGTCGAGAGCACCGCCTCCGCAGAATTCGATAAACATCTGAAGGAAACAAATGGAAAAGAAATGAATAACGTGTGACATGACTTCAACAACAATACATGGAACAGTCGGCCTGACCAAGTGAAGGATTCATGCACCCTCTGTGAAGACATTTAAATCACAACTCAAGAATGATCTTTTTGATCAATCATATTATGACTGTCGTTGACTTTTTGAACTCGTGCACATAGCACAGCACTTTTTCCTTGGCTTCGACTGTCCTAGAGCACTATAAAAATCGTCGTCGTTGCCAATGTCGGCATCATCATCATTCTATTAATATTATTATCATTATTATAGTTATCATTATCATTATTTTCATTATTATTACTATTATCATCATTATTAAATATTACTATCATTTTCACGTCGTCGTCGTCGTCGTCATCATCATTATGCTTGTTATGATGTCTATTATAATGCTTATTATTTATATGATTGTTATTATTATGCTTATTATTACGATGACTATCACCATGATTATGATTATTATGTCTAAATTATTATTAACTATCATTATTATTTAATCTATAATTAATAAAAATCCAACTGATGACGAGAAGAAGAAGTTACCCAAAGCTTGCTGCTGTGCAAATACGCTTCAAAGAGTCCAACGACATTCTTGTGTTTACACTGACTTAGGATTTCGATTTCGACGCTGAATTCCTCCAATTCCACCTCATCCTTGATCTCCACCTGCTTCAAAGCCGCCTCAATCGGCTTCAGCTTCTGCTTCGTCTGTAACAAAGCAGAGTCTCCCCGGCTTTAGATTTAAATCAAAGCAAACAAATTTTTATTTGCTTGTGAGACAGGACTTCCTTAACGGTGCAATATAAATGTCCAAATATACAAATATAGCAAACAGAATATTTATAGCATCAAGGCCTTTGCTTCAATGCTTACCAACAGAGACAGACACCAACTACTATATAGCATCATGGGCATATCCTTATCAATAGAACTACATTCGCTTAGGCATTTTAGTGAATGCACCATGGGCATATCCTTATCAACAGAATTACAATCACTTAGGCACCTTACTGAATTTCATTTTTTTTCTTTTCATTTTGTTCATTTATTGACTTGCAATGTCACATCAATAATCACATAACAGAAACAGACATTAACAACAACAAAACTTCAACAAGAAATTTAATTGTTATAAACTTAATATTAGTGCAGGTCAATGAGTCAGCCGAAAAAGGTCTAAAAGACCCACTTAAACTCGGCTGGCTCATTTACAAACTTAAATCTTGCATAAGTAAATGTGGAGAATCAAAATTCCATCAAGATAAGGGGACACCAATAACACATTAAAAATAAGGTTAAGTTGAATATGAGGCGGTACACAAAAATAGCAGAATAACATAGGGCCACACACTATTAATTAATGTAAATGCAAAGCCTGAGAACATCATAAGCTCAAGCATATATCTCACTCAGACGGGGAGGAGGCATTCCCATAAACTTATTTTTAAAATCCCCATTATAACCTACACATATATAAAAAGTACTTTAGTTTATTTTTAAGAGCAACTACATTCACTGCGGCACCTCAGTGAATTTAAGGGCATCTCTGTATCAATAGAATCACATTCACTACGAAATGTTAGGGAATATGGGAATCTCCATACCTTCTCCTACATTAAGATACCAACCAAAGCAAAAATACATTACCATGTTACAATAATTTAGCTCAACGTTGTATAAATTTAAGTACCTTGTAGACTTTTCCAAACGCTCCGTCGCCCAGTTCACCGATGATGGACCAGATTTCGTTTGGATCAACATCTTGTTTGTAGTATGTCTTAAGTTTTGACTTCTTCTTTGATTCTCCACCAGAAGAAAAGATGTTCTTCAGCTTTTCCAAGAATGGCATCACAACGTAGTAATCGTTGAGTAGATGTTTACAACAATAACTGCAATACCAAAGAGCATTTAATGAATTCCATCTGTCCTTTAAAATAAATTCTACATTACCTAAAACTATAAATTTCAATATAAAAATGTATTCAATACAATTTGGACAAATTTAAATTTAAAAAATGCATAATATCAAACAGATTAATTTCATTCATTCGTTCAGAGCATTTATATAGCGCCCCTTCAAGAAACTACTCGCAGGCACTTTCAGTCCAACCACGACCATAGAAAATTGACTTGAGACTCTGAGACTAATTTGTACCAATATGTAGCAATTTGCGTAAATCTAATTTTGGTAAAATCCCAGACTGGCTGCCCGTACTCCAAACAATATGGCCGTTAACGAATGCAATAAAATTAGAGCGCGTGAGGGTCGGTTAGGGCTCAGGTTAGGCGTCGTGAGGGTCGGTTAGGGCTCAGGTTAGGCGTCGTGAGGGTCGGTTAGGGTTAGTTTTAAGGTTAGTGCAGTCATTCTGCTGAAATTGAAGCTGAATTGATGAACAATGTCGTCGATGGTCGCGCTCTAATTTTATTGCATTCGTTAACGGCCATATTGTTTGGAGTACGGGCAGCCAGTCTGGGATTTTACCCTAATTTTTCATGATACTTTCGAATATGCTATCCATGTAATTGGCCGACTAGTCCATACTTATTCTTCGAATGCCTGGTAGAAAACTTGTTTTCTTCAGAGAATCAGATTTCGGGATGTCCCTAAACAGTCAGTGCTCTTCGTAAATACGTCCAATTATTTTACTATACTAAAAATGTCAAGAAAACAAAAAATGTGAAACTTACCATAGGGAATATAATCTGTACCATTCAACCACTCCAAAAAGTCACTACAATAGCCTTCAGAAAATATTTGATGAGATTGTAACTAGATTACGGATCACCATGACGAACATGGAACATCGGTCTTCCTCGTCTGCTTTGAATGCAGATTTAGCGATACTGAGAACGACTCTTTTGAGAGTGGAACGTCAGCATTTTCAGCAGTAAACCACAAAGTAGTAAATGACAAATTGACCGACCGAAAAATGGCTCAATGATGTGAAAAACGGAAATTATTAATCAATAACAGCACTTTAACTCCGCTACTCAGCAGCGCACTCGGATCAACATTCGACCGACCAACCGCTGTAACCGGATGCAATTCGAGCACGCTGGTTCTCTGCATTTGATCTAATTGTAATCGATCGATATGCGCTATGCCTTAATGTGATTTCGTGTGTCATACGAATTAATGATTGCAAAAATAATTTTCCGTTAACCCATAATTCATTTGTCCTTTGTTGAGATTTGGCATTAGTCTAATCTCATGACGTCTGATCGTGCGCTTTGATATAATAATGTTTTGCTAACATCAGTTTTACTCTTGAGCGGCGGGCGTCTGACGTGGCGTGGCCTAAAACCTCGTGAACTTCAGATATGGCAAAAAGGCCTCTGGCATTGCGCAAACCTAGTAAGCCTTGTTTTCTCGATGCCCTAGAATGAACCGAAGAATAAGAAAGAAGACGAAAGAAGGCCGGTTTAGAGGGAACAAGACATCGAGTGCCGATCTTTCTTGGTTTAATTGGCCTCTCGATCTAGCGTGCTGCTCTGCTCTGGTTCCAGTCCTACATGTCTTCGAGATCTTATTAAAGCCTCCAGCCACTGTTCGCAACCCCTTCCACCATCTCAATTGTGGCGTTCCTCAAGGCTCCGTCCTGGGTCCATTAATTGCTCTTCAATGCATGTCTTCATTCTCCAAACCAGCTGTAGGCTAATAAAGTAGCCTAATAATTCATCATATGGAATCCTCCTATGTTGACCACCATCTCTATACAGACGATACCCAATATGTAGGCCTATAAGCTTATTCTTATCCCCAAGCTCTTTTCCCACCTTCTCAGTGTGGTTAAGCTAATCTCTCAATGGATATCGTCCAACCTCCTCGATCTCCCTCAACCCCTCAACCCCTCAAAAACAGAATTCATTCTTCTATAGGCCCTCCTATAACCAAAAAAGAAAATTCCTGACCCTTCGATTAGCTTATACACCTACGGACTAACTCTTACCTTTGCCTCTGATGCCTCTTTCCGTAGGCCTAATTCTCTTGGCAACATACTAATGTTTGATTCACATAGGCCCCTATCAGATATCTCTCCGTCTCTATAACCACATCTCCAATAAATCTATCGTGCTATATGTATTTGCTTCATGCGTTATGTCCGTGACATCCACCGCATATCCGACCTGTCACCTAGATGCTCGGTTTCAAAGCTGCTTACACCGTTGTCATGGGCGGAGTTTGGTTTCCATTCTTGGGGGGGGGGGCTGAAAACTTTGGCTTTGGTTGGGGCGGAGACTCAGTCAGAAATTTAAAATTTTTCTCGGGTGAAAAAGTTGATGATTTTTTTAGTCATTCGATCAAAGTATCGTAGTAGCCTATCGTAAGCTTCGATCGTTCCAGAATATATTTTCGAGTCTGGGCCTTCTTGGGGAGGGAGGGCTCAGTGGCGTAGCAATAGGGCGTGCAACCTGTGCAGTGCACGAGGACCCCCGGCTGTCAGGGGGCCCCCGGGGGTCAGAGTCAATTTTTTACTTTAAGGATATTCAGAATGTATTCAAATTTCAAACCTACATCTGCAGCCAATACACACCCAGTCGTTTTTTGGAGAAAGCGCGCAAACACGCATTTTAGCATTTCGGATTTAGACCCCCGTAGTAGGCCTAGGTTAGTCGTAGACCTGATTGAGTCATTTCACACTTGCCAAATTGTTACATTTTCCGCTCTTTTAATCAACAAACCCAACAGCTTGGAGAATTTATAAGTATAGGCCTATAGGGCCTATGGGTGATTGATGATTAATAGCCTACTTCAGGAGGTGAAGCAATTTTTGTGATTACTTTTGTATGGTATTTTAGTTCAATTTTTCTCTGCTGATATGAAGAAGAATGTGTTTCATTAGATAAATTTGCTAAAATTAAAAAATGCGGCTAGTTTATTTTAATTTAACTTTAGTGTGAAATATGCAAATTTCGTAAGGGAACCAAGCGTTTTGCGCAGCTTTGTTGTTTGAAATCGAATGGGGGTTTCAAGAATTTAAGGGGCCCACCACCTAAGCTCTGCACAGGCATGGGCGGGGTTTGGTTTCTGTTCTTGGGGGGGCTATATACCTCGAGTCTGGGCCTTATTGGGAGGGCTAACCCCGAAATAGGATACCATTTTCATGGTAAAAAGTTTAATCTGGGCCTTCTTGGAGGGGCTTAGCTCCCCTAGCCCCTGATACACTCCGCCCATGTGCACAGGGGCCTCCTAAGACCTTGCTACGCCACTGGGAGGGCTAACTTCGGGAAAAATACCATTTTCATGTTGAATACGGGCCTTCTTCTTGAAGCCCTAGCCCCTGATAAACTCCGCCCATGACCGTTGCTACGTCCATCGTCCACTCAAAGCTCGATTAGTCCCACTCCCGGTTCATAAATCTTAATTGACTTCCCACAACTTAAGCACGCACCATCGTGGTTCCTGCAGGCTCCTCTATCCAGAACACCTACTCACACCTTCATTCGCAATTGAAGTCACGTAGGCCTACACCTCTTCAAGAACTCATGAAGTTTGAAGGCGTAGCTAGGGCTACGTTGCAGGCTGCAGATTCTGCTTTACATCACGTATGAGATTAATTCAGTCGACCATAATTATCGTGATCTTGGTTAGTGGATATACAATTTCATAGGCTGTAGAATTGTTGAAGCCATGGCAATGAACCTTGAGACGTGGCGTAGCTGAATGAGCGCTACAGAAGTTAGTAATTGTTAAACTTTAACTGGAGCGCAGAGGGTTATATAGCTTGGAGAACAATAGGCCTAATTATTATTATCGGCGGTAGGAATTTTAATATCATCTAAAAACAGTTCGAACACATGTACATTTAATTGTCCAGCAAAAATCGTCTGTAGGCCTAGACCTACGAAATCTCTGCTTTAATGTTAGTCTTTAGGCCAACTTGCAGAATAGATTAATTGATCCTTAATTAACGCTACTTACAGAATAAGAAAATTGGCTTCAAATGCATAACATGCATAGGCCTAACTGCGTGTGTTTGTCATTTTTCAGTTCCAGTTTATGAGTTGTACGAACAGAAAAGTCAGATCGAAATGATGGAAGAATAGCATAATTTGTTATCAGATCTCTCGAGGGTCATGCAACGATGTATTTATTAAAAATAATAACAATGACGATTTAAAATGGCACCGTAAATCAGCCGTTACAATAGGGCCAATATAGGCCTACCTTAGGCCTAATACATGTTAGATAACTTAGATCAGCGGTGCGCAACCTGCGGCCGTACGGCCGCATGCGGCCGTGAGAGGAATTATTGGCGGCCGTGAAATCAAATCTAACTCTAACATACTGGCGGCCGTTTGTAGATAAATTCATAAATATTTTTATTCTATTGTTTTGAAAGTAAGGTTATATGATGCAATTAGCTGCATTTGTGTTCTTTATTAGCCTATAATTATACTCTCACTTGAAGCGCACACGTACGCGCACGAACATAAACGGGCACCCGCCAATTGCCCGTCGCATGTGCATGCATCTTAGAGGTATCAGCTGCGTATACGTTTCCTCCAGATGTAGCTCAAAGAGCCCGCCAGAGCAGCCTACTAATGACTCGTATCCAGCCCAGGACAGTCAATCATTGTATACAATAATTTTTATGGACCAAGATTCCTCCACTAGTGAGTTGAAAGATCTTGATATTGTACGAGCTGGGCTGACCGTCAGCTGGCCGCTGCTGGCGGGGGAAGTGACCAATGAAACTTACACCACAGATCATTTTCAAGTATATTGGGTTACAAATGTACTACAAATGCATCATCTGTATAGAGCAGAATGGAAAACAGGTGGCGTAGAAAGCTGCATTGGGCTCAGACCTTGATCATGCGTTTGTCTGACTTCATGAATAGATCACCCACTCACTGCGACTAGAAGAGAAGGAATGCTAGATTTTCTGTATACTATCTGTAAAGTGTAAACTTAGTGTAAATCACAAATTGTCAGCTGTTGATTATGATGTCTCTGAAGAGAAAGAGAACATTTGAATAGGAGAAAAGAAGCTTCAATGAGAAATGGGAAACCGATTTTTTCGTAGTGGAGACAGCTAATAAACTAAATTTTGAGGTGGGTACACGCCGGCCGGAAAAATTCGACTTTTTGGGGCGAAATTTCTGACAACCTGTTTTTATTCATCACAATTTCTGACGACTTTTTTTAGTCATCACTTACTTTTCTTATTTTTGACCCGTGGTACGTTCAAAAGCACTGATTTCCGAGATTTTATAGGCTTACTATTTTCTCCTGAGCTCCTCTCACATACTTATTGAAGCCTTGTACCACTCTGATCAGCACTGAAAATGTACAGCAATTTTGCTTAGATGACAGCTTAAAATGCTGCCATTGCAATGTGGAGATTTTACAAATCAAACCTTCCCCTCTCGGCGTTACGCGCCTCGGTGATATTGTCCGCCAGACGCTCTTTTGCCCCTCTCCAGAAACCCCGATCCCCCCCCAGATGATGGGAACTAGATTAAACACTGGCGGCCGTGGTAAGAATGTAAGCCTTTCATGCGGCCGACACTAACGAAAAGGTTGCGCACCCCTGACTTAGATTGACGCATAGGACCTACAACCTAAGAATGACCCGAAAAATTTCTTTTGTGTCATTAATTATTCCAAACTTAAAATCGTGCAACCAACTGCATGATCTGTATGCGAGGCATAATGGAACGACTACCTGGTATTCATTCATTCATTCATTCATTCATTCATTCATTCATTCATTCGTTCGTTCGTTCGTTCGTTCGTTCGTTCGTTCGTTCGTTCGTTCGTTCGTTCGTTCGTTCGTTCGTTCGTTCGTTCGTTCGTTCGTTCGTTCGTTCGTTCGTTCGTTCGTTCGTTCGTTCATTCATTCATTCATTCATTCATTCATTCATTCATTCATTCATTCATTCATTGCAAGGATTTATATAGCGCCCCTTCAACATTAGGTTACTACTCAGGAGCGCTTCCGACCCAACCTCAGCTAAAGAGGACATTTTCACGATTGCAATATACATGTATATGTGTTAGGGAGGACCCTTGGCAGCATGCAGGAGCAGGTATGGAGTTAGCCTCAGTGTGAGAATTGTGGAAAAATAACTTGGGGTGGACACTGAACTATTATTCACTTTGGAATTGGGGTATGAAAAACAAAAACTTTACTACTATATGCTCTAAAATAGACTGGGGGTTAAAACCCCAACCTCCCCTCGCAATTCTCACCCTGCAGGATAACCCATTCAAAGCCACAAGGTCAGTCAGCATAAGAGAAAAACTGTAAATTATACACACAAAAACAGTGATAGTAATGTAGTTCGAGTACATGACAAACAGAAGACTTACATTATGATTTGCGTTAGGCTACGGCGCTACGCTGTCCTTATAACGACTCCAACAATTATCATTATTATTTACAGCCGAATGCTTAACTACCACATAGAAAAGTAATTTTGTCGTTGGCGCTCGCGTTAATATTTAAGTCCACATGCTTAATGAGAGTATAATCATGTCATCCATCAAAAGAAACATTCATGACATCCGTTTATCGTTAGAACAATCATGTTCCACTAGTAAAACACACGGCCTCCGTTGAGTGGTATATCTTCGATCGTTTTCACAATGTCATCAGCTACCATGCAAGCACGAAGGCCAGGGCTGAAGAGAAAAATTCCGGGGCCCTATCGGCAGAGCAGTCACGGGTCTCAAAACTATCTTGAGGCTTACTATTGAGAAACAGATTTTTAGAAACAAATTTAAGCAATTAAAGTGCAAGTATATTGACCTGACATTTTTACATCTATATACATGTACAATCTATTATTTTATTTTATTGTCAGCAGGGCTTAGAGTGTGCCTGGACGGTCATGAACGGCGTCCAGGCACTCATTTTCAATCTGAACGCCGTCCTGACACTTGTTAGGCCAGCACAACTTGGAACGGTAAGGAGTCCAGGCACTTCTGTTTCTACACTTTAAGCACTGGTTGTTAATTCGAAGTTTTAAACTGATCGCAGTTAAATTTTTCTGACATGTTAGGCCTATATATAAAAAGAGTAAATGACAAACTTCTCTATATATAATTGCCTATCCGGGGCCCCTAAAAGTCACCGACTCCAGGAAGCTTGCCCCACTCCCTCTCAACGGCTGTGGCGATGGCAGCAAGTATCTGGAAGCCAGTGTAAGGTTCCAGTTAGACGTAGGCTATGTTCGAGGCTAGAGGCATGGGCGGAGACCTAGAGGGGGACAGGGGACGGTCCATCCAATGGAGATATTGGGGGGACGGCCCATGCATTTAAATTTTCTTGACTTTTCGGCCAGATGACTAAAAAAAGGTCGTCAGAAATTTTGTCCGGCAAAAGATGGAAACTTTTTGCGACACTCAGCCATTCGTCCGTCCAAAAATCTCGCGTCTTTCCTTCGGCCACCCGTTCCGTTCGTCCCCCCCCTCCTACAAGTCTCCGCCCAGGTTTCCATCCATGGCTAGAGGGCGGATTCGCTGGTGCTCTCGCAGGAGCGATGCTTGTAGGAAGGCAGCGACCGCATCGAGACAGTGTTACGCGGTGAGGCGAAACCGATCTTCTTCACAAAGACGACGTCATCCGTCATATCGACGACGACGTCAGCCTGCGTCGCAGTCGAAGTCACGTGGTTCGGAACCGGAAGTGTCGACGCCGACGACTGTTTCCTTGGCAACGCGAAGGCACCGCCCGTCTCGCCCTGCAGCGCCTCCGCAGACTCCGTCATGCGTGACCGCGTGGCGTTCGTCGGCTGGTTGGTGACGCAGCCGGTCGCCGCCGGTGCCTGGGTGGTGGTGCACTGACCCGTGGCGTGCGTCACGGACTGGCTGCAGTCGTCGGGACTCGTCCGGTCTGTTGGTGGGGCGCCACGACCTCCTCCGTTGGAGTTGATCGACATTCCTGATCCGAGACTGACCGGTTCCGATCGGATGTTGTCCTCGCCGTCCTCCTGCTCGTCCTTGACGGTGATCAGAAGGTCGACCTGCATGGGGTCGATGCCGCTCCGGGTCGCTCCTCCTGCTGACCCTGCCGGACCATCCCGGCCACCACTTCCATGGACGATGGATTTGAGTTCGGTCATTGTCTGGTCATCTGGCCACATCCGATGATGCTGGTGGTACTGCTGCTGATGCCGACATCCCAGACGATGACCACAGTCGCATCGCTTTCCATCTGTATCGTCTCCATACGAGGTTGGTCTTAGGCTCAGCTCGTGGTACCTGCAGCTGCTCATCAGTGGTAGGTTATCATCGCGTGACATACCACCAGAAGCAGCAGCGGCAGCGGCAGCATTACCTCGCGTGAACGACAGATCGTAGACTGGCCACGATTGACTGAACCCGAGAATCTCTCGCTGGACCTTCCCGTGCAGCGAATACTCATTGATGCATGACTCGTTGCTGCTCTTCGGTTGACTGAATCCGTACACAGCGAGAAAGACGATCAACGGTATCGCTCCACTGACCAGCATCAGGATCGTCTGGTTCGGCGTGGCCACGTCGTACATGTTTCCGAACGACAGAACGACGATGGTGAGAAGAGAGAGGAAGACGAGCGAACAGAGGATGCGACCGGTGGCCCGTAGCGCGGCCTTGTGCACCGGACCGGGACTGCCTGGCATGTCCAGCTTGCAAATCTCCCAGAAGAAGTCAAGCGGAATGCGAGAGACGTCGTTCTTATCGACGAACAGGACGAGTGAGTTGATGTTCCAGTGTAGGCGGTTGTCACGGTACTCGATGCTGTCATTCGGAACCGGAACCGCTCGGTCATGCTCCACCGATCCGTCATGCCTGACTGGGTTCACTCCCAGTGCGCTGCGCCCAACCCCTGTCGTCGTCATGGGAGTGTCGTGGTCGTCCTGCCAAGCGCTGGCCTGATCCTGAGCTCTGAGCCGCAAAGCCTCTGCAACGGTTAGGAACTTGAACGCCGTGTTCCTGCGTTTCTCGTGGCGCAGAGGACTCGCCACTTGGATGTCATCATTCAACCGTGTCCGGATGAAGTGGAACAGCTGGCGGCTCAGTCGAGCGTATCCGACGTACGACATTCGACACGACGCGACGGCGTAGACCAAACCCCAGAAGGCGAGTATGACGTATTGGACCGAACGGTCGCTGTTGAGAACGGCCCCGAGTGTCGTCAGGACGCACACCTCGACGATGAACCCGAACGCCTCGGCGTACATTATAAGCACCGAGCAGACTCCGAGCAGCATGAGGAGCCCGACGAGGAAGGTACCGAACGCTGACGCCAACTTCTGACGGTACACGATGACGTTCTTCTGTCGAGATTTCTTGATCGGCTCCTGGTTGGTTGTGGGATCCCCACTGACGGACGAAGAGGAGGTTGAATAGGGACGAGAGTCTGGACTGATGGAGTCAAGGAAGAAACAGCTGTCGAATGACGTCACGCCCGTTGATAGGCTCTTGTTGGATCGACCGCTAGGTGTGGGGAGGGGCTTGCGTCGACAACACCCTGGTCGATAGTTAACGAGAAGTCTCCCTGCAAGGTAGACGAGGGGCACGCAGTAGAAGATGGCGATGAGAAGACAGAGGGGCAGGACGAGGGGCCAGTACAGAGCCGCCACGGCCACCCCGAACACACCGAACTTCTCGAACGGTAGCAGGATGTGGGCGCAGAGCATGCGCAGACACTCCGACTGCCGGATGTGACGCATGTCCGTCACGCATGCGCGTGCGATGCCGTCGATCTTGGACGAATCGCAGATGCGAAGGGCGGACAGGATGAGAAGGGAGGCGACGTAGGTGATGTAGACTCCGACGAGACCGGCGTGGGTGGGGGTCAACCATTGGAAGATGTTGTGATCGACGATGTAGTCGAGATCCAGACGGTCGATGGCGTCCTGACGGTCCTTGATCTCGTCCTCCTCGAAGGCGTAGAAGACGATCAGTCGGATGTAGTAGGGGAAGGGGATGAGGAGGATGAGGACGACGACGCCGAGGAAGTTGAAGAGCGTCGACCACGAGCAGGAGTCGCGGCAGCTGCGGTTGCAGTCGCATCTCTTGCGCAGCCGAAGCCAGAGGAAGCGTGGCGACCAGCTACCGAAGATGCTTTCCTCGCAGCACGACCGCAGCGGTTCCACCCGAGTGATCCCGCAGCGGATGAACGTCTCGTAGACGAAGCGAAACAGCCCGACCGGAACGCCGGTCTCCGTCATCAGCTCCTTGTGGTCGACGAGGATGTCCAGCCGGGTGAAGCGGACCGGAACGATCGCCTCCGACGGGATCGTCTTCACCAACTTCCGGAACCTCGTGAACTGCTTCATGTCTTTCCGGCGTCCGAATCCAGACGAGGCTGACTCATCATCCACCCCACCACGGACCCTCTTCACAAGGATCGTCTTGTGGAGTCCCGCCTCCTCCGCGATCGGAACGAGGTAGCTCGTCTTCTTCGTCGAACCCTCGAACATCATTCTCTGAAGGACGAGCGGACCAAAGAGGACGAACGCGATCTTCAACAGACCAAGGATGACGTAGAGCGCGTCGATGACGTCATCCCGCTCCACCTTGGAGCACCGCGTTCGTTCGGTAGAGGCCGCCACGTCGCTGCTGCGGGTACAGCACCGGAAGACGATCCTTGCACTTCCGTCCTCGTCCTCGATGACCTGGTGGCAGACGGAGTGCTTGTCCGCATCCCACTGGATCAGCTCATCCTTGGCCACCGCGTCGTCAGTCTCAAGGTCCCGCATCAGCAGTCGCAGAACGGATGCCATCTGACCAGCCTCCGAGAGGGTTACGAAGCATCTCGGAGGTCCATCGACGACTGGGACACGAAACGTCTTGACGCCGAACCTCAGGAGACTGATCGAGAGGGCGTCGTAGTTGAACGCCATCGTCAGGAGTCTCTGTCCGTGCGCGGAGAAGACTCGGTACCAGACGTTCGTCTTGTACTGGTACGACGTGTTTCCTTCGACCCGCAGCGGAACCGCGTCGTACTCGGGGAACTCCAGTTCGTATTTTGCCAGATGTAGAGCACCCGAGGTGGCCAACCTTCGCAGTCGCCTTGGTAGGTAAGGGTCGTAGGGGTAGAGGTTGCATTCCGCTGAGCTCTGCGCTAACTGTCGAGGTGGAAGACCAGCGTCACCTGGTGAGAGATTCTCACCCCCGTCACGTCCCACTTCACCGTCCTCTGATCCATGGACGGTCTTCCCAACACAGGTGTAGTCCCGGCAGAGGGTGAACACCCCCAGTAGAAAAAGAAACCCATTCAGACCGCCACGTAACATATTCGCAGTGTTCTCTAATAAGCGGATACAATTCTCACTATTATAATAATAATAATGACATCAACATATTCAATACTAGACTCGACCGCATATATCGTCACGCACTGCCTGTGGTGCAACCGCACTAAGCATCGTGATCTGCTGTAGCATCAGCATCAGCATCATCGTGTCACTGGACTGCCTAGATGTGTATAGCTGCTGCTGCTGCTGCTGCCGTAGAAAGGCTCCGTAGCATCAGTAAAAGGCGGTTTCCATGTAGTGCATCATCCGCTTTCCACTAGACATTGTACAACTGGCATAATAAATACCAGAATGCGTACCATCGCAGACACAGGCGCCACCACTATGCCACAGTAATTAGTTGTACCGCTGCTGGTTTTCTAACGAGCAGACACCGATATAATTACACTGTCGCTATTATTTCTAATTGATGTTGACAATACTATTTCCATTATTATCATAATTATTATCATTATTATTATTCGTCCTAGTCATCGTGCTCGTCAGCCGCAGAAGCCGCATACAGACAGAAGTCGCGTTGGATGCATGGCACGCGTGCATCGAATTGCAGATGCTTTGTGCGGGGGAAGAAGAGGGGGAGGAGGAGGAGGAGGAAGAATTGGAAGGAGAAAGAGGTCATCCTTGTGACGCTCCTGCATCAATAGCAGCAGCTGCAGGAGCCGTTGCCCGGCTTACAATGCCTCGTGCCAACAGCAGCAGCCGCAGTGAGGTCCGCAGCCTGCGTCCATCCAGTCCGGCAAGAGCTGCTGCCTAGCGTAGGCGTTGCCCACCGGGACCCGCTAGCATGTCACGCGCTTCATATTGCAGTCGCTGGTTGTCACGTGGACGCGATTAGCATAATTTATTCACATGCCGCGAAGGTCATTACCGACCGCCGAGGAGCCTCTGCATACCCTAAAGGAGATGACAGACTACCCGGTATATGCGTCGCGTATCGCCGGTACAGCGTTTCCTGGTAGCAAACAAAGACCATTTTTCCATCGGTGACTAGTGAGCCAGTAGAGTCAGTCGGTCGGTCGGTAGGTCGGTCGGTCGATCAGTCGGTCAGCCGGTGCTGTTGTCGTGGTCTGGAGCGCCTTTGAGTAGCAGCTTGAAGAGGCGATACAGAAATGGAGAAATAAATAAATAAGGACTAACAATAAGAAAGGGCCGGCTTTCCAGTACTAATCACAAGATAATGACTGTCTTTCTGGTTCCAATCACAAGACAATTACTACCAGTAGTTTTCTTGTATGAAACAATAAGACATTAATTGGCTGTCTTTCTAGCGCAAATCACGACTTTTCAGAAAATGGCGACTGGTACATGTAGGGCTGTAGGCTCGTGTCAACAGTGAAAAGGCAGTCGTATTTGATCTGGTAACAGACAGATGGTGTCGTCAGAGAACTACAAATGGAGGACAGGGTATATATTGGGCGCAATTAAGAAGCTATTTTACTTCTTCCAACAAATTGTTTGTATATGCACTTGTTATAGCGCCCCTTCAAGCTCTTCCTACTCAGAGGCGCTCCCGAATGCAGAGCGGACACTGAGTTTCACGCCGAAGCACTGAGCAATAATTATTGTGAGTGAAGGGCTTGACCAAGGTCCTTACGCGGCGAGGTGGATTCGAACCTCGAACCTTCCGACTCCAAAGCAACGACGCCACCACCACACCACCGCGCTCCACATAACAATCATTAGCAAAGGCCTACACATAATTATCATTTCTACGATGGCCTATATATATATAATTTTTAGACGCACGTAATCAGTCGCTTACATGGTTGACTGCTACTCGGATGGTTAAAATTCTAGTCAGAAATTTGTTTTAAGATCGCAATGATTTATTGTAATTTCAAATGAGCATTCATATAGCGCCATTCAGTGAATCAGATTCATTCACGACCCTGGACCAATGTCACTAGGAAACAAAAATGACTTCAGGCCATTTGGTGCAAAGAAACGGAAATACATGAAAGGAAAGAAGAAAATGGAAAGGGGAACTCGAGCCACAGTATAATTCCTGCAGAAGAAGTTCCAACTGTAGGCCACAGGTCAACTGGTAATGGTGACCATCGTCCGTTTCCAGGGAGTGTGTTAACGGCTTAACGATCCTATAAACATAATATTCTTCAAGTGTTTGCCAATAGCACTGGCGGCTGCGTGCGGTTTGAGATCCCTCATCTATCGTAAGGGTTTTGATACATGTATTATGCATACGTACATGAAGGCAATACACACAATCCAATGTGTTTGATATTTCTCTCTTTTCGGAATTCCTCCGAAGTGCACTCACGCCATGTACAACAAAACATCGATGAAGGAGTTAAGCAATTTATTATACTTGTGCGTGAAGTATGCTACTCCCTCAATTTCCATGGTTCTTATACATGACACAGATAATCGTCTGATAGCCATGATAGGGACCATCCATAAAATTTAATGACATCACGCACCTAGGAAGGAGGGGATCACACATTTGTGACGGTCCCTTAATTACTGGATGTCGTATGACTATTATTTGTGTCGACACGTGACAAAGGGAGGTGTTAAAAATCGTCCTAAATTGCGTGATGTCATTTATGGACTACCCCCTCTCCGATAGAACAGTTCTAAGTCAGATCGATCGATATAATAATTTTATATATCAGGAAAGCGCCACTCGGACTGTCGGACAGTAAGCTTATAGGCCTACATGTATTGTACGTTCGCATTCTTGTATGCCTGCATGTCCGTATGGCGTATGCCTTGGGTTCTACTTCTGTCTGTGTGCATTCATGCATGTCAGTCTGTAGGCCTATGTGAGTATCATGGTGTATGTGTGAATGTAGGCTATATTATATGTAGGCCTATGTATGTGTACACGTATGTCTGCGTGTATGTATGTATTTATATATGAATGTATATGCATGCTGCAGCCTGCAGCATGTATGTTTGCATGCACATATCAGAGCGCAGTTATTGCGCCTCCAAAAGCCCAATTATTTGTTTCTTGAGCAACCACGCAGCAGAAGCAGCGTAAATCAGAGGTCTGAAGTCTTCAATATTTCTTCGTAGACCGAAATGATGGAAAGTGGTCTGTACAAAAGCTCCACTCGGACTTAGCGTTACGCAGCCAAGAAACACGCACGCATAGCGATAATATATTTCTGCCGCAAGCCACGCCCAACTCAAGCCGCCCAAGACGCTAAACAGAGTCAGCGTAGGCTATATGTAACTAGGTTCCTATATCGTATCGCAGACTTTCTTCTTTCAGTATGCATTGTTGTGTTCGTCGCCTATTGTTGTTGTGTATGTGTTGAAACCGATCTAAACACGTTGTTCATTCATACGATTGACGGATTATTAAATAATAGGTTAATTGATTTTAAGTGGAATGCACATTGCACAAATCGATATCGATTGACCGAGATGCAACGATGGTTAAAAAAACATCGGTGAAGGCTGAGTAGTGAGTAGGAATGCAACTGTAGCAGACTTGTTATGAGAGGAGTGAACACAGCGCTGTTTGTCTGCTGAGCTGTTAATGTATTCGTGTATTCACAGACACACACATAGCCGCCGGTGGATGCATGCAGGCAAGTACGTCCGACAACTCTTCTATGTCTGATAGCTACAGACTCGATAAAGCGGTCACTGTGTTCGCTCACACACACACACACACACACACACACACACACACACACACACACACACACACACACACACACACACACACACACACACACACACACACACACACACACACACACACACACACACACACACACACACACACACACACACACACACCAACCACCCACACACACACACACATACGCACACACACACAAACAAACAAACAAACAAACAAACAACACACATACTATATCGGATCGCTGCTCTAACTTTACGCTGCATCCTTGGTTGCACTCCATCTTACCTGCTCGATATCTGCCGTCTAGTGTCCGATTGTTTGTATGTGCACTTGTTATAGCGCCCCTTCAAGCTCTCACTACTCAGAGGCGCTCCCGAATGCACGCAACACTTGCAAATACAGACAGCAAAAACATCATTCATGAGTTGCCTAGACTCTGTGGATTCTTACAAGCCCGTGTGTAATGCCTTCACGGTGAGTCCACATCGAGCGATGCCCGTTAGTATATTCTGTTCCCCTTCAGGGTTCTCCGCCCACGGGGTCGAGGTTCAAACAGCCGTCGAAGCCACTCCTCTCGTTTCTGAGAGGCTCCTCTTTATGCCTGCTGCTGTATCCATCCATCATTGTCGTCCAGTCCACCAGCATCTGCCTGGGTCTTCCTCTTGTTCTCTTCCATCGCTTCATTCCTCCTCTCAAGGGCGAGCCCCCTCTCTCGATACGCGCCAATCCATTTTCTCTGTCGCGTGCTGATAAAAGCTGTCTGGTGATTTTTCTCTGTAAGGACATGTATCTCTGCGGTAAACATCTACAGTGTTCTGCAGTGTTCTTATCAATTTATCATCCGTTCAATAATACCACAGAGGCACAGACCGACACTCAAGCACATAGGCCTACAAGCACGCACACGCGCGCGCGCGCGCACGCGCACACACACACACACACACACACACACAAACAGGAACATTAGCAGACCTGTATAAAACTATAAATCTACACAGAAGAGAGCACGCACATAAACACACACGCGCGCGCACACACACATGCACAAACACACAAACACACACGCACACACAAGCACACACACAAGCACATACACACAGGTACATTAGTAGACCTGTGTAGACCTACACAGAAGAGAGAGCGCATCATATTCCATTATGTACCCACCACTAGACCACCGCGCCCCACTAGACCACCGCGTGGGGCGCGGTGGTCTAGTGGTGGCGTCATTGCCTTGGAGCCGGAAGGTCCGAGGTTCGAATCCACCCTCAAGCCGCGTAAGGACCTTGGGCAAGTCCTTCACTTACAATTGCTCAGCGCTTCGGCGTGAAACTCCGATGCAGTGTCCGCTCTGCATCGGGAGCGCCTCTGAGTAGAGAGAGCTTGAAGGGGCGCTATAACAAGTGCACATACATACATTATATTCGCCAAAGATGGACAACATCGTAAATATGTTCAGCCTAATAATTATTAAGCATGCGTGCATTGTTTCAGCCTAATTAAGCATGCGTGCATTTTTTCAGCCTAATTAAGCATGCGCGCATTGTTTCAGCCTAATTAAGCATGCGTGCATTGTTTCAGACTAATTACATGTAAGCATGCGTGCATTGTTTCAGCCTAATAATTAAGCATGCGCGCATTGTTTCAGCCTAATTAATTAAGCATGCGTGCATTGTTTCAGACTAATTACATGTAAGCATGCGTGCATTGTTTCAGCCTAATAATTAAACATGCGTGCATTGTTTCAGCCTTATCAAGCATGCGTGCATTGTTTCGGCCTAATTAAGCATGCGCGTGCAATGCCGTGCATTGTTTCAGCCTAATTAAGCGTGGGTGCATTGTTTCAGCCTAATTAAGCATGCGTGCATTGTTTCGGCCTAATTAAGCATGCGCGTGCATTGTTCAACCTAATTAGGGACGACTTCTTCTTCCTCAGACAATAATTAGCCGTTTAATGACGGCAAGCATGCGTGTGTATTGAACATAAAAATGGGTGGGAAAGCTGAAGCACGCAACCTTCAGTTCTTTAATGATCTTTCAAGATTATTCTCAGATGTCTGCGTCTCCTGCTTCCAGCTACATGTATTTTGTAATGGCTACCATAGTCTACCATGCATAGCCTGCAACCCACCGGGGTAAAAAAACACGGCGCTACGGAAATGAAGTGTGTTGCTCAATGTGCAGACCTGCACGGGAAGGACTATAGGTAGGCCTACTAAGTAAGTATATATACCAAAGTATTTGGCAAAGAAGACTAGGCTATAGGTTGATTCCTTTAGTTCCTTTTGTTTAAATATGCCATAATACCCAATTGTTGGCTAGAGTGTTGTTTCCAATAGGACTACGTACTAGGCCCCTATGTCATATTGTTTTACAGTGCTTACTCTGCTATTACGTGGCATAGAGGTACAATAATAATTATTATACCGGATGCCATGGGCCATAAAAAGTAATTCCCTACGGTTTGTTGCCAATATCTTGGCACACAATAAGAATATTTCAATTAACGTTTCATGGGCTTAAAGCTAATTCATATCTACGTTCAACAGCCAAATGTTATCAAGAAATTCCAAGCTGATAAAAAGTTATCAGTTTTTTTGTGAGCCCACCCACCGTGTATTGACGATCCAGAAACGTAACGCAGGAAAATTTAGCAAAAACGATGACGATGACGACGACGATGATGATGATGATGATGATGACGACGACGACGACGACGACGACGATGATGATGATGATGATTATGCTGTTGACGATGTTGGTAATGATGAAGTTGTTTATGATGACGATGACGATGCTACTGATGATGATGACGACGAAGACGGTGATGAAGGTTGTAGTGGTGGTGATAGTCAGGTGCTACAAAAATCTGTCATGTAGCTCATTTAAAATAATTTCTTCTAGATGTCACGACATCCTTTGTTTTTGCCTTCTTTCAGCCACTACATGCTACATGTACCTGAATGAAACGAGGCAATTGAACGGTACCTGTATACGTACTGCAGGTGTCTTCCAATTTGTACAGGTAGGCTTACATGTACATGCCACACTTATCTTCAACATGCTTTGTAAACCCATGCACAGCCCACACCTACAACTCAAACACGGAAATCATGCCGCATCCCTTATTCAAATTATTAATAGCGCTCCATTAAGCAAACCTTGGAACCAGCGTCGCAGTCTAACGAACGGCTTCACGCGTTAACTTATGTAGCGCATTCACAATTTCACATCCATGCATGGGCACCGGAAGAAATTTTTGTAGGGGGAGTCGAAACACTGCAGTGGTGACTGTTAGAATTGTTATCATTAGAGATTGAAAAATACAAAGTAGGATATTATTTGTCTAATAAATCACATTAACAGCACCATGCACTATCGCTCCTGACAATAACCATCACCCCTACTAGGCCTATCACCACAGTCACCACCAGCAACGATAACGCGATCATCGTCACCACAACCACCGCCAACCCAACCACCGCCAACCCATCCTCAAACTCTGCCATTGTCATGCTACAGCCATCCTGCAGCCGACCAACTGCACGCATCGCTATCGACCGCCTCCCTATCTCCTTCTCTCTCCCTCCCTTCCTCTCTCTCCATCCCTCCCTCTCCCTCCCTCCCTCTCCCTCTCACTCTCTCTCTCTCTCACTCTCTCTCCCACTCTCTGTGGAGACGAACAGCGCCAGAAGAACCAGACTGACGATGGACGCTCGAACGCACGCACGCACCGACCGACAGACGGCGCGCCCGGAAGTGCCGACTGGCGACGCGCATGCGCACTGGTATGACTGGCGAAGAGAGCTTTCGACGACGATAAATGATTCAATTTGGGTCGAGATACGGAAGAGGGACGAAACGGAGATGGCGAGCCGAAGACTCTAGCGATGGCTCTGCAGCTCTTCGCATCGTCAGCCACATCCTTATCGTCTGCAGCTCACGAACGCCGCCGTCTTGTTGCGCCGCCGCAAGAGGGCGATAATGGGCGGACAACGTGGACGATTGATAAGACTCTACACACAAGTGTCTATCACTGGCAGAGAGAGACATGCGTGTAGTCGTATGAGGCCTTGGTAAAAAATCATCTGCGTATATAATAATGTGGGTCGAGCGATTCTCTTTTGCATGGATTTCGCGATCGCTGATGAAGTACAGAGTTAACGATTGCTTGCTGCTGCTGTTGTTTAGCGGCACTGTGTCCTATCAATGATGATTAGTGTCGCCCTCCTTTGTTATCCATGCTTCGGACTTGCACTGCCACAGTACGAGCAGTTGCGGTGCTAACGATTGCGGTTTCGAGGTGTATCGACGACTTCAAAGAGTGCGACGCCGTTGATGCTTGTCATCAATGTGGTGCATTGGTTCGTCAAGGGATTGACCGTCTGTCTGTCTGTCATTCATAGGATCAACAATACTTGACGATCAATCGAGACAGAGGGACAGACAAACAGGACAGAACACAAGCAGTCATCGGATAACACGCAGGCAAACATATCTACCTATGTTGAGAGGAGTGGACGAGAAAATCGGCACAGAGCCTGCAGAATCAGGAAGAGAGACAAGGACACATAGATAGAGCGAGTGAGACAGAGGCAGTTGGAGAGACATATACACAGAAGAGTTGGGTGAGATGGGAACGAGTAGCAGCGCAAACAGGAAACTTTCCTTCGATGCCAACAGCGAAGGTTTGTAAACATTCTCCATGATTCTTAAGTTTAGCATCGATATATAGGTGTGTAGACGTCACGTTAACCGGTTTTTATGTGAATTTATAAATTACATGTATACATGTATATGCATGAACGCATACAAAGATTACGAATATCATTCATGACTTTTGTATAGCATGCACGTGATTCTGTTTTATGCTATATAAATAATTGTTTATGCTATATAAATACTTGAATGAATGAATGAATGAATGAATGAATGAATGAATAAATGTCATTACCTAGAAACTGTAGGCTATGTCTTTTCGCAGCCTATTGATTATCTAAGTAGCTATTGTCTATGTATAATTTTGTAGGCCTATACGGATTGTCAATACATATTGCATTGTGCCAAGCCTATGTCCAATGTAGGCCTATAAAAGCCCTATATATATGTACGTATATATAGCCTACGCATATAGGCCTACATAACATTTTGTATGTATAGGCTATGAAATCTTGTATATGTATAATATATAGTCTATGTATAATTATTCCAGTATTGTGTTTCTTGCATCAAAATGTTTGGTGCAGAAAAAAGAATGCGAGTTCAAAGACAAAACGAGACTATAGAGACAAAAATCTGTCGTATACGTTATACCTCGTTGAAATGTCTCTCTTGACGACAGCAATGTGGGAAGTCGGGAAGGTGGAACAGAAGGAAGGAAAGGCGTGATGAAAGATCCATGTAGAGCTGGGCAGATGGACAAGATAATGGATAAAGGCATCAGATACATGCATATACTGATAAAGTTAATGAAATGGAACGGAAATGTATACAGACGAATGCATGGCAACGTGGAAACGGTGGAATTACAGTAACATATGCACACACACGCACACACACACACAGATATATATATATATATTAGGGTGCCACTCAAACACTTTTTTGGTAATTTTTTTCGTCTCACCCACCAAATATGTTTCCATTGTTGAAGTAATAAGGCTCACAAAATTTAGAAGCATTATAATAATATTTACTGGTAGCTTAAAGCTCGTAAAGTTTTACAATAAACGGCATTTTTCGATATTATCGTAAAATTAAACCACAAGTAATTTCTACTCAGAAATTTGCTAAAATGCTTGAAAGTAAATCAATGTTTGCTTCTAATAACTGCAGAACTTCAAAATATAATAATACGGTAGTATTTAATGTTTCTGACTGCGTGATAATCAACGGCGTTCAACGCATAACACAATAGTTTTCAAGCAAAAATTACGGAAATTTAGATATGTTATTCATTTATTTCTGCGGATGATGATGTGGCTGAACTAGTTATGGTAAATGTAGATTTGTTTGAATTCGGATAGTCCTGTCGGTGTTTCTCCACGACTTGCAACAGGAATTGTTTCTGTTCTTCCTGATTTGTTAGAACTGCATTGAAACTCTGGATCAAAGCCACTCCCCGCTCTGCTGCATCATTCACAACTTTCAGGCTTCTTACTCGCTGTTGGGCTGCAATGTAGTCGTTGTCATTGTGCCATGTATCAGGACTGTTAGCTAGGAAATGTTGTGGAATATCCAATGCTGTGAAAAGTTGCCTAGTGTGTTCCGAAACAAAGTCAGACAGCTGCTTCTGATAGAGTGTTGCGTTGAAGGCAATGCGTCGTGGATGATTCGTCGTTTTGACGTCTAAGGCAGCAACCATGGCTGACTTCATCTCGGCAGAAACTTCGTCGTCAAAGAAGGCGAGACCAGTCAGAACTTCACTTACATACCACAAGTGACCAGAGAAAGACTTTATGGCCGCATTAGCGACAGCATCATGCGTCATCCTGTAGCTGTCTAACTCACAGAGTAATTGAAGGTCATTCCTTGGAGCAGATGGAGCGCATGCACATGTAAACCAGGCCTTGAGATAGACTTTCAATATGAATGTGTTGAAGTGACCTAGAGCTGATAATTCACGTGCAGTCAGTCGGAATTGTGATCGAAAAAGGAATATCTTCAGAGTATATATCAGCTTCGCCATCCACCTAGCTCGGTGGATGGCTCCGGGCGACTGAATGTGTATACTCGCACTGCCTGACTCGCACTCTGCTCCAAGAAATAGAAGCGACAGCTGCAAAAGCTCTCGGTAGTCATCCCTTGGATGAAACTCTGTAAGTTGCTGCTGAATAAACTGTATCAGATCATCCCGAACTGGACTTAAAACCGATGCAATGGAGATTACTTTCAATCCATTTTCGTACTTTGCTCGGTCAATCGATCCCCAATACTTTCCAAAACGCTGAAACAACTTGATGTTTGGTCCGCTTGAAGGTCCCATCAATGTATCAAACACCTTGGCTACCATTAGTTCCATGATGTGATGCCTGCAAGCTAAGCTGACTAGATCCTTGCCCAGCTTTTCTTCCAAAAGTACACAGGCGCCGGCATGAACACCTGTGTTACTGGCTGTTGTATCAAACGACATTAACTTGATACGATCAGTGAGGTTCCACTCCTGAATAAGATCAAATATGGCCATCGCCTCTGCCTGTCCAGTACCATTTGATAATTTTGGCACTCCCAGCAGCTTCACTATTCCATCTCCAGATACCAGAACTGCAAGACGATCCACCAACTCCTTCGACATTAGAGCAGGCAACATCTTTCCATCCCAGTGCACTGTTAATGGACAGTTCGGATCAAAGGACATCTGAATCTCTTTGGCTACTATTTCACGGTGCTTGCGTCTGGCCCTTCTGATTGATTCCTTATTAATAGCTAGGCTCGAAGGACAAAGTCCCAGTGATTCTGCTGCTGCAGCCATAATGTACGTTGCATTCCGGTCGCTGACTTTGGTTCTGTCTAATGCAGCTGCTAAACTTGGACTAACCACACTCTTGGGTCTGCCTTGCTTCAATTGACCAGGAGGCTGACGTGGAATGTATTCAACATCAGGATCGATAATTATTTCACGCTCACTTTCACTGCTGCGGCTCAACTCAACAGAGTCAAGAGTCATTCCCCTTTCTTTCATCTGGTCAGCCTCTTTTGCTCTGTATCTCTCTAAGACAAATTGCCTTTTTCGATGCCTTTCTTCTTTCCGAGTCTGCACCATGTCAATTGAACCCATGCTACCACGTCTGCCTTTCTCTCGCTGTGCCATAAGAAATTCTTTGTCTTCAGATTTCTTTATCATCAATAAAGCATCAGCATGAGCAATGTCAAACAGATCGGGCAAACTTTGCGTGAATTGGCGTTCCTTCTCTATCTGTGTGTCTGTCCTGCATCTTGCGTTCTTCTTAATAGCAATCCATGCTGAATGTAAATTCCTTATTTTAGTTACGATGTGGTAATCTTTACGAATTGGAATGCGCGCCTTATCCCAGAACAAGGAAACTTCTTTCGTTGTTGTTCCAGCACTCAATGAAATAGTCTTTGATTGAACCTTGTGCAGATGAAAGAAGCGCTGTAGAACCTGCTGATTTGAAGGAAGTTTACTTCCTCTGATAGCTTCCACAGTTCCTCCAACCAGCCATATTCCACGAACCTTTTTTGGCATATCATGGTTGTTGCTTGCCATCTCTACGAAAAACAATGTAATTCTATAATAAGCTATACCGCATACCACAGTTAGCTATCTTTCAAATTTTGTAAAGAAAAAAATCGTGACATTAAGAAACATTTTGTTCTATAAAATTTATAATATTCACTAATAAAGCCAAAGCACTCATTATCACTCGGTTAAAAACTGAATAACAGATGAACAAATCAAAGTTACATTAAATCACTCACCTATTTTTCCAGTAATGCACAATTTAAGTATTAATAATACTTTATTACTGGCACCAAAAATCAGCAACAGTAGGCTCTCTTTGATTTGATGAAATTCGTTCAAAAAAACAACAAAATCAGACTGCGCTCTGCAGCTTAGAAGTGAATTTAATGTATAGCAGAAAAGAATGTGAAACTCAAAGAGCACTAACATTAAAGCAATGAACACTCACTCAGTTACTTACTCAGAATTAATTTACTCTGGTGAAGAAAATTGGATTTGAAAAAATACATTTAATTTCGAGAAAAATGAAAATTATTAAAAATGTGAGTGCATGAAGCTACCAGTAGATATTAATGTATCTCAATGAAACTTTGCACAGTTCCTATGCATCATAGAGAAAACATTTTTAGGGGGTGAGACCTAGGATAAAATGAATTTTAATTTTTTGCATTGCGTTGGTTGGCACCCTAATATATATATAACTGTATATAGATCTAATGTATGTGCAGGCTTATATGTATGTATAATTATATAAATATATTATGTATACGTATACATACTTGCCGTCTGCATGATTGAACGTTCCACTTGCTATGGAACCTTGAGGAAGTCCATCACTCACATTAGCTATTTATGCCAGGCCATTGCAGAAGTGTTTACTGCTTAATAATAGTGATATATATATATATATATATATATAGAGAGAGAGAGAGAGAGAGAGAGAGAGACAGAGACAGAGACAGAGACAGAGACAGAGACAGAGACAGAGAGGGGAGAGAGAGAGAGAGAGAGAGAGAGAGAGAGAGAGAGAGAGAGAGAGAGAGAGAGAGAGAGAGAGAGAGAGAGAGAGAGAGAGAGAGAGAGAGAGAGAGAGAGAGAGAGAGAGGAGAGAGAGAGAGAGAGAGACAGAGAGGGAGAGAGAGAGAGAGAGAGAAGGAGAGAGAGAGAGTTGTAGACCCTATGCATATTATGTTATGCAACGTAGCCTACGGTTCCATATTGCACGCATAGACAACATTTAGACATGCAAATACGCAGAAAATCCATTCAAAGCACTTATTACTCGCAATTTCTTTGAAAGTTTATATTCTACATGTATAGTCTATGCAGCATCAAGCAAGAGTGAGAAGAAGAACCTTAGCGGTCTTCTATATTATTTGCATGAATGGGATATTTTGTCATTAGCAACCTTTGCAGAATTTCGATCGGCTTCCCTTTGAGATTGCTGGCGGCGAATGGATTTGCATCGTTATGCAAACATTTGCTCAGCTGTTGCAGCTCTGTCTGTGACAAGCTATTGTCTCTTTTTTTCGGACGTATATACGAAACCAGAACAAACAATTGTCTTGGAGCGTTCCGCAGCCTCTCGAGTCTCGACGCGACAGCTATAGTTTCTCTTTCCAGCACTTCCATCTCGGCACGATGATGACACTGGAAAATGCCCGATGCTTGATTGTGTAATGTGTATACAGCACTTTACGTCTCAAGGTTAGGAAATATCGAGGCCCTGGCGCCAGTGGAGAGAGTCCGGTTGTAATTTTGCGGACTGTCCTGTAGATCTAATCTATCCTGCATGGTCTTCTGCGTAACCTAATCCCGTAGCGCCGACATACGTTAGGTTGCGGCATTTCGTTTGACCTAATAATAACAACAACAATAATAATAACAACAACAATAATAACAGCAACAATACTACAAACTACTGTACCGGTAGCGTTTTTGGTTTGCGCCCTACTTCTGTTACCTATGGTAACGTCTGAAGCTTTCAGAGACGTTAGCTGTTGTGTGAATATTACTTCTCTTCTGTGCAGTCCAATTTGATCTGTAGCAGATTATTCTGACCCAGGATATGTGTGCATAGTGTATACCTTCCGATGTAGGCACTCACTATATAGGCCTCAGTATTATAGGTTCATTTATGTAATTAGGAATCTGCCGATTATAGCCTACTCTTGGCCTTTCTTATGACCTGCCTAAATTCTTGGGCAATTTTAATAGACTTTCTTCTTCACATGTAATTTTTCGATCTGCTGAATTGCACCAGTGACAACGCCGCGTGCGACCATCTGAAATTGCAATACAGCTGGCACCGCCATGTACTGCCTTAACCTTCTTCACCTTGGTTACATCATTACATGTAGGCCTAATGTATGTGGTTGGTAGACCTACATGTATACAGGATTTATAAGCTTTAATCCCGCTATCATATCTGCGCAAGGTTTCAACTGATGTAGCCTAAAACCGCAAAAATTTGAATCCGTTGGTGATATCGAGTTTTAATCAAACTCAAGTAGGCGGGGAAGCAGAAGGGTGAGCCCTATATGCTCAGATTAGGCTTAGCCTACTAAGAGATGAATATGGCAAGTTTTAAGACAAGTTAAAAACGTTAATGTAAATTCGTGTGTATATTATTATGCTTATATTTAGATATATAATGTCCTATCTGTATAAGTGATTGAAAAACAAAATAGGCTAGTTATAATTATCCAGGCTTGTGCATCACAATCATGTAGACTAAGCTTAGTCTATGTTTCATGCTTTTAAATAATTTTCTTTTAACCTTTGTACATCTACTGATTTAAATCTATGTATAAATTTATCCTTCAGTGAACTTCGATCATTTTACGATCCTACGAGCGATTGGAAAAGGAAGTTTTGGGAAGGTAAGTGATATTCTCTTTCTTCGGTTGTGATTTGTAGAATCGTTGATATCTGTGAAGCTTAGGGACTCGTTTGGCATGCATCAGATTTGCATAGAAATAGCGACAGAACCTAAAAGTAGCTATAGGGTCCTCCGTACAACCTCTGCCATTGCCCGGCTTTGCTTAGCATTGACATTCGGCTGTGAAGCCTTGATTATTAGCTCTAAAAAAGATTCTCCTTAATTGTCTCTGAATAATTTTCCTGCTTTCTACCAATAATTTCCTAAGACTTTTCTCTTCAACCGTGGTTGGGCTGGGAGCGCCTCTTAGTAGGTTTCTTAAGGGGCTCTATATAAATTTTCGGAATGAACTAATAGGTGACGGAGTGAATATTGCTATGTTTGACCCTCTGTGCACAGGTTGTGAAATTGCAAATGAATCATTGAGTGCTTGTATTCCGTTTCTCTCGGTTTACGTATAACAGACACCAAATTAAACCTAGTATCGAATTTTATAGATTAAATCGAATTACATTTAGAAGATTGACCGATTTAGCTTTTCAATCTGTACCATAATTTTACAATCCTACAATCCGTCCATTTCGAAAATAATTAAAATGGCGCTATATACTTTATAGGATAAAAAATGGATGCAATTCTTTATGCGCTGTTAATGTGGTTGTTATCGAGGTGTGCATCGTTCAAAAGAAGGATACACGTCAGCTGTACGCGATGAAGTACATGAACAAACGTCAATGTATCGAGAAGAACGCCGTCGAGAATGTTCTTTCGGAGGTGAACCTTCTGAAGAACCTCGAGCACCAGTTCCTCGTCAACCTCTGGTTCGCATTCCAGGACGAAGAGGACATCTTCCTCGTCGTCGACCTTCTGCTCGGCGGGGACCTGAGGTACCACACGACCCTCCAGCAACAGGTCGTCTTCAAGGAGAGACACGTCAAGCTGTACGTCTGCGAGATAGGACTCGCTCTAGGCTACCTGAGGCAGCACAAAGTCATTCACAGGTTGGTCGTTTGTTCAAAGGTGGGTTATTCAAAGGTGGGTTGTTCACAGGTGGGTCGTGTTCACAGGAGGGTCGTTCAAAGGTTGGTCGTTCAAAGGTGGGTTGTTCACAGGAGGGTCGTTCACAGGTGGGTCGTTCAAAGGTGGGTCGTTCAAAGGTGGGTCGTTTACAGGAGGGTCATTCACAGTTGGGTCATTCACAGGTGGGTTTTGCAAAGGTTGGTCATTCAAAGGTGGGTCATTCGCAGGTGGGTCATTCGCAGGTGGGTCATTCACAGATGGGTTATGCAAAGGTGGGTCGTTAACAGGTATATAATTATTCTCGTTTATTAGCAATCGGAATGACAAACCGCAACCCGTTACAACGCAGACAACATAAAAGCAGACAGTCAATTAATTATTACAGGATGGCCAGAAGGGTTTAATGTATACAGATTCTTACATGCATGTTAGCTCTTGCTATTCTATCGATTTAAGACCTGTCACTGTCAGCCTACTTTGTGAGATCCTTGCTCACTGGGAGCGCTCCTGGACGGTTCGTCCTAATAGAGACGCTAAACTGATGCCCAAATACAATATGCAATACAAGCAATCTATTGCAATGTGAGATTGGTCATGTGCTGAATATTGATGCTGTCACATGCATACCTGTTCAATTTACCTGTGACTGCCTTTGTCATTGGTCGATCAATAATATCGCGAAGACTGACCGGCGCCATGCAATCAAACGGCAGGAAGGCGGAAGCGGAGCAGGAAATGGAAATTTCCTGATGGTACTGTAGGGGCCTAATAGAAAGGTGCAAATAAAAATACAAATTAAAATGAAATGCGGCGATTGAGCGACATCGTGACACGTGGATGATTTACAAAGCTGTGGTGAAGATGCAGTTTGCCTGCTCCTGCTTCTGCTATTGCTCCTGTTCCTGTTCCTGCTACTGCTACTGCTCCTGCTACTGCTACTGCTGCTCCTGCTCCTACTCATCCCCTTTCTCATGCTCCTCCTCGTCCTTCTCCTCCTCTTCCCTCCAGTATGAGAATTGTCCAAAAACGGCGTTGATTTATGTGGAATTGGGTGCTGAATGAGGCCTCTGCTATGGCATCATAGGAAAGACAATATTATGGTATTGAATGCAACAACACCCGGACAATTCTTCCTCTGATTCCTCCTCCTCCTCCTACTTTTTCTATGCTCCTTCTTCTCATGCTTCTGCTCCCACGGATCCTCCTCCTTCTCCCCTTCCTCTTCATCATTATCCTTCTTGTCGTCATTGCTGTCATTATCGTCAGCATCATCAAAATTGCTATCGACATCGTCGTCGTCATCATCACTGTCATCATTTCCGTTACCATCAACATTCCCGTTGTTGTCGCCTTTGTGATCGTCGCTCTCATCATCATCATCTTCATCATCATCATCATCATCGTCATCATCATCATCAGCAGCAGCAGCAGCATCATTATCATTACCATTATCATTATCGCTATCACCGTCATCATCACCACCACTCCACCACCACCACATCTACCCCACCATCACCACCATCACCACCACCTTCACCACCACCACCACCACCACCATTACCACCACCACGACCACCATTACCACCACCACCACCACCACCATTACCACCACCATTACCACCACCACCACTACCATAACCACCACTACCACCATTACCAACACCATCACTACCAGTACACTGACTAGATCAATTCCGTTCGTTGTCGATCGTCTGTTTATGTTTCCTTCACCCATCGGGGGTTTCATCGACCTCTGACCCCCGTCTCACCCCGTCTCACCCCCGTCTCACCCCAATCCATTAGTCGTCCGCGTACTTCGTTAGTCTGCAGGGAGTCGTTCGTTATCTGCACGCATATGTTTTTATGTTGCTCCTTCGTTCTCATGCTTTCACCGATCGTTGAGATTGACAGCTGCTGACTCCGCCCACTAAATGGTTACAGCATAGGCCTTACATGTACGTCCCATGGGCCACTGCTTGAGACATTTATATGCACCACACAGCCATTATCGTATATTATCACTATCATGCATGTATGCATGTATATGTACGTATAGCCTATGTATAATTGCATAGACAGGGTGAGAACAGTCGGGTCTGGGGTCCCAACCCCCAGTCTTTCTGAAACCTCAAAGTTGAGTCCTCCTTTGCACCATCACCCTAACTCCACATACATACATAGTCTGGCCCAGTGCTTAAAGTGTAGTAAAGGAATTGCCTGGACGCCCTCGACCTTTCCAGGTTGTGTTGGCCTAATTAGAGGCAGGACGGTGTGCAGATTTGAAAAGAAGTGCTTGGAAGCCGTCCATGACCGTCCAGCCACACTTTAAGCCCTGGTCTGGCCCCAGTTATTGCTCTACAATTCTCCAATAGGCCTACAGTGATATACTACAGCATACATACACACATACATAAAGGTTTACAAACAGGTTTGTATGCAAGTGCAAGCATACTACATGTATTTCATCAGTATTTCCGCAGCGTGTCCGTCGCTGTCCGACCGTATTTATCAGCAAGACAAATTGTTTAGACCGTTTTAGAGTCTCGGGCGAATCTGCAGTCTAAGGCAGCGTAAAGATCGCGGCCGCTTTCCGATGCTGGATTACTTCAGAACTTTAAATCTCTGGGTATAAAACGGTCCTTGTCTGGAACCTACCGTGGCATCAGGGCTATTTTTAAGGAATTTTTAGAACTGCGCTGCCCATTCTTTCTTTTCCCATGATCCCATCCTCCTCCTCCATGGAAAATTACTCCAAAACTGAGGAAAATTACTGTACAAATTCATTTAGAGCTGCACATTTTGTGTACGACCAGTGCTTAAAGTGTGGAAAAATAAGTGCCTGGACGCCCCTTACCTTTCCAGTCTGTGCTGGCCAATAAGTGGCAGGACGGCGATCAGATTTTAAAATAAGTGCATGGACGTCGTCCATGACCGTCCAGGCACACTTTAAGCCCTGTGTACAACTGCACGTTTAAAAAGCCCTGCTGTGGCATGGCACTCATTCAAACTGGCAGCAGTGGTGAAGGATTCCCTGCAAGTAACGCAAAGAAAAGGCAACGTCGAGACGATATGTGCGTTGGCTATTATTATATTTTAAAAACGTCTATAAATAATAGCCTACTCTATAGGCTATATATATATACGTTATCTCTGCGCATGCCAATTCGGTTTCCCGTTGTTTTCCGTTGCAAAAAAATCATTTCCTCTGCTTCGCTTTCCCTGTCTTCGTTCCTATGAATCCTATATATATCTCCTCCTCTCCGGCAGCTGATGCATTCTGATCCGTTACAGATGTCTTATTACCGAATCATCGCCTAATATTTCAGATGCTTTCTTTCTTATCTTTTCGACATATTCTGGTATGCTGTATATATGCAACATGAGTAAATTTTCTTATTATTGTGTATAGACCTGATTGTCTGTATGTGTGCATGCATTCATAGACCTACGTATGTATGCACGTGCATGTATAATGTATGCATATGTGTGCATGTATGTATGTATGTATGTATGTATATATGTATGTATATATGTATGCATGCATGCATGTATGTATGTATGTATGTATGTATGTATGTATGTATGTATGTATGTATGTATGTATGTATGTATGTATGTATGTATGTATGTATGTATACGTATGTATGTATGTATGTATTTATGTATGTATGTGTGTGTATGTATGTATGTATGTATGTATGTATGTATGTATGTATGTATGTATGTATGTATGTATGTATGTATGTATGTATGTATGTATGTATGTATGTATGTATGTATGTATGTATGTATGCATGTATGCATCCATGTATGTATGTATGTATGTAGGCTACGTATATATGTATGTATGTATGTATGTATGTATGTATGTATGTATGTATGTATGCATTATTTTATTTGGGTATGTATGCACAATGCATGCATATATCCATCTGTCTACCTATCCATCCATCCATTCATCCGTCTACCTATCCATTCATTCATTCATCCATCCACCAACTTGACTGAAATCAAAAACGCTGTCGTATCGCCCAGACGCTTCAGCAGAGGCACAAAAATTAATGGTTACGCGACCATGGTTTTTAGAAGTTGTGGTGATCGGGGAACAAAACGGAGACAATGCAAAGTTGCGCCGATGCGTAGTAGAACTTCCTATATAAATATACGACCTGTTTGCGCTCAGGAAATTGCTAGCAGTGATTTAATGGCGGTGCATGCCGCGTCGGTGGCAGCTTAACGTCGTGTTGTCGTGAGAGGGCGCTGCACCGTGAAAGCTTTCCCATCAGGAAGTTTATTAGTCTTTGGTATACGGACATCCGCTGGGTCCCGGTGGTGATTGGTCTTTGGTATGGACGTCCGCTAGGTCTCAGAGGTGACGGTGGCTTAAGTCGGTGACATTCAGGACAATGATTTGACCCCAAGTTGCATAACAGAATCACCGGACTCACCCCACCACCCCACCACCTGTATTCTTTCTATGGAGATTTTTCCCACTCAGCGAATAATGCGCTGAATATGATTATTTATCAGGGTCTGTGTGGATCGTTATTCCCAATTACACGGTGTCCAGAAAAAAGAAACCCTCTAACCAGTAAAACTCGACAAATTAGTTAATTTGTATTGAATTCTAATTTGTCTAAAAGCCACTCTGTTTTTCACGTGTATCTACTAGGAGCCTACTATTAGTATTATTTTATCATGGAAATGCACATTGAAATGTTCGTTTTATGGAGATGTCGCACTATATTGCACAACAACTGTTGCTACTTGTGGGTGCTAATTCTATTCTACAGTGCTCAGAATTTTATGGTTTCAGTGGAAAAGCCATAGGCTATTCTATACATGTTCTAGAATCTAGAAAATATGTTTACGCAAAATCGCAAGGTAACGGTTCTAATCCTAATAACATTGAGGGATCTTGCCGTCTTCGAAACCATTACCAAAAATATTAATTCAATAATAATTTTGGTATTGGTTGCATTTCTTTGGACACCCTTATATGGCTTATAGACAAATCAATTGCCGGGGTCCTTATGACCTCTTGTCCTGTGAGATTACCACAACACCCTCGATCCATCAATCCCTCAATCTCCTCTCATCGGAGTTTTCATCCATCTACTTTGACGATCGAAGACCGGTGCTTTGCTTGGCAAGTGAAAATAATTTATTGCTGTGCAGTGGAAGACATGCAGAGCTGATGTTCTTCTGCTTGCTCAGTGATGAGGTTAGGCCTACTACTATGTTGAGCAGAATGGAGCTTATAAATGGATGTTTGCGAACAGCATCAGTAGGATAGAGAAAAAGAGATTGAAAGAGAGAGAGATATAGAGACAGAGAGAGACAGAGAGAGACAGAGAGATAGAGACAGATAGAGACAGAGATAGACAGATAGAGACAGAGAGAGACAGAGAGAGCCAGAGAAAGGAGGGAGGAAGGGAGGGAGGTAGGGAGAGGGAGGGAGGGAGAGAGGGAGACACACACAGAGTAAGAGAGAAATATAGTCGGCTAGTGTGTGAGCGAGTGCGATAATGAAATTGAGAGAAAAAGAGAGAACTCAGAGGAGACAGAGACAGAGATGAAAGAGACAAAGTGAATGGCATAGGCAGGTCTACATTATAGAGATTGAGTAAGAGAGAACGAAAATAAGTGAGTTTGTGAGAGAGTGAGATAAAATAAGACATAAGAGATAAATGAAAGAGACAGAGACAGCGACAGAGAGAGTGAGTATATATATATATTATATATATATATATATATATATATATAGAGAGAGAGAGAGAGAGAGAGAGACAGACAGACAGACAGACAGACAGACAGACAGAGTGAGTGAGTGAGTGAGATAGAGAAAGAGAGAAAGAAAGGAGACAAAGCATGAATAGTGATTATGAATTTATGATGTCATAAACATGGCTGTCATGTTCAGCCTTAATAAGAATGTCGTTAAAATTTAAAAACTATCATCACCCTGAGTAGGCCTAAGGACTATAATTATAGGCGTATACAGTTGAGTGGTCTACTCGTTGCAGGGTATACTTTAATCAGCAGATCGTTTCAACGAGTTCGCCCTGATATATTTGAAGTGTTTTATTATGATGATTCTGAAGAGCAATAGAGCGGATAACGTGAGGAGAACTTGAACCAGAGTTGCAGTTGAGAGGCTGCTGTGCCATTGGTTAATCCGGTTGGCTGGTCAAGTCAGACGGAGCGGCGATGGAGAAAAATATGTTGTCGAGGATCGATGAAGGAAGGTGAAGGAAAGGAGAGGATGGTGGAGGAGGAGGAGGAGGAGGAAGAGGAGAAGGAGGAGGAGGAGGAAGCAGTATAAGAGAAACGAAGGTTTGAAGGCGTGGAGGAAGATACACGAACAAGAAAGGAAGAATGGGAGGTGTCAGGAGATGATGATGACGACGACGATGATGATGATGATGGTGGTGGCGGTGGCGGTGGCGGTGGCGGTGGCGACGGCGGCGATGACGATCGATGACGATGATGATGATGAAGATGACGATGACGACGACTACGATATAAAAATCTGACATCACATACATACACATAATGGAAAGAAGACAACAAAGTTGTAGTCAGCAGGAGTAGGAGAGATGAAGAAACAAGAGAAAAGAAACAACGGTGGAGAACGAAGAAGTAACGGGGTAGAAATCATTAAGTGGAAGAAGAAGAAGACGAAGACGAAGATGTGGATGCAATTATTTTGGTGAAGATGTTGGGAAGAAAAATTAACGAAGACGTCTTCGATTATTAACTCTAATCAACTTCTGCGGTTGAAGTCGATAGTTGGATCACGTGCATAGGCCTATGCTATCCAACGCAGAACTCAATCGTCATGCATCTTACTAATGCTACAATCCACTCGAACTGGACAAGTCGAGATTCTACACATTCGCATCTATATTGCCGTGTTAGAATAGGCGACATCGTCGATTATAATGATGCATGCGTGTACGCGTTAGACTTGAAACTGTATGTGCATGCATGCGTAATGCGTGTGTGTATGTGTGCGTAGGTGCGTATGTATGTGCGTGTGTGCGCATATCGACTCGAGGGCCTTGTACCTTTCTCTTGGAACAACGTTCCACTGCACCTGCGTGCCGCTATACCATTCATATAATTATGCATAGGCCCTACAGGGCCTACACGGATTAGACAATGCGCATATACATGTAGGCCCTACTTGGCGCAAGCGCCAAGTAGGGCGATAAACCTCATCTTTATACTAAACTGATTCATTCACTCAAGATGCTATTATCGCTACAATTTTTTTACTCATACTGTAGATGTCACATGGTTTTTGGCATTTTATAAATACCTGCATCACTATCATACATAATTCCTTTCATTCCACCCTTTTGAAATTAATTTACCTACCGGGTGGGCCAAAAAAACCTCCTCGGTTTGTGGTCTATATCTTGACCAGAAGTAAGAATTTCGATATAAAATTATACAGGCTTAAAGACAATTCATATTTACACATTATGGCCAGATTTAATAAAAATATTTCAAACACAACAAACGTTAGGCCTATATCACTTTTCGTGAGGCGACCCACCGTTTTTTTGACGATTCAACAACGTAACGCAACAACAACAACATTAGCAAAAACACGATTGTCTACTGCAGTAAAATATAGAAGTTGCTATTATTACAATTTAAGAGAGTTTTCTGTGCGTTGAATTTTATTTTTTTGATGTCTGTTGTTTGTATCTCTGTAGGGATGTCAAACCGGATAATATTCTTCTCGACGAAGAAGGTTAGAATCTCTTCAGCTTCTGAATTCAGTTCTCAGTTTAGAAAAATTACGAAATCAGACGAGTGTTAGAATAATAATTATTAGGGCGAGAGAACAAGAGGAAGGGAGGAGAGAGACCGGCGCGTATAAACAGAAAAGATGAGACAGACGGACGGATGGACGGATGGCGTAGAGAGGGAGGGATGAAGGGAGGTATAGGTTGGTGGGAGGAGAGCGAGGGTGAGAGAGGAAGAAAGAAAGACAGAGACAAAGACACACAGAGAGACATAGAGACAGAGAGACAGAGAGGGACAGAGAGAGAGACAGACAGACAGAAGAGAGGAGAATGAAGATAAGAGAAAGGAGAAGGTGATTGATAGTGCCCTGTGTAATTGACACAGAAGTAAATTGTAAAAAAATATATTATAAGAGGTGTACATTGTACATGCATGCAGGCTATACATAGTTATTACATAGGCCTACATGTATCTTTAGGCAGACTTGACTGACTGACTGACTGACTGACTGACTGACTGACTGACTGACAACACAGGCACATACATACAGAGACATGAGGACTATGGCTGGAGGAATTGTTTATGTAGCTTGGATTAGTTTAATGCATTTCCTTACGTGCACATTGTGAACCATTTCCTGGTAATTTTCCCCATTTCCGGCCCAACTGCCAAAGAAAACAAACACAAGAGCCTCTCTCTCTTCTGTGCAGTACCACTACGTGATATGGAAGACAAATTGCCATAGTTTGCCACTTGCTATCTCTCTCTCAACCACGCTCTATCACGCTCTATCACGATTTGTCTTTCTGCTTGTATCTGTGAATGTCACTCTCCGTTTTACTCTCTTTGTGTCTCTTTCTCTCTACCCTGTCTCTCTCCTCGTCTGTCTGTGCTTGTCTGTCTATCTTTCTGCCTGCCTGTCTGTTTGTCTTTCTGTCTGTCTGTATATGCTTGTCTGTCTGTGCCTGCCTGCCTGTCTGTCTGTCTTTCTGTCTGTCTGTATATGTTTGTCTGTCTTTCTGCCTGCCTGCCTGTCTGTCTTTCTGTTTGTCTGTATATATGCTTGTCTGTCTGTCTTTCTGTCTATCTGTACTTATCTGTCTGTCTGTCTGTATTTTTGCCTGTATGTATATGCTTGTCTGTCTGTGTCTGTCTGTCTGTCTGTCTGTCTGTGTCTGTCTGTCTGTCTTTCTGTCCATCTGTGCTTGTCTGTCTGTCTGTCCGTCCGTCCGTCCGTTCTTCCATCCACCTCTCTGTCCGTCTCTGCATGTCTCTGTGTGTTACCACTAAAGCTGAGATAAATGATCGTCAGCTAGAGTCATGCATGCAGTGCTCGTGATGTGGGATATGTGTTTTCCTCATGCATTTCCAGGTCACGTGCACGTAACAGACTTCAACGTTGCTGTTCAGTTGAGTGAAGACGATGACGTCGTCAACTCCTTGGCTGGTACGAAGCCTTACATGGGTAAGATATATTATATATATGTATATATATATAATATACATATATATATATAATACCACAGCTCATGCAGAGTTCCATGCTATACAGTGCACTAAAGCCTATATAATTATATATATATGTATATATAATCTTTTTGATGTCGAGAGTATCATTGTCAGTTCGGTAAACCTTTACCTTGCACATGCAGCATTGAAGCTTATACCTAGCTTCATATTATGACATTGTATAACAATTATAGTTATATATATTATGTAGGCCTACATGCATACATAGGCCTACACATATACGTTTAGTAGGCTTATCGAATACGTACGTATATATATCCATACATTCATACACACCTTCTTGCATACAAGCATGCATACACACATGCATGCACAGTTGCATACATTCACGGCCATGCATGGGCGCCCGCACATAGGGGCAAGGGGGGGCACTTGCCCCCCCCTGGAAAGTTGAAACTTATTTTTCTAACTACTACTTTTGGGTTTTTAACAAATTTCTTCGCATTAAAGCACTAATGGTACGAGCAATACACACAGTGAAAGTCATAAATCTATGTTTAGAAATCTCTGAAGAACTAAATATGCTCTTGATTTTCTGCCTGTCAATATCAATATCTTGCTAAAAGCTGAAACAATGACCATTGGCTTTTAACCCTCCGGCGGGCGCCCATGCAAATAGTAGGCCTATCGATTATGGCTGTAATGCAACCTTTCACAACTGCACAAATTTAAATATCAATAAGCTATAGAATCAATACCAATGTAAACATTTATAATTTCTCAACAGTGGCTTTCAAGTGGCGCTTTAGAAGTTTAGAAATTATTACAATATAGAAGTAGCTGGAGGAACACTTGCACCTTGAAAACTGACACCTATTTTTCGCTTATTTATTCATTCATTCAATGGACTTAGTCTATAATATTACAGCGCCGCTTCAGGAACCCACTTTTAACAGCTACTTTATTTTTTATTTTTAACACATTTCTTCACACTAAAAAAGCTAAGCTTAATTCATATTAAATTGATACAATTATTACAATATAGAAGTAGCTGGAGGAACACTTGCACCTTGAAAACTGACACCTATTTTTCGCTTATTTATTCATTCATTCAATGGACTTAGTCTATAATATTACAGCGCCGCTTCAGGAACCCACTTTTAACAGCTACTTTTTTTTATTTTTAACACATTTCTTCACACTAAAAAAGCTAAGCTTAATTCATATTAAATTGATACACAAAATGAAACTGAAAAATTTGCATTAAGAAACCTCACTGAAATATACTCGTGTTCTTAATTTCCAACTTTGCATTTTTCATCGAAAATTTTTTGCCCCCCCCCCCCTGCAAAAATTTTTGCGGGCGCCCATGCGGCCATGCAAATACATCCACTCAGCTAGCTGATAGCCAATGTAGAAAATAATACAGATGGTCGAATGACGTGTAGCCTATAGTTAAGACGTGATGCCTATTAAGCATTCAAGTGAAGCCAGAGTGAACCTCTCTGACTCGAAGACTACTAGCGAGATGTCAATTCGTCGCCTGAGGATTATCTTGTCGTATGTCCATTTTTTTCAAAATCGAGTTTAGACTTGTTTTGTAGCAAAAAATTGTTTATCTTTCTTCACTGTTAACCGTTAGGAGATACGACAAGTCGTTTTAAAGATATTCAACAAAAACTACTTGTTGTATGTCCAACATTGTCCCTGATACAGGATTACCTTGTCGTATCTCCAATTTAGTAAGTAATTTTCTGTTGTATCTCCAGTACCGCATTCACGGTTTAAAAGTGCATTGTCGTATGTCCAGAGAAAGCTCGTCGCTGATTGGACGATAAGGAGATACGACATTAATACACTGCACACTTCATGGTATCATAGTGTCGTATGTCCAGAGAATAAAAAACATTCTTTTATTTAAAAATGGTATTAAACTTGCGAAAATTGAAACGAACAAAGTCGCAATTGATTGTATATTGCTTTCTTTATTATTTCATATTTTTAAAAAAAAATTCTCACGTCAGGATGACTTGCAATTGATTTAAATCCATTTTTATACAACATTTTTCAAAATTTCACAAAAACCATTCTAAGTTTCAGTTTAATTTTTGTGCAACATTCTTTAATTAATGTCGATGCTTTAATATGACGTCTTTCCTTGAAGTTTTATTGCACTGGATATTTTATTTTTGGCGTCCAAAGTTGCGAAACTTAAAACTCGTTTTTCTCGGAATTCACAAAAGTGGACATACGACACGATAATCCTCAGGCGACGAATTAACGTCTTCATCGTTCGTTGATGATCAGAGGACCACGAAGTCTTCGAATAAAATTGAGCGTCGGTCTTTTGAGGGACTTTGGAATGACTATTAAGCTATGACAGGAGATCGTAATATTATTATGGCTGCAGCATGTGATTGGCTTCTGTTAAAAGTAAAAGCTATATATACACATAATATATATATATATATACACAATTACACATAATATATATGCATACATATTATATAAATATATATATGAAATGACAAGTCGTGCGGAGAAGAACGTGGTCTACACGATTTCTGATGCTGCAGAGTAACCTTAATATTTAATATAGACATCATTAGGGAAAGTTCCCGTAAGATTTATTCCCCCTCCCGGAATATCTAACAAGTTTTTAGTTGTTGTTTATATTTTATAATGTACGGCATGCGCCTACTCAGCGTAAGAATTGTGGTAAAATAACTGGGGGGTTGGACCATTATTCACTCGGAATTGGGGTGTGAAAATCAGATTTTACTAGGGGGCTCTAAGAAAGAATGGAGGCCGAGGGTTGAACCCCACCCTTCCGGCAATTCTCACCCTGCGCCTACTGTGATGTTATTTACCAGTCTATATGATGTGACAGTATTATTTACTATTATTATGTATTATACTATCATAATTTTATTATATTATTTATTTTATTTAGCTTTTGCAGTTAATCATATTATATTTATAGTGTGTATCATTTGCTGTTAAAATTAGTTGAAATAGTATTCTTGTACAACTAAGTGACTTCTCTCCAATGGAGAGGAGTCATTTAGAGTCTCCATTAATATAATTTATTTCAAATTTCAAAATGTTACATTGAAACTGTTTTGTATTCCTTGAATAGGCTACTTTGTAAAGCAACATCATTGCTGGCATGTCGTTCGGTGTTGCATACTATAATAGGATATACACAGAAAAAGTAGGGTCATTATTACCGCATAGCTTTACATGAGGAGTAAGAGGAAGGGTTTTGCCAACATTGGACCAAATTTTTCAGACTTTGGACGGACTTTCATTCCTTCCGGGGATTTTTAAATGTAGGCTATAGCTCTGTAGGCGTATAGTAGACTTTGAGCCGAGAACAAAGACGCAGAACACTGTTTTCGTGGGAGGTACATTTTAGACATTAAATACTGGAATCAGAGCATAGGCCTTCTTTCCCTTCAGGCTAGAATTATTCCCTCTGGCGAGGGGTCAGCCACTCGGATCCAGGGCCGGATTAACCAGTATGCCATGTCTGCCATGGCGGCGGGCCCCCCGTCGTCGGGGGCCCCCCGTGCGAGAACAACAAGAATTTTTAATGTGCATTTTCCCATACATTTATTCAACTTCACTTAAAGGACAGTGTGTAAATTTAAGTCAATTGCTAATTTGTTATTATGAGCGAGCAATGCAGTCTGGGCCCTATAGCCTATAACTTTTAGAGTAGGCCTACCGGTATAAGATCCCTGGCATGAATTCCATGATTATAATTGTATTGACGAAAGTAAACGATGCCAAGAAACAAAATATTTCAACTTTCCAGTGCTCAAAAAAGGCGAATAGTCAAAGAACCATCTGGTAGAAAAACAGCGTTAATTCCTCTGTTCCAAAACTGACATTTTTCATAAACTCCAGATGGGTCAAAGGAAGGGGATGGATCGGTTTGTTTAACCCTCAGGCTACCACGCTATTTTTGTAACACTGACTACCAAGGAGGGTGGTTACCACCCCCCCCTCAATTTTGGGTTTGGTTTGAGATATCATAACTTGTAATAAACCTATGGATTCAGCATTCATTTCTGCACAAAATGGTATATTTAGGTTTAAAATATATGAAAGCACCCCGAAGTCATGAATTTTTTACCGTAGGCACCCGTCGATTCCACAAAATGTATAACCTACTTTCGCATAAGCAAAATATTAGATTATGTGTGTTTTTAACATAATTTATTTAATTAAAAATAGTTTACATATAATAAAGTCCAATATTCAACTATAAAAACTAGTAATAAGTTAGTTTTAGTTACAATAAAAAGAGAAAAGACATGTAAAACTTGCTGAAAAACGCTCACGCAGACTTATCGGTTTGCGTTGTAAAAAACCCCAACATTTTCACACATTTAAATTTATTTTGAGCACTTCCGGTCATCAAATGTCAAATTAATTGGTATAAAAAAATAGCCCTAAATGCCCTCTATAGAATGACATAATTTATTTCTCTTAAAAAATAAAGTATGAATAATGTTTAATAGGAAAAACATAAATATTTTATGAAAATAAAACACCTTTATTTATATTTTAATTTATTTTGAGCACTTCCGGTTGTCCAAAGACAACTCACTGAGCATGGAAATGTAGCCCCACATTCCCTCTACAGAATGGTGTAATTGGTGTCTCTTCATGTCAAAGGACGGATAAGATACAGCCGATAATCTAAGGGGGGGTGGTATCCACCCCCCTGATGCCTCGGGTATATCGGGTATAACTTTTGAATGGTATGGTATATCATCACACATTGTAGCTCAAATTGTGTGCAAATGAATCCTCTACAGCTACCTAAAACGTCAAAATTTTATTCCTAACGAAAAAAGTTTGATTTGGGAAAAACCTAAAGGGGGGGGTGGATACCACCCCCCCTGGTAGCCCGAGGGTTAATGGTAGGCCTGTACGCTTATAGTTAGGCGCGGTGGTATAGTGCATGGTGTAGTGGTGGCGTCGTTACCTTGAAACCGGATGGTTCGAGGTTCGAATCTACCCTCAAGCCACCGCGTAGGGACCTTGGGAAAGTCCTTCACTCACAATTGCTCAGCGCTTCGGCGTGAAACTCCGATGCATTGTCTGCTCTGCATTCGGGAGCGCCTCTGAGTAGAACCACAGCGTGGGCGCTCGCGTAGGCGAAGACTTGGCATTGGCTCTGGGGGGAGGGGGCTCAGGCTGTGTGCGAGCAACCGGAGGACGATCGCCGAGGAGCGAAGCGCCAAGCAGCGAAGGGGCATGGGTGGGGCACATAACCTCCCCATTTTTTTAAATTTCCACACAACAGCAGTATAGCAAAAAAAATTAGGCTGTCATTTTAAAGACATTTCTCATCATTTGATTCATTTCAGGGCTCATATTCGTGGTTAATCAATTAGATCTATAGGCATGCATTAACAATTTAACATGTGAGAGGAACATGGTGACGGAAGTTCAAGGTGGATTAAGGGGCCCCCGGAGAATATGGCGGCGGGCCCCCCGAGAGCTTAATCCGGCCCTGCTCGGATCCTCCACTTGTCTCTGCTTCCAGTGTCTTCCTTCTTCATTTTGAGCAGTTTCAGATCCTGTTGTATGACGTCCTCCCATCTTTTCTTCTGTCGTCCCCGACTGCGTCGACCATATATATATATCTCCGCTTGCATGATTCTTTTGACACAGCTATCCTCCTCTTTTCTCATTACGTGCCCATACCACCTCAGCCTGGTCTCTCGTGCCTTGACAGTGATGCACGCCACACCGAGCTTCTTCCTGATGTCGTCACTTCGCCTCCTGTCTTTCAGTGATATCCCAAGCATCCATCGCAGCATTCTCATCTCTGTTCTTTCCAGCAGTCCCTCGTCCCTTAAACTTTTTTATTTATTTAGTTCTCGCGTTTGCTATAGCGCCCCTTCAAGCTCTCCACTCAGAGGCGCTCCCGACTACAGCACGAACACTGCGTCGGAGTTTCACGCCGAAGTTCATGCTCAATTACGAGTGAAGGACTTGCTAAAGGTCCCTACTCGGTGGCTTGAAGTGGATTCGAACCTGGAACCCTTTGGCTCCATGGCACCGAACCCACTACTGCACCACCGCTCCACACTAAATGAATCCGTTGATTGAGTTCAATGTTTGCTAAGGCGTTTATCAATGTCAAGACGTGTGCGTGGCGATGAGTAGCGAGAGCGGAAACGATGGACTGGATGGAGCAGGGAAAGAGTGATAAATGGAGAGAATGAAAATGAAGGAAGCCAGATTAATGAGAAGTCTTATATAGTGATAAATGAGAAGTCTTGAAACATGATAAATGAGAAGTCTTGAAACATGATTAATGAGAAGTCTTAAAACATGATAAACGAGAAGTCTCAAAACATGATAAATGAGAAGGAGGAGGAAATCGAGAGTATAAATAATAAATGAGGAGAATGATTGAACGTGATTATAAGGAGGTGGCAACTTGCAACTAGTGGCGATCACTGAATTCTTCTCTCTTTCTGCTTGGCTATAATTAATTAATGCATCTTCCATGATTCTTTGGTGAATGAAAATCGCGTTTACAGTCCGTATTTATAGGCTGTAAGTTCCGCAGTGCAGGTGAACTGCTTGAGCGATATAATTGCTTTTCCCTATTCCTCATCGTCTTTGTTTTTTACTCTCTTTCTCTTAAATTTCTATAGGCTACTTTTTATACGTCTACCCATCGTCTTACTCTTTCTCTACTTCCTACTGAATGCTTTTCCTACTCCTTTGAATGCACGCGTGCTTTCTATTCTATTCTATTCTATTTACGTAGGCCCTACTTATAAATCGGCTCTCACAGTGCAACCTAGTCAGAGGCGCTGCCAGTGCAAATAACCCCTCGAAAAGATGTCTCAAGAAGCAGTAGTGCATCATATAAGATCTCAGCACGAGTCTTAGCAGAGTCATGTATGTAGGCCTACATGTATGTACGCAAGTACACTGTATAGGACAGACTATGTATTTTTACAGACAAACTACTGGCAGCAGTGTTGCCAGTAGATTTTCGGTAATTTTACATACTTATGTAAAATCATATACAGACTTTCTCTGTGCACGGAGATTTTTCTGTAAATTATTTACAGATATTTTTCTGTGATAATTTACATATATATTCGGTAAAAGCAACAGATTTTCTGTAATTTTAAGGACATTATTTTTAATTTCTGTATTAATTAGCCTGCTAATATACTGATTTTTTCTGTATTTTTAAGGATATTTGATTTTATTTCTGTATTAAATAGCCTGCTAATATACCGATTTTTCTGTAATTTTAAGGATATTCGATTTAATTTCTGTATTAATTAGCCTGCTTATATACCGATTTTTTCTGTAATTTTAAGGATATTCGATTTAATTTCTGTATTAATTAGCCTGCTTATATACCGATTTTTTCTGTAATTTTAAGGACATTTGATTTAATGTATGTATTAATTAGCCTGCTAATATACCGATTTTTTCTGTAATTTTAAGGACAATTGATTTATTTTCTGTATTAATTAGCCTGCTAATATACAGCTTTTTCTGTAAATTGACCGCCGTCCAGCAGTATAATTGGTCATTTAAATGGTTTTCTTTAAAACAATCACATACTTTCATGCATGATTTAAGATTATCAGAAACTCTCTACCATCATTGTAATTAGATCATATTAAATATTATATTAATATTATATATGATAATTATATACACAATATAATAATATCTTCAACAATTTTTCATTGAAAGTTTTATTAATTACACATCAAACAAGCAATCACGAAATACAAACGCAGCCTTACAAGAAAGCGATTCATCAAGGGACTGTTTGTCAAAGGACGATTCACCAAAGGACTGTTCATCACAGGCTATTCATCACAAGACTGTTCATCAAGAAATGAGCATACAGACATGTGCATTCATACATGCACACAAACATGCATACGTACAAGTATGTATACATAACAAATACATACATACAATACATGCATAGGCACATACATAAATAGTCATTGCAAAATTTTGCGACCGGCCTATTTTAATGAATAAATCCACTGAAAACCAAGACGCAAACTGGTCAAAAATGAAGCGCATTCAAACTGCTATGAAAAACAAAGTTCATTTTTTTCAAATACAGATACTCATTGCAATTTCTTATGATGTGACATTAAATGACTCATAGACAGTTAAAACAATGAAAATAATGGTTGAATTTTGGCACTGTCTTGGGTCGGTGTCAACCTGATTTAATGAAATAAAAAGGAAATCTACTAAACAGATGCTTTCCCACAAACAAACTATAATTACTGATAAAAGATTAAATTGAAAGTATTCACTGTTTGGTTCAAGTGGCATGTAGTGATATCATGCATGCAACGAATGGGCAAATCAGGCAGTGTAAATAATCTGTGTCTTTCAAAAGATGCCTGCTAATCAGCGAATATATTTATTAAAATATGCCTGTCACAGACTTTTGGTCATGACTGTACATACATACACACAGATGCAGACATACATGCAAAGAACACAGACATACACACATACACACATACATACATTCAAACATACATACATACATTCATACACCTATATATAGTAGTGGCCATATTATTATGGACAAGGCTAAAAAAACAGTTATTTTCACATTTCGCACTTATTTTATGCAATGAAAGGACTTAGAACATCATAATGCCATATTATGGCAAGGCATGGCATGGCATGGTATGGCAAGGTATGGCATGGCAAGGCATGGCATGGCAAGGCATCGTATGGCAAGGTATGGCATGGCAAGGCATAACATGGCAAGGCATGTTATGGCATGGCAAGGCATGGCATAACATGGCAAGGCATGGTATGGCAAGGCATGGTAAGGAAAGGCACGGTATGGCCTAGCATGGCATGTCATGGCAGGGCAAGGCAGTGCCACGCCATGCCATAACATGCCTTGCCTTGCCATGCCATTCCATGCCTTGCCATGTAAGCCATGCCATGGCATGGTATGCATAGCATGGCACTGCCCTGCCATGCTTGCCTTGCCAAGCCATGTCTTACCATGCCATGCCACGCCACGCAAGGCAGTGCCACGCCATGCCATGCCATTCCATGCCTTGCCATGTAAGCCATGCCATGCCATGGCATGGTATGCATAGCATGGCACTGCCCTGCCATGCTTGCCTTGCCAAGCCATGTCTTACCATGCCATGCCATGCCACGCCTTGCCATGCCAAGCCATACCATGGTATGGAAAGGCACGGTATGGCCTAGCATGGCATGTCATGGCAGGGCAAGGCATGGCATAACATGGCAAGGCATGGCAAGGCATGGTATGGCAAGGCATGGTATGGAAAGGCACGGTATGGCCTAGCATGGCATGTCATGGCAGGGCAAGGCAGTGCCATGCCATGCCATACCATGCCTTGCCATGCCATTCCATGCCTTGCCATGTAAGCCATGCCATACCATGGCACGGTATGGCCTAGCATGGCATGTCATGGCAGGGCAAGGCAGTGCCACGTCATGCCATACCATGCCATTCCATGCCTTGCCATGCCATGTAAGCCATGCTATGGCATGGTATGCATAGCATGGCACTGCCCTGCCATGCTTGCCTTGCCATGCCAAGCCATGTCTTACCATGCCATGCCACGCCACGCCATGCCATGCCTTGCCATGCCAAGCCATACCATGGCATGGTATGGAAAGGCACGGTATGGCCTAGCATGGCATGTCATGGCAGGGCAAGGCATAGCATGACACTGCCATGCCATGCCGTGCCATACCATGCCATGCCTTGCCATGCCATAACATGCCTTGTCATTCCTTGCCATGCCATGCAAGCCATGCCATTCCATGCCATAACATGGTATGCATGGCATGACACTGCCATGCCCTACCGTGCCTTGCCATACATTGCCATGCCTTGCCTTGTCATGCCATGCCATGTCATGCCTTGCCATATGTTCTCATTCCTTTGATTGCATAAAATAAGTGCGAAATATGAAAATAACTGTTTTTCTAGCATTGTCCATAATAATATGGCCACTACTGTACATAAACAAGTAATACATACATACATATGCGTGCATAGTCACATACAATACATCATACATATATTCATATATACAATATATACGCATATACATACACACAATACATAGCTGCATACAATACATGCATAAACATACATACACATTATGTACGTGTGTGCATGTATACATAATCCACACTTGCATACATGTATGTATACATACACACAAGCAATACATACATACGCACATAGACGTACATACATACACGCATACATACAATACATAGTTACATACAATAATGTTTAATCAAGCTGCTCTTGGGGAGGGGGGGGGAGTCCGACACCTAAAAAGAAAATAAGAAAATCATACGCGTAACAATTTCCACGTCAAAAATTTCGAGGTCTTGTTTATATGCATTTATATGCACGAAAACAGTATGGATGTACGTTTATCAGAGAGAAAGACTAAACAAGGTCATCAAGTTTTAAGGTGCGGTAGCAAAAAATTTTAAATTTCACAGAACATTCTGATAAAAAAGCAGAAAGGTAAATTTTGACAGAAAGCCGAAATACTAATAAAGGCCATTAGTTTTTAAAGTAGGCGTAGCAAAAATGGCATTTTTTCGGAAAATGTAACAAAGACTAAAAAGGTCATCAGAAAAATTAACAACAGGATATCAACAGTGGCTCAGCGAGTGATTGCAGTCCGTCGAAAATGAGAGCCCCCACTAGAAACCTGAATCCCCCAAAAGCAGAATCAAGGTATTAGATTAAACCAGGGGTGTCAAACCTTTTTTTAAGTGGCGGGCCAGTGTGAACATCTTCCAACAAGTGACGGGCCAGGGTGTCGAAGCTCCTGAGCAGAATTGGGTAGTGATCTGAGAGGGAGCTCCGGGCTTGCAATGGTCAGCCAATCCCCAGAACATTTTAAATAATATAAGTGTTTCGTAACTTTTTTCCTTAATTTTGTTAACAGACAACCAACCGGAAACCATAGATACACAGTCTACACAGAGCTGTGCGTCTGACCAAAAGTGACGTCAATAAGAAAAAAATTTATATGAAAAGGTGAACTTTTATCCTCTAATTTTGTAATTTTGATGGAAGGCTCCGCAGGCCAGAAAAAAAATCATTGGCGGCCCAGAAATGGCCGGCGGGCCAGCTCTTTGACACCCCTGGATTAAACACTCTACCGTACATACATACAACACATAGTTACATACAATACATACACACATAGGCCTATATACAAATATACACACTCACATAATTATATACACATGCTCACAAACATACATACACACATGTGTGTATGTGTGCTTGTGTGCATGTGTGCGCAAGTATGTACGCTTGTTTCTTCATAAACAGCCCTATGATGGGCCATTGTTGAACAGTCCACTGATGAATCCTCCTTTGAACACTCCCTTGATGAAAAACCTTTGCTGAACAGTTTACATGCCAAGCCCCAATTTCCAGCATGCAACTGCTTACATCGACAAGCCTCATTTGATACAGTATTTTAGCCAAATTCAGTATCAGTCCGATAATTAAGAATACTTATCAAACAAGATTCCACAATTGAAAGCATAGGTCAACTAAAAAGATTGCATGGGTTAACCAAACAGTATACAAAGTTATTGCTGAATACGAATAGGCGCCAATAATAGCGTCAATAATAACATGAATGTCAGTAATGACATAACTCAATAGTAAAGCATTCGACAACATCAAACGGTTACCCAATATTAATGACTAATAATGGTTGCAGAAATATTGAAAGAACTTTAATTTAAAATAAATAGTACCAAAAGCAGTAGCAGTGGTAGTAATAGTAGTAGTAATCAATAATAATAATAATAATAGCAATAATAATAATCATAGGAATAACATCAATTGGCAACATTAGCAATAGTAATAACACAATAAGAGCAAAACCGACACCTTTAACAGAACATACTAGTCAGTACCAACCATGCCAAAAGCAATTTTAGCACCACATAATTCTTTCAGTGAAGAATTTAATTAGTTAGCTAAATCGACCTAATTAGCTAAACCAACCAACATCTGGCACAGGATCAAGAGATCACAACAAGCATACAACGTGATCCAGTAAGTGATCAATTCAATTCAAAATGACATCCCTACTTGCCTCAGTCTTGTGTTGATTTTTGTATCTCAACAGATATCTTTGTTCTAAGACTATAAATACCACTTTCAATTTATATAGACATGCGCAGAAAGTTCCAGAGACGGAGTCCGGTTGCATTCAGGCAATTGTAGCAGCAGGTAGTGCAGGCAAAAATAACAGCAAATCTGTGGGAGTTGCAAGTATTAAGGATGTCAATGTATGATACAAGAGTAAAGTAGTCGGAAAATAATGCAGGCATTGACTCTTATTAACAGCAAAATATTGGCATAACATATCAAGACTAGCACGACCCTACAAAGCCCACTGATTTGTAAAGTCTCTTAGGGCAGTGGTGAGAGATAGGATCTTTGGATGTATCGAATGTTGCTTCTTCCCACTACGTCTTGCAGCCTTTGTTCCTCTTTGAGGGTTGATACGAGCAAAACACCTGACAACAACAAAATCAAAATTCGAGCAACACTATAAAAAGAATAACTCAGGTGAACACTATTACACTGGTGAGCATGATGAACAATCAACTGAGGAACTTTGGTTTTGATGATATAGGGCAACAATTTGCTCTCATAATCAGTTCTACCTCTGCTCCCTAGCCCACTCAGGGCTCTTACAAGAACGACGCTGACTCCACACATTTTAAAAAAATAAGACCAGCAAAGAGAAACATGTCATCACGTCACTGTAACGTCAGCATCTTTGTGAGGTTATAAGCACCCTCGCAAGGTTATTGAAAGACAATGCATAAATGTCTTTATACATGCTACATACATACATGTGCCGAAGCTTAGAAAACTTAATATGCATGGCTGTCACAGGGTTAGCTTAGTGAAGCGCTCTTATCCTTCTCAGAACAGACTACAGTGAACTTAATTTCAGCCATCTCGGACAATAATTACATGACAAATAAGAAAACCTGCTTGATAAAGCAATGCCTTGGAAAAACCTGGTGAACTCCAGTGAGTGCCTGCATGAATACATGCTATCTAGTATATTTGCACTTTACCTCTGCATTTAAGACACACAAGCTAAGCTATATTCAGCAAAAAAAACTTTACACAAGCACGGTAGTCACAACTGCATCAAGAAAAACACAAATTTACAAGTTATATAATCAAATTGGAATTTCACCTTTGAATGAACTCCAGAGTCATTGATGCACCATCTGGATAGTGCAAGTTGAGCACATAAAACACTCCAAACAGCATAGCCACTGCTGTTGATGGATTGGTGATGTTGTCACACACCACGACTCCATTGACACACAGACAGAATCTGGACCCAGTCATTGCAGACCTTCCTGAAACAATATAAAATTCAAGACTGAAAAATTAAAAAGAAATTTTAGCAAATGTACATGTAGGATAATTACTTAGCTTGAATCTTACTCATAGTGCACTTTTGAATGTCATATAACTGTCTTCATTTGAAAAATACTATGAACGAAAACAATAACAGATATATGAAAAGAAGAAAAGGAATCCATAAGCTATGGGTAGCCATGGGTGTGAAGTGTCAGCGATTTGATTCTCAGCCTCGGCATATGAGGTTGGGTGATCAGTCCTCTCCCGCGCCACCTAATCTTCCACTGACAGCGTACAGAGTGTACTTGTAACAATAACTCAGTCGGCTAGGGTGTGGGGCAGTAGCATAAATCTTGAACCATAGCTCTCCTCTGGCAGAGAGTTGAACCACCAGTCTCTTGACAGTATACTGAGTATAGCATGCTAAACACTGAACTACCCAGCACCCCAGAGAAGTGATTAAAAAGCAGGTTTGTTCATAGAAGTGCAACAACCTATATGGAACAATGGTAGTATCATCGAGCATTACGTTGTAATATCTGTCACATAGAAACAGAATCTTGCAGAATAATATTTATGTAAAGCTGCCATCACAACAATATGGCATATGAGAAGTCCTTCTGCTTGTTTCCTACTGAAGCTGCATGAAACAATAAGATAGGGACATACCAAACACTACTAAACATGGCGTAGCAGGAAGACCACCTATGTCATCAGGCACAGCTGTAGCCACCTGTTAAAGCACAAATCAAAACAAAATGTGACTTTCAATTGTCAAATTGAAACATTAGGCGTAGATATCCTAGAGCAGTTGCTCCCAAACATCTCTGGGTCGGGACCCACTTGTAAATATTGTGCCCATCTCAAGAACCACTGACTAGTTAAACATCATGCATTAAAATTTGCTTCGTAAATCGGCACGAAGAAATTCTGATTTACAGACACCATTTTAAAAATTGACATATTTGGAGCATTAAACTGAAGCTAGGGCAGCCAGTCATAGTCCAATCATATTCAAATGTTGTTGCTCCACTTTTTGTTTGTAACATGAATTTGTAAAATTTAGCAATAAATGAGGAAAAGTAATTACATCCAGAAAAAGTGAGGCAAGCAACTTTACAAATATGGTACAGAGCCTCCTCTTAAACTGTTACCAAATGTGTGAGTCTCGCTTTTGGGTCATGACCCACAATTTGGGAAATGCTGTCCATGAAGCATGCTGCAGCCACGGGTATTAAGCTCTAGTGACTTCATTTTATTAGCCCTTGCACACAAAGATGCCTAGCCCATCCTCTCCACTCCACAAGTGGAGAACTCTTGGAACAAATTTTCCAGTATGTGTATTTAATTAAGAAGCTGACCCATCAGGAAGCCCAGCATCGTAATCGTGGCTTTTATGGGTGCTGAGAAATTATCGAAGATTTACATTACAAAACATTAATCAATAGATTATACTGCCACCATATGTGACATTTTTAAATTTACCATAATCCATTTACAAAGCAAATCAATCCAATTTCATCCTTCCTCGTCAACATTTACTGTACAAAACCACTGGCAACTCTATACTAAAGTTCAAAGCCTGGATGGCCTACTTACATCTTTTACAAGAATTAACGAGTCCTCAGTCTCGTTGAAGTAGGCCATAAGAAGGAGCACCACACCAAAGAAAACCGGTGTTTCATTTTTCAACTCGTCTTTGGCCTCTTTCAGACGCTGGCACACGGTGGCAACTCTTTTGTTTGATTGACAGAAACTGATCAACGCAGGCGCTTTTTGAATGAAAGCAGCCATCATGACGCTTTCGAGATCGATATCTGTCAGCAGTTTCACATGCCTCATGATGCCTATCTCCGTGAACAAAAATGGCCACATTTCTCTTAAGACTAACGCGTCGTGACCGCTGTTGATGTCCGAGCGTTGCAGACAGTAGGTCTCAGACATCAGATTTTCAATTGTCCTCTTGTCGGGATCAACCGACAAAGCCAAAGTCTGCAACGCCTTCTGTTTATCCCGAAGGTCTTCCTGCTGACCATCTGCTGGTACGGATGGTTGCCAGCTCACGCATCCATACCGGTCCTGAAAACATGGCTTTTTAGCTGTCGATGTAGTTGACACGGAGGCGGAGGACGATGACTCCGGTGCATTGCCCAACCTCTTCGTCACCGAGCTCTTTCCACGGTTCATGTTGTTAAGCCGTTCTTCAAACTGGAACACTAGTGAATCATGCCCACTGCCCACAAGCACATCGTCCATTCGGTCGCAAAATGAATCCGGATATTCTTTTACTATTCTTTCGGCTAGAACTCTGAGTTGTCGACGACCAGGATGGGAATTAATGGCGTGTACCTCAGCACTGACAATGCGCACCATTTCGCGACGCAGGGCCGGATTTGGTTGTACCTTATTTCTTAAAGCCGTCAGTAAGGCAGGTGGCATCTTATTCCACGGCAACTGCACCTCCGCCAGCAAGCGATGACTCGGAGACACCAGGCTCGAGGCAGGCGACACTTCCACATTGCCACGATCAACTGATAGTGGCGTCACTGGCACCCCTAACATAACAACAAAATCGCAGCACTTGTTTTACAACAATGAAAGTATGGCACATTGATGCTTGACAACATAGTTATGCTTAAGAATAAGTTACAATAATATCTAATAATTGCAGTTTAAATCTAACCACAGACAATTAATGTGCAGGGACCTTGGGCAAGTCCTTCACTCTCCATTTAATTACTCAGCCCCATAGATAATTGAAGCTTGATCATTACATAGTTATGCTTAAGAATACGTTACAATAATATCTAATAATTGCAGTTTAAATCTAACCACAGACAATTAATGTGCAGGGACCTTGGGCAAGTCCTTCACTCTCCATTTAATTACTCAGCCCCATAGATAATTGAAGCTTGATCATTACATAGTTATGCTTAAGAATACGTTACAATAATATCTAATAATTGCAGTTTAAATCTAACCACAGACAATTAATGTGCAGGGACCTTGGGCAAGTCCTTCACTCTCCATTTAATTACTCAGCCCCATAGATAATTGAAGCTTGATCATTACATAGTTATGCTTAAGAATACGTTACAATAATATCTAATAATTGCAGTTTAAATCTAACCACAGACAATTAATGTGCAGGGACCTTGGGCAAGTCCTTCATCATCATCATCAATAACCTTGGGCCCAATGCCCGTAGGAGTCCGACGCCACTCTCTGTTCTGAGTTTGTCTCGTGCCATGTTGCCCAGCTTCAACCGGTCTGGTCAGCAGGTCCGCTCCATACCATTAACATCTTGGAGCATCTAGACCACCTTGTCTGATTGAAGAGAATCGTGAAAAAGAGGCACGAAGGACAACGTGGGTCAATGCCCGTATGTGTCCCACGCTCTCTCCCCCGACTCTCTCCATCAGTCTGTCCTGACCAGCCTGTGCATGTCTGCTCCACATCATGACACCTTGAAGCATCTGGGTGGCTATGTCACTTGTGTCGTGGTTTTGGCGGATTACAATCGTCTTGGTTTTTCACTGCCAGCGTATCGCCACCCATCTGGCAAACCTTCCTCCTTTTGTCCGGGCTTAGGACCGGCACAGAGACGTTGTTGGTTCCCTGTGGCAGAGGATGGATGCAGTTTAACGTCATGCCCAGGACAAGCAAGTCCTTCACTCTCCATTTAATTACTCAGCCCCATAGATAATTGAAGCTTGATCATTACATAGTTATGCTTAAGAATACGTTACAATAATATTTAATAATTGCAGTTTAAATCTAACCACAGACAATTAATGTGCAGGGACCTTGAGCAAGTCCTTCACTCTCCATTTAATTACTCAGCACTGGCCTAGTTAGCTACACCGGTAAGCGAGAGCGGCATTCGTCTGTTGGATACAACGGACTGCACCGGTCTGGGAGTTGACACTCAGAGATTTGTATAACTCGGGCTAGCACGCAGTGATGAAAGCTGCTGCGGAGCGACCTTGGGCAAGTTGCTTCCCCCCTCATTGTCTGTGAGGGGAAGGCAACGGGAAACCACCTCACTCATTTCATACCCGGGGCATAAAAGCCAATGAACAGTCTGCCTTCGGGCAGAGAACCATCATCGTCATCATCATCATCATCATAGATAATTGACATAGTTATGCTTAAGAATGAGCTATAATGTGAATTACGTGTTTGGGTCTTTGACCACGAATCCCGAAGTTTCCTGGCTTGTATTGGCTTAAGCAGTGGTATCAGATCCTGCTGTTGCACATAATGCAAGTCCTCCACTGTCTGAACACCATCTTCAGCAAGCTTGGCAAGAACAGCTATGATAGTATCAGCCGCCAAATTCGGCAGTACCGACACAATGTTCGACGAAGACACAGCTTCAAACTGACTGGCCATTCTGGAACAATGATTTACTCTCAAATTTGGACTCGTAACTACACTTCAAAACGTCAAAAACTAAAACTTGTAACAAAATATAATAAAGCGCCAAAATCGGCAAAAGAATTGTTCAGCAAAATTAACATAAAATATTCAAGCACCCTACCACTAAAGACTACTATAACTAATGATATGTGTCATAAGTCACGGCTGATTTTGGAGCAATGAACAGTTGACCACGAACACTATAAGAGTACAAAGGATGATCATGTTGGTTACTGGTTGTACTAAAACAAACAACATTGTTCTGCTCTGTTTTTGAAATAAGTAACACACCAAGATCACTATCAACACTGCATCGGTGTCGACGTGCTATAAAATAAGGTGTGTGGTTCTGAACCAAGACAAGCAAAATACAATTTGCACTAATCTCCAAAGTTTCATCTTCATTCTTTACATGTACAATCACATAGCAATCTTGAGCGAACAAGCTACCTCTTATAGAAATACTGTCAGTTACAACTGTATCATCAGAGGTAAAATTGTAATCCCTCAGAGCTTCTTGAATTTCGATACAGTGCAGGCCTACATGAAACGCAGAACAATTCTTAAACTCAATTTCACTACCAAAAAAATTTCCAGCGAGTTGATAGGCCTGAAATATTTGATGTCGTTCTGCAAGCATACCAGACACATTTCTGTAATTCTGTGCAGACCGCATGCATCTCTTAAAGTAAGAATGCTTGCTTTCAAACCGCATAGTCCACAGTCTGATCAAGGGTCCAAATTTCAATGTCAAGCCAGCATAGTGAGACAAATAGTGATGCTTAGGGCGAAGTGAAACGTTAGGAAATAAAACATGTCTTGTTTCCAGGTATTCCTGTATCACAATATTCATATAAGCAACTTCTGCCTTAGATAGCCGTGCCGAACATATCAGAGCCGTCATCTTTGTCATAAGCAAGACAAGCTGCCAAACACTGTTGTCTTTGTTTACTACTTTATCACCTATGATTAATCCAATAAAGCGCAATAAAGTCCAGTTCTGAATCGCATGGCCACCAAGGCGATCACCAGTTGGTGATACTTCAGCAGGTTTATTTGCAGCGTCAGCTGAAGTAAAGCGAAATTGATGGATCCGGTTATTTAAAAAATCATAAGAAAACCACTGCTGCTTCACAAAATACCTCAAACAAAGTGCTAAATCATAGCAAATCACTCCTTCAAACAAGTCATGACCAAGGCATGGTGGAAGACCGGATGTGACATGAAAATTTGCCAACTGATTAAATAAAGAGTCCCTTTTAATGCCACAAAAATTACTTTCATTTGGATTTGCTTTCAAATGTTCAACACTTCTATAATAATTGTCAACAGTTCGCATTTCTGCGCAGCAATTCCACGAATTACTAACAAAATCTTCACGCTTTGCTAAACAGTAGCGACAACTATACTCGGCAGAAAAACTTTCCACAAATCCACCAATGTAATGCGAGCCTAGATTATCGCCGGCAATACAGACAACAGCAGCCTTGACAATTTTTCCAGGCGCAACCTCTATTCCCTCTGTTTCCAGGTCTTTCAAATCTTGAATAAGCTGACCAAATACTTTTAAATCACCAAAATATTTGCAGTTACTCTCCTTGCACAACAAAACCAGCTGCAGCTGAGCCACTGAAGAACGATTATGTGGGTAGAAATCAGCTAAAGTAAAATACACTCCCAAAAGTTTATGCTTCTTTTTAGCAGAACCAAGGGGATTTACAATCTCAAATGCATCTTGAAACAATATTATTTTCAATGCATTGGGATTATCAGCAAAGAACAAATTTGACTTATATATTGTACCATCCATGACATCGGTCATAATAGTAGCATCCCTTGGCAAAGGATTTTCATGTTGCTTGATAACACATGCATTTCTAAAAAGACTCTTGATTGTTTCCTTGATTGGCACATAATGACAGATAACTTGCTGTCCATGTTTATCATTACCAAGGAGCAATGGTACAGGTGCAACAAAAGCAAAATTGTCTCTGTAAAACTTCTGTCGCATGTGATCAGAGCGAAGCAGTCCATTATCAGCATTATGGGCTTCGTTAAAAATGTCATTGCGCATTACAGTGCTAATAATATCCTCCGCTTGGTCTTGCGGAACATTATTCTTCAGCATTGCCACTCTAATGTTATTGATCAAGAACTCATATTCTAACTCATGAGTGACACCTAATTCTTCAACAATTTTACCAATTGTTGAAACAGGCACGAGATATTTCCCTTGTAGCATCATATAGAACGAAGCAACACTATTAAAATATTTGACCTTAAAGTCTGCTTGGTTCATTTGCACTTCCTCATGAATGTCCATACTGGCATCATCACAAGTGCCAATGGCATCAACAGAATGAGTTACAGTTAAATCAGTATCAACATGCTCAAAGCAAATTGCATCCACAGGATTATCATCCATATCACCAAGTGACCCACTGCTGTGATTGCGTGACAAATGAGCGGAAAATGATGACCTCACTTTAAATACTTTGTCACATTTCTTGTATGGACAAGAAACTGCAACTCCAACCACAAGATGTTGTTTCAGATGTTTAACAAACTTAGTGTAGTCTGAGCACTCTTGCTGACATAGCAAAACACTGCATTTCAATTTAACTCCAGCATTGGTGAAATGTGCAGACTGCAAAGCAAGTCGTGCTTCACTGTGCGAGCTGGAAACATGGCGTGCAAAATTATTGTAGGACGAAAACAACTGCAAGCAGCCTTTAACTACACAAGGAAAATTTATGTTGTTTTCATTGCGATGAAATCGATAATGATGTGCATAAGCTCTCAATGAGGAATAATGCAAATGACACAATTTACACACAAACATTTTAAACAGTATGAAAACAATATGAATGCTGCTCCAAATGTGATTGAATTTGGTCAGCAACTAGCACTTGAGACAATTTTTAACTCGAAGTTAATAATTTATGACAGATAAGCTTATTAACTGAGTTCAATCGATTGAAATAAAAGACTCCAGGAAAGCACAAAAAGTAGACCAGAGTCTTGTACAAAGTACAAATGAAAAGTGATCAGAGTGTTTTCAGTTGTTTTCTGTAAATTTACAGATTATCTAAAAAAAAGACGTAAGCCTACAGACTTGATCAAGGTTGAATCTTTGCGGAATGCAGAATGCTGTGGAATTTCTTCTGAAGAAGTTTAGCCACACACAAATCTGGAAAGAGAAATCAAATATTTATTAGCAATATATTCACAAACAATGAGCATAAATTTAACAGTTCATGTATACAGTGCTTTAAAACAATTAGATTAAAGAATGTTCATGTACAATTCAGTCATCTTTAATTAAAATGGAAATTGATCATGAACAACCATGCCTCTTGCAACATAATTATGATTGCACTTGCATTTAAGAACAATACACTGTACATAGGACAAATAACTCTGATCAAAACACTATAGTCCTCTGCTTCAATTAACACTAATACAAACAAACATGTACACACACACACACACACACACACACACACACACACACACACACACACACACACAGAGACAGACAACAAGCACAAACTGCTTGATAGTGTTCTAAATATTTTAAATATAGTTCAGAGCAACTGCACTAAGGCAGAACAAGCAAGGGCAATGCCCTGGTAAAATGCCATGGTCGTTGGCCTGCCACATGGCCACTATAGCTCCCTGCCCTGTTACTTGTCAATTCAATCAATCAATCAATCAATCAATTAATTTTTTATTGGTCCGTAAGTATCAAGCACACTAAGATATTAGGCAGGAAAAAGTTAGATAAAGCATTACAAGTATAACAAATTAATCAGGCAATAATCAAAGTGAAAACTAATTAGATAATGCAAATTATATGAACCCTGGGCCTAGATTGGAAATACCCCCAGGAATATATAAGAAGAGATTATTTAGACCCATTGGTTATAGGATTGAGTTATACCAGTGTGTAAAGAGAACTCTAACGCACAGAATTAGGACACAAATGGAGACCCAGAAGGGAGGGAATCTCGCTAAGTAGGCCCCCAATTAGCTATGAAGCATTTTAATTAATACACACCACAGATTGATTAAGAAAATTACAAAAAAGCAACAGCAGATGAAACAATTAAGACACACTAAACAAACCAACACACAATGCAGAAGGAGTTCTGAAGATTGTTCCTCGGGACACAACTATGATATCAAAGCAATGTGCAGGCACAGGAAACAAACACACAATGCAGAAGGTGAAAAAATGAACCAAAAGCAACAGTAGATGAAACAATTAAGACGCACTAAACAAACCAACACACAATGCGGGAGCCTTGAAGGAGTACACTTGTAATAATTTGATAACTAAATTTAAGATCAGTTATGGTTAACTAACTATTAGCCATTTTCGTAGGTTTATGTTAAATAAAGCAATGTCAGGAGTCTAGGCCTTTAGGTTTTGTGCCATAAGAGTGCAGCGATTTGTTCATAAATTCACATGATTGGTAGTCAGTAATCTGGTTAAGTTTGCGAATCTCTAAATCAATAAAACTTGTGTTTCTGCCTTGGCTATGCCAAATTGAAAATTTTCTGGCTGTTACTGCAGAAAAGACTCAAATGAAATCAAAGAAATTAGGGCTAAATAATGCTTTTGATATAATGAATTCAAAATCAAACAGACTAATATTTTTATCTTCATTCTTTAGTAGCTGAAAAGGGTAGAATATGATAGAATATCGAACCAGAAGTTTCGACGGGAAAACAATGACTGTAGACGGATAAAAGTTACATTACCTTTACAAGTAATCGTAGTCGTAATCGAACTTTCCAAACTTCTAAAGCGTCACTCGAAAGCCAAGCGCGGAGCACCGAGTAGAGCAAGCGATTTCCAGTATAGGCTACAACAATTTAGGCAACTGAGACAGTGGAAATTGAAATTTCCAAACTTCTAAAGCGTCACTCGAAAGCCAAGCGCGGAGAACCGAATAGAGCAAGAGACTTCCAGTATACAACAACGGCAACTGAGAGTCTGAGACAGAGTCACGTTGAGGCTTTGAGATATACGAAAACCTTATCCTAGCCGACGCCCTACGTCACCACCCTATGAGTATAGAGTGACCAATCGCAGTCGCCCGAGCCTATTTCGCCACCTGGCATTGGGTAAAGCTCCCGCCAGAGAAACTAGGTCTTCGATTTAAGAAATTCCTCAAGGGATGTTAGACCCAGGCCTGTCTTCTATCAGACGTGGGCGACGCTGAAGCTTTAAATAGACTCTAGGGACCTCTGATAACGTCAAGACGGCCGATTTTAAAAATACCTTTAGCCATGTTAACTCTTCACATAATTATTAGCCTATGCATCTTGAGATTTGAGCCGAACTTTCCCCCATCTGATCCAACCGTTAGCTCACCCATCCATATTTCAACCTATTTTGACATCATCTATGATATCGACTATCTATTTAACATATCTATTTATATAAGCATCCATCCATCCGTCCGTCAGTCCGTCCGTCCGTCCGTCCGTCCGTCCATCCATCCATCCATCCATGTCTGTATGTCTGTCTGTTTATCTATCTTTCTATTTATCCATCCATCCATCCATCCATCCATCAATCAATCCGTCTATCTGTCTGTATGTATGTCTGCCTGTATATATGTCTGCCTGCCTGCCTCTATCTGTCTATCTGTCTATCTATCTATCTATCTATCTATCTATCTATCTATCTATCTATCTATCTATCTATCTATCTATCTATCTATCTATCTATCTATCTATCTATCTATCTATCTATCTATCTATCTATCTATCCATATATCTATTTATATATCTATATATCTATATATCTATCCATCCATATATCTATCTATCTATCTATCTATCTATCTATCTATCTATCTATCTATCTATCTATCTATCTATCTACCAATCTATCTATCTATCTATCTATCTATCTATCTATCTATCTATCTATCTATCTATCTGTCTGTCTGTCTGTCTGTCTGTCTGTCTGTCTGTCTGTCTGTCTGTCTGTCTGTCTGCGTGCCTGTCTGTCTGTCTGTTTATCTATCTTTCTATTTATCCATCCATCCATCCATCATCATCATCACATATTCGTTTATTTGAGGAAAACAATCTGACAATAATGCAGAAATGTTAACATGAGTGATAATGAGTAATTAAATTTCAGTTCGATAGTCTTAGAATAAACTAGTAAATATTTTTATATAGGCCTATTGATCGTGCAATAAATTGAGAGTTGTCCTTGGGTGGGAGAATATGGTTGTGTGCTCTGGGTCTTAGGCCTAATTGATGAGAGGAGGGGGTCGGAGTGGAGGTAGGAGTTGGTGAAGTGCATGTTTGGGGTTGTGTAAAATGGAGAAGAGGAGTTTTGCATCAGCTACGTTGGCAAGTTCGGAGATTGTTGGAAAGGTTTGCTCTAGGTAACCTAGGCGTTTGGCTCTTTTTATGAGTTTTTCAAGGCGCTCTTTATCGAAAGCCAGGGTAAGACCCCATCAGGAAGGGGGAGCATAAAGTAGTTTAGCTACGGTAGTGGCTTTGGTTAGCCTACTTTATGGATGGATGAGGAGGAGAGGCCATGGGTTTTGAGTTTTCTGATAGCATAGAAAGAGGAGGAGCAGGCAGGGTCATCAACTATCCATCCATCCATCCATCCATCCATCCATCCATCCATCCATCCATCCATCCATCCATCCATCCATCCATCCATCCATCCATCCATCCATCCATCCATCCATCCATCCATCCATCCATCCATCCATCCATCCATCCATCCATCCATCCATCCATCCATCTATCTGTCGCGACTGGGATACCCAGGCGCTACGGATTTGATTTCTGGTTGCCACATATATATTTTGGATCCGTTATGGTATTTTCAGGGTCCGATATAAAATATATTATATCAATTTTTGAGCTGCATTCGGTGACCTAGATAATATTGGTGACCTAGATTTTAATGCTGAGATCGTGCTCGACACGATTTTAAGGCCGTGACGTAAGCGGTCGCCATAGCTACCAGGTTATTGATCGCTTCTTGCATACGCTCAGCGAATGGAGGGTCGGCCGAAAAGGAGGAAGAGGAGTCGGCCGATATGACAGGCGCAGCGCCTGAGCAGTACAGATACACAGATAGGCAGACGGACGGAGCAATACGCCCTGCTGGCCGCTGTCATTGAATGCATGTGTGGTATTTTTCCTTCACGCTGTACGAGGTGACCTGGTCTATTTTTAGCACGGTTGACTCAGTGCAACTCGTGCGTACGTGTCAGAGCAAGAGGAAGAGAGAGAAAGACAGTGAGCTGCAGACAGACGCTTAGAGGGAGATAGGTGGTCGCAGCTGCATAGGAATTCAGCGCGCTTTATCTGATCACGCGGTACATGCGTGATCACGGCTCGTGCAGTGTCTTCTGCGCATGCGTCGCGTTCCCTTGAGGCGTGATGATTAACTCAAGAACGCGCAGCTCGCGGGGAGATTCACGACGGACTTCGACGAGGATAGACGTGTAGCACTGGAGAGCAAGTTACAAAAATCAGAGTTTGATTATTTTAGAAAGATAATAGTTTATTTAAGTCAGCTTGGATTCGTCGTCTGAATTATTGCGTTGTCGCGTATTTACTTCACGGATTCTGTACGGAAATTCTGAAAACGGCAAGGAGCCGATTTCGTTGCGGTTTTGTATTACGAGTGAATCGTCAGCGCCGTGGTTCTGTTTCGTATCTTCGTAAAGGAGTTAAGTCTTTCGTTCTGGTTTTCGGAATTTCTTCTGTCGTCGATATCTTCTGCGCAGTTAGCCTACGGGCGTCAATCTGTTGTTAGAATATCTTTTCGTGGATTCCCTGTTCTCAACGTGCCGGTTCGGTCTTAGCGACAACTCAGCGTCGGGCTTGGCGGATTCTTCTGAGCCTCATTTCATCGACGCAAGTCCCGGATTCGACGCCGCGTCTGCGCCCCTTTCCTCGCTTATCGTCGGCCTTGTCCGGTGTCTCTGGAAGAAGGTACAATTTACTAAGGGCTTTAATACGAATTTATAAATTGATCTTTTGGGCAGAGAAATTAAGATTGGCATCTAAGTACAAAATTGGGGAATTCATTTTGTCTGCTCCGATTGAAGTCTGTTTGAATTGTGTTGCATATTGTTATCGGTTGCTTCAAACTGTAAGCTGTTGATTAACATTGCGAATAATTATTGAATGGTTCTGATAATAATAAGATTCATTAATTAAACCTTCGGATTTAATTCTTGCTAGTCTTAGGAAGTGAAATTATCGAAATTTGTATAGCGCCATGGAGCAGAGCAGAACATCAACCCCCTCGCAACCTTCCAGACCACCTTCTGCATTTGAGATGGGCATATTGCTTGAGGCAATGCAGTCAAACGCCAAGTCTATGCAGGCTTCTATAAAAACTGATTTCCAGGAGGCTATTTCTGTGGTACAAAGCAATGTGGAAGAGGCGATTTCCTCAGTCAGAAGTGACGTTCAGGCTACACAGGATGCAATACAGATTAACGCTAGGTATACACAAGATGCTATCTCCGCGGTAGAAACTAATGTTACAGATTTTATCTTTGTTGTCCAAGCTGATGCTGAAGAGGCCGTTGCCTCAGTACAAAATAACCTTAGGGAAGCGCTGACGGAAGTCATGGCGCGTATCGAACGATTAGAATCGCCCATACCGACACATAAACCTGTTGTGAGTTCGAACTCTGGTACCTGTACCACTGCAAGTACTGCAGACGCGCCTTACCATTCGACCATCGGCCTGGAAGAGAGTTCGGGTGCCAGGCTCAAAGACTTTGCCTTACCGCCCAACCCTGGTATATTGAAGAGGAGCGAGCGACTGCTGGGTGAAGCCCCGGTTTCATATAAAGAGGTAGGAGCCCGAGAGGCTTGGCCGCCTCAGACCGGTCGGAGTTCGAACCCGGGAGCCACCGCCCCCCTTCCTCCCTCTATCTCTCTGGACTACGACTCACAACAGTACGCGGTCCCTTCGCGCGTCGGACCGGAAGTGGCGACTCCGGGAGCGTACGCAGGGGCGGGCGTTACAATTGGTCCCAGTCAGTGGGGTCGAATTAGTTCTGGAGATTTAGAGGAGGAGGAAGACGATACGGAAAATGTCGGAATAAGAGAAACTGCAATATCTTTTGAAAGAAGGAAGGAAAGGGAATTTGCTGATAATGTTGAAATTATGTCTGATGATGGTAGTGTAGACATTGAAGTTAGCAAAATAATGGAATCTAGACCTAAAACTGTGAAAATAATTGATAAAAGAATGCAAGCAGCACAGCAATCGGAGTCTAGAAATTTTGAAATAAATAAACCGATCGCAAATAAATTATTGTGGGAGGGGGGTGATAAGGTCAACCCAGTTCCTTTGGCCTCTTCTTCGCCCTCTCGCGTGGATTATCCTCGACCTGATCCGCAATGGAGAATGCATGAATCGTTCGTGCATGCGGATCAGCCAAGAACGGAAGTGATGGCAAATCGGATCGACGCGTTCCAATCAACGTCGGGAATGCCGATCTACCACTCCATGCCGACTTCGACCATGGTTGGTCGAGACTACGCTCGACCCGATCTTCGACCCGACTTTCGACCTGGTCCATTGCCTACTGCCGCGGTCGACGGGATGCAACCGAGCGCTCGTCTTGAGCATCCGTACATGTCATGGATGCCTGCTTCGACCTACGCTTCGAACTACGCTCCGAACGCGCTCTACAACAGCATCGACAACCGGGTCTGGCTCGACCCGCTTCGCTGTCTCGACCCACCGCGTCCCAGCGACGTCGCTTTTACTCGGTGGCCAACCGTCGTGGAGTCGGCAAAGATGAACTCATGTCTCGGCGCCCAGAATTTTGGATTTAGTCGTGACACAGAATTGCCTCGTCAAACGCTGCTGAAACCGACATATCTGGGGAAAAGCGAAATAACAGGCGATGGTACAGCGACGATGTCTGCGGTTGGTGAAATGAAGGTGCTGCCGCCTGTCAACGCTTACGTCGGTCCTATCAGATCCGTTCCCATGACATCAGTTGCGACACAGACCACACCTGGTGACTGGGAACTTCCGATGAGTAGCATTCGTGGAACAAGCAAGGAACCGGAACCGACCCCCTCTACGACAGTTAAAGCGGCTGAGGTCAAGTCGTCGTCGGCTTGGCCTCCTAGACAAAAGCAATGGACGAAACTCGGTTCTTTCAGCGGAAGGACCGATGTGGAGGTGTTCTTGCGCAAATTCGCCGTCTGCGCAAGGAACAACGGGTGGACGGACGAAGAGAAATTAGACCAACTGGTCGTTTCCTTGGTGGAACCGGCGACCCATTTACTGGCCGAATCTGACAGCTTGGATACATGGACGGCGTTGGTCCAGCGACTTCGAGAACGGTACGGTAGCGCCGAGCAGCAGACCCTGTTCCAGACGCAACTTAGCACCCGAAAGCAGAAAAGTGACGAAGACATGGGAGTATTAATTGATGACGTTCGACTTTTGTCTTCGCGAGCGTATCCTGGTGCTTCGACAGCTCACCGTGAAGCCATTGCCATTCGGGCATTCGTGGATGCCTTGAGCGACCGAAATCTCGCGCTGAAGACCCGTGAGCGAGAACCTAAATCGCTCGATGAAGCCTACAAGGTAGCTATGAGATTGGATAGCTATCAGAAAGCAGAAGTCGGTGGCCATGAACAGCACGAACGACGACATGGACGGGTCAACGCCGTTAAAGAAAACGAGGATCCGATAGTGGTAGACCTGAAACGGCAGATGGAGAAGATGAATGGAGAAATAGAGCAATTAAAGAAAGGGCAACAACCGGTGTCGGCGCCTCAATACAGGGACAATAATCGCGGGTCGTGGAGAGATCAGAACGGTTCAAACGGAAATGGTTGGTCGAACGGTAACGGAAATAACTGGCGGAATAACCAACGCTGTTCGATCTGTAATAGAATAGGCCATTTGAGTTCTGTCTGCTGGTACCGACAGGCGGCGGGACCGGAAGTTGGACGATCTGAGCGAAGATGTTACGAATGTAACCGAATTACAAATCATGTCGCGCGGGATTGTCCATTCCGACAACGGCAGCAGAACCCGCCTGGTGATAACCCCGGTCAAGCTGTGGGCGATAATCCCGACAATCCTAACGTTGGTCGGAATTCGCCAAAGGAGGGTCGGCGCTGTTTCTACTGCGACTCTAGCTCGCACTTGCTAAGCAGATGTCCACTTCGGCAGCAGCAACAGAATCCGCCTGACGACAATCCCGTTCGACCGGTGGGCGATAATCAGGACAACCCTAGCACTGGTCGTGTGTTCGCCGCACGCGCGCCCACCCCAGATCGTATCAGAGACCAGGTGGATCGGTGGGAACAGTACGCACCACTGGAGGGGCGCCGCTGGTTCACTATGAGTGACAAAGCTCCCCGGTTGAAGTCTTGCCCACTACCTGATGGATAGAACTGAAGGTCAGCTGAGTGACCTTTGCTGATGACCGCTTAATTTGCGGGGATTATCTGAATGCAGGAACATCTGTAACAATTTTCAGTTTGATTCTGATGAAAATGATTTATTTTTACATGTAATGGTTTTACATGTTGAGTTACTGTGCAATGGCTGTAATGTTGCATTGTAGGTTGATTGAACTGGTGTGACATTGCATAGATTAATAATTATATTGCATTGCATATTTCACCGATGGACAGTTTTAGTATTGTGTTGTAGACAGTTATACCGACTGTCAATATTGTGTGGCGCTATACCAATTACCCAGCGCTATATAAATGATTTCCGACCCAAGGTAGATATTAGAATGACTACGGTCGCTCAATTTTAATTAGCTGTGATGGTAATAATAATGATAGGCCTGTTTTCCTGATAGGCTGATGTTGAGATATTGTGAGGCAAGAATTACATTAGGCCTAGGTTTTGCTGCATATATATGGCATGATTAGTGAATTAATTGGTTTAAGAATAATAATAACAGATTCACTCAGTTAAATTCGATGCGGCAGTAGGCCTACATAAGATTTTTAATTAGTCGTGAGCATAGCAGATATATAATAATAAATGATAGAGGCATCATTGATGATCTAAAATGGCGCTATATAAAAATTTTAGAGGCCCTTCGTGTAATATTGTAGCATTCGCAGCGATATAATTACATATATAGTTTGCATTGATAATGTTGAGACATGGGCCTATACTATGTCCTGTTTTGTTGGAGTGACCTATATATTCTGCTTTGTTCAGCTGTGGTGATTGTAAACTGTACATAGTGCACGGCGCCATATAAATATATTTTAAGCCTAGAGTACACACGGTTATAATATTAAATTGTAGGCTTATATTCCGAAGGGCGCTATATAATTAAATTGTAGGCTTAAAGTAGGCCTATAAGTGATAATAATATTATACTGTTGATTAACTGATGAGGGGCCTATATAATTTGGAGATACAGATTTTATTAATAATACTTAGCTGTCATGAATGGTATAAATATGTATAGGCCTAAGTTGAGTAATAAATAGAAGGATTATAAATATATATCCTCTTCTGTCTTGCAGGCCTATTGCTTATAAATAATACTGAGATTTGAGCGACCATAATCTATAATTAGATAGGCTGTCAATAGGCTAAACTGCTGTATCTTATATAATAATTTTTCAGCCGTATAATGTTTACATTAATTTGGTTGATCAGCCTAATGATTGAAATTGAAGGTCTGATTATATTAACGGCTTAGAATATAATTTCGTGACTTAAGCATTAGCGGGACGATTTATATTGGCCTATAATTATACATTAATTCTGAAGGACGAATTTGTATTCGTAAGGTAGATTTCTGCCTTTTAATATTAATATTATTATTAATCGTTCTGTAAGAGTTTTAATACGGTGCAGGAGTGACCTAACTTTTCAGTTTGCTTATATGGACTAGTGTGTATATATATTGTGTACGCTGTGTACGTATCTATATTTGGACCAGCGTACGTGTCAATGAGTAAAGGCGACCCCTAGTCAGTTGCACGTGTGACTTATAATTGTGTCAGCCTTGGCTAAACGCTTGCTGTTCTCACGTCGCCGTGTATCGATACGGTGGAGGGAGGCAGCGTCGGCGAGAGACGCTCAGACGCTTCAAAGAAGCCGGTGACGTGGGTCAATGATGATTTTCCCACGATAGTGACTTCGTGTGGGTGGTCTCATGGACTGTGCATTGGATTAATGATAAAGTGACTGAAGGAAAGAAGGATGACCTAGATTCATTATATTCATGCTAAGCTGACGGTGATTAATTTATGTATGGACTATATATGTAGATAGACCAACGTGGCCTATTATAAGTTCTTGCATAGGCAATATGCTATATGTAGCCTATAATTATTATATGTGGTTACGCTGTCTCGTAAACGACGTTTACAGCGTAATATTGTACTTGAGCGTAAGTTGCAGTAGGCCTATATTAATTTGACCTAATTAAGCTTATGTTACCGTAAGTGTTCTGTGCAATGGGCTGATGAGTCTTTTAATGTAAATTAGGCTTTCTGCAACCGATACATGGCACGCATAGAATATAAACTTAGTGTTACAGCCTATTAGGCCTATATTGTGCAGGGCTGTTTGTACACATTGTTTGTAGGGCTTATAACGTAGGCCTAATATGTCGCTTATTTTATCCTCAGTTACTAAATAGGATTAAGGAAGAATATTATATTAATATTATATCTAGGCCTATTGTTAAACTGGAGTTATGCGAGCTTTCGATGGTAAATTTGGATAATGGCAGACACAGTTATATTTAGCTACGAGTTAGGCCTACTTAGAGACGGAAGCTGTGTGCTCAGAGAGTTTCTCTGACGTTATAGGCTGAGTTGAAATCTAGACGGGGTCCTGCTCTGATATGATAGCAGTGTGGCTTCGTTAGATAATAATCTGCCTTTTAGTGATATTAATGAGTACGAGACTCAGATGTCTTGTTATAGCATTGACGTGGCTTGGCTTAAGGTGAAACTGTTTGGTTATACCACAGCGATAAACCTATAGGAGTCTAGCAATATGACGTCATGTGTGATATAATATGGTATAATGTGGGCCTAATCGTGTGACTGGTTAGGCTGCTGTCTGTAAATTATGTCTTGGTTTGCCATAGATCTCTCTCTGCATAACACTGAACGAAAGAAATTTGTGATAGATCTAGTCTATATATTCGCATAAGGAGCCATATAAACATAACCTTTGGCGTTATGGATATTGAAATGACAATTTTCGCTGAATTGTAAATCAGTGATGACCGTTTTCACTTAAATTTGCGCAGTGACTTTTATTGAGAGTGAACTGGCAATCCGGTTGACTGTCTAATGCTTATTGATTAACGCTGTTCGATTCTGCTGTTATAATTGTGCATTGCATATTTTTGATTAATGCAATTAATTTTGAACTTTTAATGTTAAAATCGGAGTAGCCTATAGCCTTACAGAGAATTTCAGGCTCCATTTGTCCAATTAAATAGAGCCGGAAATTCGGGGGATGGCCGGTGAGAGTGTCGCGACTGGGATACCCAGGCGCTACGGATTTGATTTCTGGTTGCCACATATATATTTTGGATCCGTTATGGTATTTTCAGGGTCCGATATAAAATATATTATATCAATTTTTGAGCTGCATTCGGTGACCTAGATAATATTGGTGACCTAGATTTTAATGCTGAGATCGTGCTCGACACGATTTTAAGGCCGTGACGTAAGCGGTCGCCATAGCTACCAGGTTATTGATCGCTTCTTGCATACGCTCAGCGAATGGAGGGTCGGCCGAAAAGGAGGAAGAGGAGTCGGCCGATATGACAGGCGCAGCGCCTGAGCAGTACAGATACACAGATAGGCAGACGGACGGAGCAATACGCCCTGCTGGCCGCTGTCATTGAATGCATGTGTGGTATTTTTCCTTCACGCTGTACGAGGTGACCTGGTCTATTTTTAGCACGGTTGACTCAGTGCAACTCGTGCGTACGTGTCAGAGCAAGAGGAAGAGAGAGAAAGACAGTGAGCTGCAGACAGACGCTTAGAGGGAGATAGGTGGTCGCAGCTGCATAGGAATTCAGCGCGCTTTATCTGATCACGCGGTACATGCGTGATCACGGCTCGTGCAGTGTCTTCTGCGCATGCGTCGCGTTCCCTTGAGGCGTGATGATTAACTCAAGAACGCGCAGCTCGCGGGGAGATTCACGACGGACTTCGACGAGGATAGACGTGTAGCACTGGAGAGCAAGTTACAAAAATCAGAGTTTGATTATTTTAGAAAGATAATAGTTTATTTAAGTCAGCTTGGATTCGTCGTCTGAATTATTGCGTTGTCGCGTATTTACTTCACGGATTCTGTACGGAAATTCTGAAAACGGCAAGGAGCCGATTTCGTTGCGGTTTTGTATTACGAGTGAATCGTCAGCGCCGTGGTTCTGTTTCGTATCTTCGTAAAGGAGTTAAGTCTTTCGTTCTGGTTTTCGGAATTTCTTCTGTCGTCGATATCTTCTGCGCAGTTAGCCTACGGGCGTCAATCTGTTGTTAGAATATCTTTTCGTGGATTCCCTGTTCTCAACGTGCCGGTTCGGTCTTAGCGACAACTCAGCGTCGGGCTTGGCGGATTCTTCTGAGCCTCATTTCATCGACGCAAGTCCCGGATTCGACGCCGCGTCTGCGCCCCTTTCCTCGCTTATCGTCGGCCTTGTCCGGTGTCTCTGGAAGAAGGTACAATTTACTAAGGGCTTTAATACGAATTTATAAATTGATCTTTTGGGCAGAGAAATTAAGATTGGCATCTAAGTACAAAATTGGGGAATTCATTTTGTCTGCTCCGATTGAAGTCTGTTTGAATTGTGTTGCATATTGTTATCGGTTGCTTTAAACTGTAAGCTGTTGATTAACATTGCGAATAATTATTGAATGGTTCTGATAATAATAAGATTCATTAATTAAACCTTCGGATTTAATTCTTGCTAGTCTTAGGAAGTGAAATTATCGAAATTTGTATAGCGCCATGGAGCAGAGCAGAACATCAACCCCCTCGCAACCTTCCAGACCACCTTCTGCATTTGAGATGGGCATATTGCTTGAGGCAATGCAGTCAAACGCCAAGTCTATGCAGGCTTCTATAAAAACTGATTTCCAGGAGGCTATTTCTGTGGTACAAAGCAATGTGGAAGAGGCGATTTCCTCAGTCAGAAGTGACGTTCAGGCTACACAGGATGCAATACAGATTAACGCTAGGTATACACAAGATGCTATCTCCGCGGTAGAAACTAATGTTACAGATTTTATCTTTGTTGTCCAAGCTGATGCTGAAGAGGCCGTTGCCTCAGTACAAAATAACCTTAGGGAAGCGCTGACGGAAGTCATGGCGCGTATCGAACGATTAGAATCGCCCATACCGACACATAAACCTGTTGTGAGTTCGAACTCTGGTACCTGTACCACTGCAAGTACTGCAGACGCGCCTTACCATTCGACCATCGGCCTGGAAGAGAGTTCGGGTGCCAGGCTCAAAGACTTTGCCTTACCGCCCAACCCTGGTATATTGAAGAGGAGCGAGCGACTGCTGGGTGAAGCCCCGGTTTCATATAAAGAGGTAGGAGCCCGAGAGGCTTGGCCGCCTCAGACCGGTCGGAGTTCGAACCCGGGAGCCACCGCCCCCCTTCCTCCCTCTATCTCTCTGGACTACGACTCACAACAGTACGCGGTCCCTTCGCGCGTCGGACCGGAAGTGGCGACTCCGGGAGCGTACGCAGGGGCGGGCGTTACATATCTATCTATCTATCTATCTATCTATCTATCTATCTATCCATATATCTATCTATTTGCCTGTCTGTCTGTCTGTCTGTCTGCGCGCCTGCCTGCCTGCCTGCCTGCCTGCCTGCCTGTCTGTCTGTCTGTCTGTCTGTCTGTCTGTCTGTCTGTCTGTCTGTCTGTCTGTCTATCTTTCTATCCTTCCATACATCCATCTTTCCATCCATCCATCCATTCATCCATCCATCAATCTATCAATCCGTCTGTCTGTATGTCTGTCTGTATGTCTGTCTGTCCGTCCGTCCGTCTGTCTGTCTGTCTGTCTGTCACATCCAGGCCCGGCCTTAGGGCAAGGCGAGCGAGGCAGCCGCCTTGGGCCCCGCGCTGTTGGCTATAAGTTTTTCTTTGTTGAGATTGACAATCATGGTTACGTGATTTAATTTTAGGCCTACGTCGCATAACAACTATGCTTGCAGTCAATTTGCCATGCACGTGAATGTGATAGGGTGATTTTGAAAGAACGAAACTTCCTCACAGCTAGCCTACTTCTTTAGCCTAGGTTTGCATGTAGGCCCTAGAATTCTTTCCAGAAAACACTAATTTACTCATTTTGCTTCAAATGCGCAAATGGATGTCAGCATATATTTTTGCAGGAGAGGGCAAACAAATTATGAAGCGACATTTTTAGCGAAAGCTTATAAAATGCAAAGCAGGATATTTAGAACATGATATTTTCAGAGAGGTGCCTAAAATAATGTAACTTTGCTTCGTGAATAATTAGCATCATTAGTGCCCTTGCGCAAAGAAATTTGTCAAAAAACAAAACGTAGGCCTCAGTAATTTGTTAAAAAAAACTTCGCAGTTTACGAATGCCTCTAAGTGCGGCTATGATGATTTTTGCATTACTTAGATAGGCTTAGCCTACATAAGGTAGTAGGGAACGCCACATAAGATGGGACGCTTCATAAGATGGGACACGCCTATTGCTACTGCTATTACGCAGAGGAAGCCACTGTCAAGAGTTGCGAATAACAGATCACGCGTATTAATTAGACTCTGCTTAGCAACTGCCCTCCTGATTTGATTGACAATTGAAAATTTTAACGTTTGCTGATGCTATTCCACATTATTAAATTTTTCCAATCTGACATTATGGAAATTATTGTCCTACCTTATGGATTATAGTTGCCAAAGTTGGAACATGATTAGTAATTGTTTTCAAAAACAAAAAAATCGTTTTTTTTAAATTGCCAGACTTTTACATGCATCATTTGAAAGCCAAATATGCATGGGCTATATCAGTGTGGCTTATGATAAAATAGTGCTATTAGCTCAAAAGAAACTAGGAAAACAACGATAAATGTCCCATCTTAGGTGATTCTCCCCACCAGTGCCGTATTGACAGGAAATCAACTGCGTAAATTTGTGCTTGAGATACTGCCTTGGGCCCCGCAAACCCTAGGGCCGGGCCTGGTCACATCATTTCCACAGCACTTCCACCAACGCTAGTAGGCCTACCAAACAAACAGGTCCAGCGTCGGGAAGTGAAAGGTTTCCGGGTTAACGTCCAACGGTTGAGAAACTAATAAAGCCCCTTGATGGGCCAAAATGACTCCCACGGGACGAATTATGAAGAAACGGCCAAGGTCCAAGGCTAGGCTATTTGAATACACGATCTTCCCTAAGGTCCGACGACCAGATGTCGTTGATCGTTCATGGGCGTTGCAAGGAGACCGCCCGGCTGCATGAGCGAAGTTCCGTAACGGTTGAGGCCGGCTGACTGTCCATTTATCCGTTTATCCATCTATCTATATATCTGTCTGTCCATCTATATATCTGTCGGTCTGTTTGTTTGGTTATCTGTTTGTCTATCTAACTTTTATCTTGCTGTCCATTAAGTCAGCCAGCCTCTTTCTATTCGTATTCTGATTTTAAAAATAATGCCTGCTTAAACTTGCCGGTGGACCCTCGAGATCTCATCTAACACGTTAAGAAAACGTCTGCTAATTTTCACGATTAAGCTTATAATAATAACGCTTGTTAAAATAGGCCTACATCCCTCGCACTGTGTATAAAAGACGTCACTACCAGCCGAACAAGCCTTCTATTAACAGATAGATTACGTCAAGATAACGTGACACTATCTATCTATCTGTATGTCTGTCTGTCTGTTGATCGGTCTGTCTATCCATCCATCCATCCATCCATCCGTCCGTCCGTCCGCCCCGTCCATCCATCCATGAATGCATGTATGTTTTTGTATACACATTTATATAGCGCCTTACCAGAATTCACGAAGGCGCTCAACGTAGCCACTCGACAGTTCTGAACAGTTCTATCCATCCAGCCAGCCATCGATCCATCATCTGTCTGTCTATCCGTCTGTCTGTCTGTTTGTCTGTCCGTCCGTCCGTCAATCTATGATTCATCCAGCTATCTATATATCCATCAACTTGGTATCCATTTATCCGTTTATCCATCTATCTATATATCCATCTATCTATATATCTGTCTGTCCATCTATATATCTGTCGGTCTGTTTGTTTGGTTACCTGTCTGTCTATCTAACTTTTATCTTGCTGTCTATTTCAGTTTTGTCTAGGCTATCTATATCTACATTCTACACAGTCGATCGTCCGTCCGTCCATTCAAAAGCGTATACAGCGATACGTTAATAATAATTATATCAAGCTATTCATCTACTAATTTCCTCTTAGGCCTATAGCCTAATCGTGGTTTGTCATGATTAGGCCATCGTAATTTTTATGAACAATGTCATGTTGTTTTCGCTTATTAGGCCTATCACTGTTTCTCCTGCATGGATAGGCTAATTCTTCTTATAGCCTAGTCGTGTTTCCTATGGTCTTCTTTTATTTTTATCAAATTTGATTTTGAGTTGCATTAGTTTTCTTCGCCCTACGGTTTCATTGCAATAACATTTAATTTTATGTTCTATCGGCTAAGGCCTTTGTTTTAGTCAACTGAAAACAATCCGTTGGCTCTCAGAAGATCCACACTGCGGAAATGTAAGCTAATTGCTTGAACATCAGACAAGAAGCTCTTCCGGGAAGCACAATTCCTTGGCCATCGCATTCTTCAGCTCTGACCACCTCTTCGTGAGGACACTAATTAATTAGACGATTTACTGCGCAAGAGTCCGTTCAAGCTGCCTCTCGTCAAAACAAATTTGTCTAAAAACATTGTTTTTTTAAAATTCCAATCGTTTTGTGCAATGTAATGCATGCGCTTGTCAGATGCAAATAAAGGCTACTTACTTACTTACTATATCGATTACACAGAGGAGACTTCCCTCATGCAGTTGTGTAGGTAGGCCTACTAAGGCCTTTGAAAGCGCGCACTGGGTATTAAATCTTGTTTTGTCGTTAGCCTATGTGGCTAATTGTAAAGAAAACTACTCAATTTTGTACAATCACGGAGTATAATATTTAGGCCTATGGTTCAAAATTAATACCGAGAGTTTGACTTTCGAAATTGTAATCAAAAATATTATAGCCGTAGACTGTATATATTATATATTATGTCTACGACAATACTATTTTTGATGTAATTCGTTCGATATTAGCAATTCTAGCATTAATATTTTGGGATTGAAATCCCAAACCCCATCATGGCGATATAAAAAGATTACGCGACTTCCTTGAGTATTGAGAATCTTTGGTTGTGCCGGTCGCTCAACTTATTATTTGAGATCTGAAAAGCACAGTGATGCCACAGCTGTGTTTTTCCACATAGATCTATGTTTTTTTGCTTTCGTCTGTGTTTCTGGGTTTTTTTGGGGAAAATCTGTGTTTTTTTCCGTTTTCGTCTGGATTTCTGTGTTTTTTTTGGAAAATCTGTGTTTTTTCCCGTTTTCGTCTGGGTTTCTGTTTTTTTTTTGGAAAAATCTGTGTTTTTTTCGGTTTTCGTCTGGGTTTCTGGGTTTTTTTTTGACTTTTCGGACCGGATGACTAAAAAAAAAAAAAAAAAAAAAAAAAAAAAAAGGTCATCAACTTTTTTGTCGGCGAAAATAGAAATTTTTTTGACTTTTCGGACCGGATGACTAAAAAAAAAAAAAAAAAAAAAGGTCATCAATTTTTTTGCCGGCGAAAATATAAAATTTTCTTTACTTTTCGGCCGGGCGACGTCTGTGTTTTTCTGTGTTTTTTTTTATAGGAAATCTATGTTTTTTTTTGAAACCTCAGTGGCAACACTGGAAAAGCAGTTCTCCCTGGAAATGGTAAGAAAATTGCTGTTATTAATAGTTACTTCAGTAATTTGGGATTGAAATCCCAAACCCCATCATGGCGATATAAAAAGAATTACGCGACTTCCTTGAGTATTGAGAATATTTAAAGAACAAAGGATATGTATTATAGAGAAAGAATCACCCCATAGTGCTTGAACGTACTGGTAAGCGTTCAAATTAAGGGTGCGGGGTAGACCAGATTAACGACAGCCGACATGCAGCAATTAAACACTATGGTCGTCACAGGTTGGGCAGAATAGAGCGCTCTGACATAGGGCGATCGATAGAATTGGTTTTTATCATTTATGGTTTTGCTATTTCGGTAAAGGTATATGGATGTTGACCGCGTACGAACGCTACAATTTTTATAGATTCAGGTAGCTAAGACCGTAAGTATCCAAACGCACCTATTCCCGTTATCCGGAAACGTTCCGAAGATTTTATATTAATTTTCTAAAATGTATAGGAAATCCCATGTTAAAATTAGCGGCCCACGCTAATCCGCCATATTTACACACAAAATGACGTGACGTCATGGAAACACACGACGTTAAAATTGTGTGTAAATATGGCGGATTAGCGTGGGCCGCTAATTTTAACATGGGATTTCCTATACATTTTAGAAAATTAATTTAAAATCTTCGGAACGTTTCCGGATAACGGGAATAGGTGCGTTTGGATACTTACGGTCTTAGCTACCTGAATCTATAAAAATTGTAGCGTTCGTACGCGGTCAACATCCATATACCTTTACCGCTATTTCCATTTAGTTTCACAATTATTTTCATTAGTCTAATAGTCTGACATTAAATTGACAATTGATGCGAAATGATTTAGCAACATAAACTTCGTTTTATCTTATTCAGACCCGCATATCTGTCTAACATCTCTTCTTTACACTTATGTGCAGGTGAACCTGGATTCAAAACATTTCTGCAAGATTCAATCAGGTTTATGACAAAAATTGTTATCCATGATGGTTGCAACATTCAAGGAGCGGTTCTCACTCCAGTACAAGCGGTATGTCATATTCAGGATGTTGATCATGTTGATCAATGTGTGTAGATATTTCCCACACCATATATATTTTGTACATGATTATATTTTCCAAAATGACTATGTATTTTGTTAATATATTGACAATTATTCTCGTTTTATATGACTGTATTCTATTGGCGGTAGTTAATGTAATGTAAATGTAATGTAAACAATGTTTAAGGAAATAATTAACATACGATATTGGAGTGAAATGTGTGTCCGACTGTTAACCCATACAGGTTTTCACAACTACAAAAATTGTTTATAAAATAGATTTATGCTCCATCTGCATGCCTACGCAAGTTGATCGTAACGATATTTGTGCACTGATAGTGCGAAGATAAGAGATGGAGGGATAGGTTTGTTCCAAGAAAATGACGTTGGTAACACTTCAAACATAATTATGGCTGCATGTTATGCTAACAGAAGGACTGGTATTTTCACTGTGATTAGAGTTTTGTGTTTAATAGTGGATTAATTGTGTTGATTTAGGTTTTTGACTGCAGATGGGAAAATCTTGTACACCATAAAAATGTTGAACTGCTGGGAGCCTCTGGATTTCAGCAATCAAGTCCTGTCGAATCTTTTGGGAATTGTTCAAGTAAGAAGTGAAGAATTTGCTCATATTATTATAGTCATTTTTGTTCACGAACACACGACCATAGACGTAGTAGTGTAGTAGCTGTCCCGGAAGACAATCGGCTTCATATCCGTAGCTGTGGCCGCCTAGCAGTCCAGACCTCGATCCGGGTGCATGTACCGGAGTAGCGCGTTTTTCGTTCCCGTATTCATGACATCGATAAGCGTAGAGTGCGTCTGATTGAAGAGTGGCAGCTGTTTGACCAGGTGATCATCGATCGGACCTTCAAACAGTAGCCTCTACGTCTATGGTCGTGTGTTGGGGAACAAAAATGACATTTTGAGCATCATATTTAGCTGAATTTTACTTCTTTTCAGCTTTTCCATGTTGGAAAGTTGCATTTTTCGGTACTGCATCTCAAACGCTCATAAATTTGACAAACTCCCGAATATTTCTAATCGGCTTTAGGATCTCGTGTAACTATGGCCACTGTTGTTGTGTGTAAAATTTCAGGTAAATCCTAAACATTTTGAGCGAGTAATGACACTTTATTGTGGGTTCTACTTTAACGCGGACGGACACAGTGTATATATATATATATATATAAATAATAATAACAACCAGGGCTTTTTTAATGTGCAGTTGTACACAAAATGTGCAGTTCGAAATGGATTTGTGCTGTTGTAGAAATACTTCTTCACAGTTAAAACTAGCAAAAAAGGTCATTGTCCTCCGATTTGAAGTAATTTACCATGGAGGATGGGAAAGGAAAGAAGGATTTGTGCAGTTCTAGCAATGCCTTAAAAACACCCCTGATAGCAAAAGACAATAATAATAATAATAATAGAAAGGTAGGCTTTAAGCAAAATGCAACCACCATGTATGACAATACACAACTGAAGATCAATGTGTTTGATACTTCATATCTAACTAGCTGGGATACTCGGCGTTGTCCGGTAAATCTATGATTCGTCCCGCTGCCGGCCAATCTTCCACTTCCCCAAACTCACTTCACCCCATCTGCACTCCTACTCCCTACCCGACTTTCCCCATCCCTCCCACCCACCCACCGACCCCCTGACCGGTCCACCTTGCCTCCACTTCTCTTGGGTGCATGGCATTGCTCAGTAAATTTCGGTTTTGTCCCACTTGAACCCGCCCAAACCACCCGCTCCCCACCCCACCCTACCCCAAATCCCAAATTTAGGTATTTAGGAGCTTATCCATTTTGAGTTCTTGAGCCTAACAGCAGTGCCATGAATCGGGTACGAGAGGCAACAGGAAGCCAATGTAGAACAGCAGTCTTGTAAGTAGAGAAAAAAATATGTACAGTTGTACATAATGATCACCCCATTAATTCAACACTGTTTTATAACATTGTTCTTTGCTTTTCGTTTTTTACAGACCGGATCGTTTATTGACACACCAGTTCATCCAATATCTGCCACTCGTCTACCATCATCTACTTTCTAGTTAAATTAGGAGCGGAAAATTCGAAGCGTGCAACTCATATTCCAAAAATTTTACAACCATATCTGTGACGGACGCTAGGTTTAGTTAATTCTATTTTGACAAGCTTGATGTTGTATACTGATCAAACTGTTTGTTTTTGTTCTAAGAGAGTCATGTGACATAATTTTTTGCATATATAACTACATATGCAGCACTCTTGAATAATCTGGTGCCCAGTGCTTAGCTTCAGTGTAGCAATTTATGAATTTGTAGTTGATGTTTACCACCAATACACTCCCTAATACTACATAAAATTTAGTTGGCATTATGTGTTTAATGATTGATGACAGTAGGCCTTCAATTTTGCTATTTCACAGGGTTTGGAAGGTGACAAAATGATTGTGATTCATTAAATAATAAGTAAATGCTTTTACCTTTGTAAGAACCCTATATAAGCTCACATGATGCTTATAAAAAATTATGTACTCTGAATTGTCTGCTCTGAATTGAATGGTCACCCATCTGCCACAGACTTATCAACTTGACAGCCTACAGATTTCCACTTCAATTTGAAGTATTGCCTCTTGAGGAATTCTTACCAATCCATTAAATTCTTTCATTTGTATTTTTGAAAAGACAGTGACATTCTATAATTTTTTGTCGTGTTCGAGAGATTCAAACTCTTAGTCTGTCTGAGGTCCCCACATTGAAGTCTTCACTACCCAAATCCAGTTTCTGACCTCCAGTTAGATTACAGTTATAGCTCTGCCTTTCAAGCTTTCTCGTACTCCATTAACCCTGTACCTCTCTGTTCGAACTGGCCTGTCAAACCCAACTGGGCATGGATATCGGGACAACCCAAAACCTACTGACAATATGCAACACTTGTGAACAATCTGGTGCTTCAGTGTAGCACTTTTCTAAATTTGTAGTTTATGTTTACAATCAGTGCTGTCTAAACACTGAATGAAGATGACATATCTGTGAACTGAAGTCACTGAACACCTTGTCAAGCTGTTTTATTCATGTGCTGTGTCCAGACAATTGTTTCGACGTTTTAGAGTTTCTGGAGTACAAGAGGTTAATATTTAAATACGACAGAAAATTAACGACAGGTTTAAGTTAGCCTAATATGTTGGCTGTAAAGCCTGTAATATTTTTATTCAAGGTTGATATTTTTGTGACATATGGTGTTTTTACTATTTGTTTTGATCTGTTATATGCATTTCTTCTTAAAATGCTATGCTACTGGAACATGTGTGTTGGCAAATTAAACAAATCTGTGACATGCATGAATTTGTATGTAATGTGTAACAGTGACAGATCCAGAAAGTTCATGAGGGGAGGGAATACATGGGAGGAAGAATAAATGATGTTACATAGTGGTGGAGGACGAGCGGACCAGAAAGTTTTTGAATTTCCACATTGCAATGGCAGCATTTTATAAGCTTTCATCTTAACAAAACTGCTGTACTATTTCTGTGCTGATAAGGGTGGTCTAAGACTTCACTAAATAAACGTAAATAATAACAATTCCACATTTAACTTTTCAAAACATCATTTTAGCAGTGACAAAATAACTGATCATGGACTATCTGGTGTTATTTCAACAGAGAATCAAAACAGATCTTCTCTCATTGTGTTCCGCAGAGTATTTAACATTTGCTCTACTTTCGAGGAAATTCTATCGGCTTTAGCAATACAAACTGGAAGTGTGGCCGATAAATTCAACATGGTATGAACTGTTGGAAGAGCATCAATAAGGCATGTATTCAAAGCCCCAATTGCCGAAGAAGCAGATGAGCTTGTAGTGCCAATATCCTCTTTCATGATCTCTGTCACGCTTTGATTGGTTGACACATTTGATAATAGGGACCACTCTGTGTGTAAATTTCAAATGGGGGCTATGGCCGGATTGACCCCTTGGGAGCCGCTCCAATGTGTACAACTATAATACTCGTGATGCTTAAATATAACTGACTATATAACCAGAAGAAAATATAGTTGCCAGAAGATAAGAAAGCAGTCTAACATGGAGGTTTGTGATTGGAACGAGAGTAAATTGGAAAGAAAGGGTGTATATAGAATGTAATTTGAACGAAGCATGGCAAATGTAGTACTGTAAGATTCTTTAGTTGCATTTCACAAGGACACATGCATTACAACGTATGCAACGAACAATTGCATACATTTAAAAAAAGATAAACTGACTGTAGCATATACTGTAAAGTCCATGGGCGGAGTTTATCAGGGGCTCAAGCCCCACCCCAAGAAGGGCCAGATTGAGGTTTTTTACCAAGAAATTGGTATCTTTTTCTGAAGAAGGTCCAGACTGGAAAATTAATGGGGGAAATGGCTCTTTTCACGAAGAAAACTTCAATCAAATGACTAAAAAGTCAATTTTTTTGTCTGGGGAAAATAGTATGGTTTTTTGAGATTTCGATCGACTCGACTTAAAAAAGTCAACTTTTTGTCCAAGGAAATAGTATGGTTTTTTGAGATTTCGATCGACTCGATGACTTAAAAAAGTCATCAACTTTTTGTCCAAGGAAATAGTATGGTTTTTTTAGATTTCGATCGACTCGACTGAAAAAAGGTTTTTGTCCGAGAATTTTTCTAAAAGATTTAGCGCCCTGAGAACGGAAACCAAATTCCGCCCATGGTAAAGTCACAGTTGCACAATTAAAATTTAATATAGCTTAATATGTATCGGTTAACAAAACTTTCTAAATATTTTGGATTTAAAACAAAATGGCATAAAAGGATGTCCTCTTTTGTGAAGCATACTTGTCCTTGCAGAGAAGTGACAAGAGTTGATGATTGCAGTGGTCAAAGAAATGATTTGTGGAAGAGCTTCTTGTCTGCTTATGCAATAAGCTCTTCTCCGTTATGGATCTTCTCACATGGACCTATACCACGGATTTGTGAGTCTTTCTTAGGCCTGAATTAAATTAAGATGTGAGCAATATCATACGACATAAGAAATCCTGCCTTGGACTATTTACATTGTTTTGATTATTTAACCGTGTTGCTGGAAAAGACACGTACAGCTTTGAGAAATATAGGTCGTGTTGTCTTATCTGGTTGATAAGGAAGTATTTTTGAAAATCTATAGCAATTATTATTATTATTATTATGTTCGTTTAATGGTAACAAAGACTGATAGACACACCGCTATCAGGTACAAAAAGTAGTTGATCAAATACAATATAATACCTATAGAATATCTTTAGTCTTAATTTGTCTGTTGGATTTGTCTTATGATGAGGGCACAAAAATTACAGAAATTACAAAAAGAATGTTTCTATGTTTATATCTATAGGCAACTATAATGAGATTAGACAATTAATCATAATTAACGAACATAGGGTGCCTTTCTATACAAAACTCGAGAGATGTAATGTCTGTCATCTTTGGTTGGCAATACAAAGTTTTGAGGGCGTGGCCTCAATTGGTATGGACGATCAGCAACCGGTGGGGAAAGCGGTCGAAGAACATGGAAGTCGTTTCTGGAAACGACAGCTAGAAGACAAGCATCAGCAAGATCAACCATTTCAGTCGCAGAAGGCGAGTCATTAGGCAAGTAGGCCTATCCTGATCGACGGACTCCTGATAATAGGCGCTCGATCCTGGCTCGGTCCTGAGCAGTAGTTAAGCCCCACCAGGCAGGAGCAGCATAGGCCTACATCATTCTGGCGGCGGCCTCGTAGCCTAAGACGTTAAAATTATTAGAAAATCTTATCATGAGTGAATATTGTAATGAAAATGAACTCAATTTTAAACAATTACGAAGAATAGGTCTATTTGTGATTAAAAATTCATGACGAGAGTTTGGCTTTTCGAGATATGATTCGTTCAATATCAGCAATTCTAGAAATTACAATGGGCATATTTTTCTGAATGGCGATATAACAAATACGCGACTTCCTTGAGTATTTAGAATCTTTGGTTATACTGCTTATGCATCGACTATCGTGAAGTGCGACCAATGAGACGCAAGCTGCAAGTCACGTGATTTTCGCGTCAAGATTGATTGGACTGATATTCAATGGCGCTGTCTCACCTACCGACATTCTCTGTATATGGCAGATACAGAACAATTTCGGTATATATATACCGAAGAAGGCATGGTAATCTACATATTGTTGGACCAGTGTATATAACAGTCCTGTGTACATGTATGCATGCATGTATGTAACTACGTCTGTATATAGGTATGTACGCATGCATGTATGTATGTAAGTATACAGCCTATATACAGGTATGTAGGCCTATGTATGTAGACTATATGTATGTAATGTATGCATGCATGCATGTATATGGCATTCTTATTCCGTGCATCAGAGTGATTATTAGAGCAGTTGCTTTACAAAAGAACCTAACCACACGCACGTAGGCCTACAGTAATACTCCATCGTCAGATCACATGTGCCTGATGAATTGTTGGTTAAATTAAATGCGTCCAACATAATAATTATCATCCAATCGAACATCACATAGGCCTAATATTATCACGGCAGGCATGTAGAGCCGATGACCTGTTTCTGCCAGCATAGGCGTAGGAGACTGGGGTCCAGAGGGGCAAATGCCTCCCAAATTTCGGGCAAGTCTGATTTTTTGTGCAAGCAGACCCGGAAAAATAAAAAAGTTTTTAAAATTTGCTTTTTTCCCGGGTCTTCTTGCCCGAAAAATCAGACTTGCCCGAATAAAAAAGTCGTCAGACCTTTCGGGCACAAAAGTAACGGGAAGTTTCAGAAGATTTCGGCCGGATGACTAAAAAAGGTCGTCAGAATTTTCGGGCAAACGTAACGGGAATTTTTCTTAAGATTTCGGCGAAAATTTTCTGGCGAAAGTCTCATTTTTGCCCCCTCCCAACACTGAAATGTCCCCTACGCCTATGTCTGCCAGACATTAGCAATGATCTGCAAACCTCTAACGACGCGTTGTCATACATTGCAAATGTATTTTAATGTACAACTCTTGCAATTTAATGACGATATGAGTCTTTTAGAAATGAATGTTTCTTCGTTTCAGCTCCGGAGATATTTGCGTGTGCCTTGAGCGAATGTTCTGGTTACTCGTACGCAGTCGACTGGTGGTCTCTTGGGGTCTGCGCCTTCGAAGTGCTCCGAGGAAAGGTAGGCCGACACAAACACATCGCATGCACACATCTGTATGTATGAGCACTTCTTATGACGCCCCTTCAATATTCCTACTCAGAGGCACTAATAACAGCGCGGACAGTGAATCGGAGTTTCATGCCGAAGTTCTACCATCTGCGAGTAAGTGCCACTGTGCCAGAATAGTCAGCGTTGATTGGAACGGGTAATTATTGCGTCGTTGCCTTGGAGCCGGACGGTTCGAGGTTCGAATCCACCTCGCCGCGTAAGGACCTTGGGCAAGTCCTTCACTCACAATTGCTCAGCGCTTCGGCGTGAAACTCCGATGCAGTGTCCGCTCTGCATCGGGAGCGCCTCTGAGTAGAGATAGAGAGAGAGAGAGAGAGCTTGAAGGGTGCTATAACAAGTGCATTTTAAAAAAAGCAATGAACTGCATAATTAAGTTCATTTGTGCAAGGCCTAGCCTATTAAAGGTGCAGGGCTTTTTTAGCGTGCAGTTCCACACAAAATGTGCAGTTCTAAATGGATTTGTGCAATTGTAGAAGTAATTCTCTGCCGTTAAAACTAGTTCTAAAAGGTAATTTTCCTCCGCTTTGGAGTAATTTACCATGGGATGGGAAAAGAAATAATGGCCGGTTGTGCAGTTCTAAAAATTTCTTTAAAAAGTCCTGTAAAGGTGAATGGCACAACAGAGAGCCTATAATGTGGTAGGCATATGGGTCTATAATAGTCTACATGTAGCCTATATGCGGTATGCGCATGTGTGTGGTTCTGTCACTTCCAGAGACCGTATGAGGTACATTCCGGTTCAACTCCAAGTGAGACGTGGAACATGATGCTAACGTCTAATCTCCACTTTCCGTCGTCCTGGGAGGAAGGCATGAAAGACTTGCTGACAAAGGTAAATAAACATATATAGGGCCTATACTCCATCAATGCTCACTGGATGCTTATTTTCACCTACATCATCTACATGGAATGCACTTCCCACACCAGTTTGCTCTGTCATCCTTTCTGATAATCTTTCCCCATCTTTTGGCAGTCTACATAGGCTAATAGGCCTATGTAGACTAAGACTTAACATCATGAGGAATACATAATATATAGACATAATATGTAGAATATTATTAAGTAGGCCTACTTATGACCATCTTATTTATTTTTCTATGTTTTCTAGTTGTTGGCGATCGAACCTGACTCAAGGCTGAGCTCTTTGGACGAATTGAGGAGTCATCCGTACATGCTGGACCTCGATTTCGACACGATACTTCGGAAGGAAATCAAACCACAATTCGTACCCCCAGTAAGATATTGAACAACATTTTTCTATTCTATAATTATTAGCCTAACATTTTATGCTAGTGTCAAGCTATTTTAGATGCTTATTCTTTCTGCAGAATAATTAAACAATTTTATACTCTTAATTTCTTCATAGAATTAACCATTTAAAAAATAGCCTATACCTTGCCATTCCTGAAGGAGCCTATAGCCTAGGCTATAACAGGTCTATGCAGTATGATTATGAATATAATTAGATCTTGATACTTAAAAGTCAGCTAATAGGGCTATAATATTGCTTTGTCCTTAGGCCTAGGCCTACCACACAAAGCGCGCGTAGGACTACGCCAGTCCATAAGATATGGGCTATATGAAGCTCGAGAGAATGACATTATGAACAGAAATATTGCCAGTTGCCTCGTTCTGCAATATGAAAAGTAGCCTAAATAGTTGCCTATAATTGCCTATAGGCTAATTCCCACATCGCGCAGAAATAGCCTTTAAATAAGGACCGTTCTGCAATATGAAAAGTAAATAATAAATATTTAATTGTGGTAGCCTATCATTCTGTGTAGAAAGATCACTTGAACTGTGACCCGACGTACGAGTTGGAAGAGATGATCATCGAATCAAAACCTTTGCACAAGAAGAAGAAACGCCTCGCCAAGAACAACAACAAGAACGACAAGTCGGGCTCTGACGACGCCAAGGTCAGTGCTTTAACCCTTTTATGCCGGAGGGTATAGGATTTCCCATACCATTTACTACCATCTCGGCATTAAAGGGTTAATGACATGGCTTCAGTCATAAGCTTAGACGTAATAATTATACGAGCGCAGGACTTAAAGTGCGACTGGACGGTCATGGACGGCGTCCAGGCACTTATTTTATAACCTAGCTGAACCCTGTCCTGACACTAGTTATTAAGCTATAGCCAGCACAACTTGGAGAGGTAGGACTAAGCTCGAGGCGTCCGGCCTGCAGCCAATAGCCTAGTCTTCTTTCCCACACTTTAAGCGCTGTAGGCCTGCGCGGGTACAGAGATATCCAGCCGTGTCCAACATTTTTTGCATAGGCCTACCTTGGAAAGCCAATGCCCAGAGTTTTAAAGGAATTTTTAACTGCACTTCTTTCACTTTTTCATTCTCCATGGTAAACTACTCCAAATCTGATGACAGTGACTTTTGTGCTATTTCTAGTTAGGTCTATCTACAGAACTTGACAGGAGTGCTTCTACAACTGCAAAAAAAATTTAGAATTAAGCTTAGGCCTACACATTAATTATGGCAAGAGCTGCACGTTAAACATCTGACAATGCCCAATGTTATTATTTTTCTCTCCGCAAGGTTTTCATCCGAGCCCTTGAGAATTTTCGATGTGCTTGTGCCAAATTGAAGTAAACAACATTGATGTATTTTGTGTGTTTAGAATGCAGATCCTATGCACAATTGAAGTAAACAACATTGATGTATTTGTGTGTTTGTTTAGAATGCAGATTTATTTGTGTGTTTAGAATGCAGATCCTATGCATACGACTCTCGAATACGTTTCCAAGGAATTCGTGTCTTACGATCGACGAAAGCTAAAATAAATTTGATCCTGCAGCCATATAACAATAGGACAATGGAAACGTAAAGTCTAAGTCTGTCTCTCTTTCTGTCTCTCTCTTTCTGTCTGTCTGTCTGTCAACTGTAACAGATGCGATCTCGTGGTGTGTTAGTGGTTAGCTGGCGGGCCATGACTCAAACGTCGGAGTTCAAATTCAGTTCTGTAAATATTCTAGCCTCTCATATATTCCTCTAATGAACTCTATTGAACTGTGCGGTTTCAGTGGTAGTAGGATCGGGCAGCCTGTGAATCTTGTCCAACATATTGTGCCAAGGCTGCGAAAATCAATTTGTGAACTATTCCTAACTATAGGTTTTACTATTGATTTCGGCAAACAGATTTGTCTCTATGCTGGTACCCTTTCCTATGATGTATCATTTCCAAAGATTAAATCTGTTTGTAATCTGTTGACAGTTCGTAAAAATTGAAAATGAGCTTGTATTAATAATTAATCAATGAAATAATGTGAATACTGTACAAGCATTGCCTTATTCTATTGAAGTCAATGCAACCGACTCTCTGGACAGAAGTCACAGAACGCTATGGTTTTCAGGCTGTGCTGTGGCAGTAAAATCTGTGCAAGGAAAGTAAATAACTACCCCCACATTAGTAAAACTGGTATTGGTTCTGCACATGGGTGGAGTTTGATTTCCGTTCTTGGGGGGGCTAACCCCGAGTCTGGGCCGAAAAAAGATACCATTTTCATGGTTAAAAATTTAATCTGGGCCTTCTTGGAGGGGCTTAGCCCCCCCAGCCCCTGATAAACTCCGCCCAAGTTTCTGCATGAAATGGTAGGGTCTATATGCAATGTGGAACAAGTAAATTTCAGATTTTCTGGTTTAAAAAATGGAAGGAGAGAATAATAGAAAAACACTTCCAACTGGGTATTGTACTGTTCAGCCATGAATGAAATCGTACAATGAAGACACAGTAAAGAAACGATTTCCCACATCTGTAGTAGTAACCAGCTACAATGAAACTACAATGTAGCTCACTACATCCAACTTGTATTATAACCAACTTGCATTCTATAATACATCGTTCAAAACATTATTAGTAACGTTGCCGATCTTGCCCGGCTTCAACAATGTACGCAAAGAAGAGAGACACCAATATACACATATTCATAAGCACAAGAATTGCACTATTTACAGACTCCCCACACTACAATTAATTATACACACACAGCTTCCTCTGGTGCTAACATGTGGTGGTCATTAACAGCTAACGTTAGATTAAAATCTATTTTCAGAACTCGAATTGAATGCTTATTCAGGCACTCACGAAGTTCCGTCATACGTTGCAAAAAAAACCGATAATACAGAATTAATTGGTAAGCGAATGAAAAAGTTACGAATGACGAGACCAGCAATTCATAATATTAGAACAGACCATGAAAATGATATTTTACACCTTAATCTTACGCAAGCGACGCTTTTCTAGTAAAAATGACAATGATTATCTTCTAGTCACAAATTAAAGTGACTGTCATATTATCAACATCATCATCAACATCACCATCGTCATAATCATAGAAATCTTCATCCAGCGCTCCTCCGTCTGAATTTACAATTCATTCCAAAAAATTACTCATGGCAAATGTCTACAATAATATTTACAAATGATGTATGGTTAACCCTTTAACAACCAGCTACATATGTTTTCAATGCATTTTAGTACACGCTAGTTATTAATGGGTTAACCAATTGCATGAGCCCTTGTTTAATTCGCTAGCTCAGTTGGGGAAAACAAATTAAGACGAATCAAACCAGCCTACTGGTGCCAAGCAACTTTTTTGGTACACTTCAAGTTCCATATCAAGTACTCTTTCTGCTTGCTCTTGGACATGCTCAATTGCTCATCGACTCAAAAACATGAATAAGATGGATGGCTTATGTATCACTGAGAAGACTGACATTCGGTCAAATAACCAGACTGTTCCAACTGCCAAACACGTTGGAATTGGGCAAGTCACAGCAATGTGCTTGTGTAAACCTCGTACACTGGATTGCTTCGTAATGCTAGTCCTCATTATGGATATACGGTCTGATCGGTAAATGAGATAATTCACATGAGATTTAAAGTGCACTGGTCCTAAACTGACTTCAACAGATTCAGAATCAGTATGATACAACCGATTCACCCTCCTTCCAAAGCTTAGATACTCCATAGTGTGAGAAAATGTGTGTAAAGCACTCTTTTTCTTTCTCAAGGTTCTTACACTCTGGTCACTTGAGCAGCTCCAGTTCAAACCTATAATCTCTAGGTAGGGTACAGGCCAAGCAATGAGCATGCTAACCACTCAGCTACTGCACCATAAGAGCAACTTGAAAACGTTCATCTCATAATACAAATTAAGAGATGCATCCAAAAGTATAAGAGCTCCCTCAGTAACTACACCAAACATGTGTATAACAGGGTTCCTTGTGAGTGTGAACCATTCACTCTGTATTAGCCTCAAATCAAACAAATATTAATGGGGACATACAGGATTCAAGTGAAACTGGTGAAGATACCCTCATCTCAATGATATAAACTTACACTCTATTAAAAGCAAATAATTATGATATAGGGAATTTTGGTATTGTTAGGAAAGTTAATATTCAACAACCGAAACAGTTGCAAACCATCCACAAAAATCGAAGAAAACAGACCGAGTTACTACAACGCACGACACCAGTAAAACGGAAATGAAATCTGCTCACTCTGAACATCACACACAGTATCAAAACAGCAAAGCAAAAGTGCAGCAGCATCAATAGCTGCTCGACGTTACTGCTTACACCGTTCCAGGCAGTTTGCTACGCTTGCATAGTTTATTACATCAGCAAAATTATTCATTGCAGGGTTTCCAGATAATGCCAAGTAACCATCGACTGGTGTAATGTGGCCAACGAATCAGCAAACTGCACAGGTTCCAATCAGTTTCCAGAGGATTGATCCTTGGTACGTCGCTAATTACGGCTTACAGATTATAATTTAATCAGAATAATTACGTAAGATAAACAAATGGATCAACTAGTAACAGCTCTAAACAATGATGAGGACAAGTAATGTAACGATATGCAATTGCATTACATTACTTTACAACCAAATGGACGTAACATTTCGATCCATAAGAAAGCTCACATTTTGCTTCCACAAAAGACTATTCGAACCGATGACAACAAAGGATTACACAATTAAAAGCCTATTATTATCAGATAGTCATGCATGTGGGGCATGGTGGTGTAGTGGTGTAGTGGGTATGTTCGTTGTTTTGCAGCCGGAGGGTTGCATGTTCGAATCCACCTCAAGTCACTGCATAGGGACCTTGGGCAAGTCCTTCACTCGCAATTGCTCAAGCGCTTCGGCATGAAATTCCGATGCAGTGTTCGCGCTGTGGTCGGGAGCGCCTTTGAGTATAGAGCTTAAAGGGGTGCTATGACAAGTGCACATACATGCATACCGTACATCACTTTTTGTCAGGTAATGGTACTAATACATTTATATAGCACCACTTCAAGAGAGACTCATTTGGGTACTTATAGCAAGCGTTTTGACACATACATACATACATTACATTACCCTACATACATTACATTACCACAGACTGAAGCACACGAGAGACAGTGATCGATATCGTTAATCTCGCTTACCATGCGTGTCTGTAAAATTGTCTAGCAAACATTTAGAAAGTGACCAAACGAAAGAACATCAGTTTGAGCTCGTACAGACTCGGCCGTCGCAACGTTCACGTTAAAAATCACGCCGCATCAGTGTCCAAAAGTCTCGTCCAAGATTCTCTAATAACACCGCCGCAGTAGTAATAACACCTAACGAGGGGTCGTCTGTTTGACCACTGACACTAAGTGAAATCACAGAAAAACCATTATTAAATATTGTCTAGGGCTTCACTTAGAGATGCCATTGATTGAAGCCTTGCGGATTAAGATAACGGCACTTTAGAAGTCCCTAGGAATGCTCGGCTGTGGCTCAAAACAAATGGGTTAAAAAAATGGAATAGGGTGCATGATGGACCAGCTCAGTGGTTGCTTGGACGTCGAAATATAATAAAGTTCTGGTAATGGAATAGGAATGCAATTCTTTGTTAACCGATCAAAACTACAGCGCCAAGGACGAGGACAACCTGAACACGACAAAAGATTTCGTTATTAAATTCTCAAAAAGCCTAAGACATGTTCTAACATCGCTGCTGTGAAGATCGGTAGCACGCCAAACCACTTTCGTCACGTCAACCTAGCACAAGTCAACTTGGAACAAGTCAACTTAGTACAAGTCAACTTAGTACATTGGTACAAGTCAATTTAGTACAAGTCAACTCGGTACAAGTCAACTTTTTACAAGTCAACTTGTGCAAGACAACTTAATACAAGTCAACCTGTGCAAGTCAACTTAATACAAGTCAACATGGAACAAGTCAACTTAGTACAAGTCAACTTGTTACAAGTCAACTCGGTACAAGTCAACCTGATACACGCCAACCTTATACAAGTCAACCTGATACACGTCAACCTTATACAAGTCAACTTAATACAAGTCAACCTGGTACAAGTCAACTTAGCACAAGTCAACTTAATACAAGTCAACGTGGTACAAGTCAACTTGGTACGTGACTGCCTCCATCATTCGACGACGACGGCGACGGTTGGCTGCGAATTGTGACGAAAGATGGCGCTAGAGGTCGTTGCATGATCGGTTGGAGAGGAGGAACGCCGTTGCCGTCGGCGACGACAGGAAAGGCAAGCACCTGGGCCGTGCCAAGGTCATAGACACCTGGAGTGACGAAGCAGGCCTTCAGGTGTATGGATTGACCTTGGTCCGGGGTCAGGTACAGTCGCGTGACTGTAATGCCTGACCACGTGAATGGCCTCATTGGATGGCCCTGGCCGATCGAGCCGAGCGCCGGGTGCTGTTGATTTCGAGATGACGATGATGGAGCAGATGACCTAAGAATAGAAAAGAAACGAAAAGCTGCTGATGAAAACAATCCCAAAAAAGAAACACAATAAAAAGCTTGGTGATACAATAAGAAACCAATTGTCTTTCACAGCCGCTTCGGCGTGAAACTCCGATGCAGTGTCCGCTCTGCATTCGGGAGCGCCTCTGAGTAGAGAGAGTTAGAAAGAGGCACTATAACAAGTGCACATACAAACAAACAAAGCATTGTTCTGGAGTCAAACCATTGATCAACACATTAAATAGACAAATGAAATCAGTAAGTAAAAGTCGACTGTGTGTATGGCAGACCACTGGTTGCAACACCCTATAGTTACCTCTCAGTGTATCTCATGCAACTTGATGAGCAATTGTTCTAAACCATTAACATCATTAATTTTAAGGCAGTACTTCTGAGATCTGATAGGCACATTAATATAAATAAATTAACTTCCATTCCTACTAACTAACTAACTATCAAACTAACAGCATTAATCAAGAAATCCCAACATATCAGTCATAGCATTAATTTAACGAAATTTACCAAAAATCATCGCAAGTCACAACATTTGAGAACTTCACGGCATTCATGGCGAATGCCGAATTTAATCGTGAAATTCACGGTTCCTGTGGATTCATGACTTTCTTTCGATTGTCCCACAAGACAGCGACAATAAAGTATTAAATAGACTGCTACCAGCTGGAGTTCAATCTAGCAATGCCAAATATTGGGGCGTGGTGGTGTAGTGGTGGCGTCGTTGCCTTGGAGTCGGAAGGTTCGAGGTTCGAATCCACCTCGACGCATAAGGACCTTGAGCAAGTCCTTCACTCACAATTGCTCAGCGCTTTGGTGTGAAACTCCGATGCAGTGTCCGCTCTACATTCGGGAGCGCCTCTGAGTAGAGAGAGAGAGCTTGAAGGGGCGCTACAACAAGTGCACATACAAACAAACAAACAATTACAAGTTCTCTGTTGTATTAAAAGTGCAGTGAAAAGAAAGCAAGTTCTGCTTTGGCTTACCTTGCTTGGCCAGCCATCGTGTCGATGTCGATGCAAATCTGTACGTCCGTGCAGTTGAACAGGTGAATCACAACGGGAACAATGCACAGCCTACAACAATAGCCGCCAAAAAAACATGTCTATTAGAACGAGCGCTAGACAATAGACTTTCAGTACAGACAATTAACACAATGTCTCATTTGTTGAAATGACCTTCCAGCTGTTGAGCTGTGGAATTGATGAAAGACACCAATATCAGACAGGAGCGTTCTTCAAAGTGCCAATATATAAGTTATCCTACTCATTGAAAAATGATCATTTGGCCTACAGCTTGCAAAAACAGAAGCAAATGACAAGCATTGTCGAATAATGTTTCATTAATTTCCCCATAAATCCAGCAGAGATACGACTTTTCAACTCATCTGAACTTTGAGACTACCAACTGCTTTGAGAGAAGATGACAATATACAACATAGCGTCTAGATACAGAGTGTGGAATAATCAATGCGAGGGGTATATCTTAAGAAACAGCATGCAAATCAGTGAACACATGATTCAGTGATAATCTTAACAAACTGTGATCACATGATTCAGTGATTACCTCAAGTAATTGCGGTCACATGATCAAATCAAATCAGCAAATAATCAAATGACAAAACTAAATCCCTACGATTTCGTATTTAACCCTTTCGCTACGGAACCCGTCGCGGCGACGGGTTATTAAGCCAGTATGCGGGTCTGTTCCCGTAACGAAAGGGTTAAGCTCGTAAGATTGTTACCTGTTCTGTGAGAAATCGTGACTGACATCTGGTCGATAGTGGAACGAGAATCGAACGAGTTGTGCAAGTAGTTCTGACGAAGGCTCCAGAGTCAAGACCGGTAGATGACTGCTAAGGAACTTAACTGGAGGTAGATCGGCCGGAAGCTATCGAAAAACAAGCACACTTGTTGATTAACTATACATTCTTTGTAGTGCACAGACTCATACATGACTCCACAGTATCAACATGATGATGATGATGCTAGATACATTCAGGTATTTACATAGCACCTCTTCATTCTTCAAGGATTCTATTCAGAAGTGCTCCAAACTCCGCATGACCAAAAAGAACAGTTTTTCCCTGAGGCAGCCATTAAGTGCCAGAAACTTCAATGTTCTAGCCTTGGGATCTATAGGTAACGCATTTGCTCAATAGAAATTTCTTAGAAGTATGGTTCGGGAGTTAAAAGAAGAACCTTTCATTTCAAACTTAGCAGCTCAACTATTTATTTTTTGCCAATAATATGGTTGTTAGCAACAACTGATTTACACAACACACATCCTCATTCATTAAAAAAATATGATATAATCATATTAATATCTTTCTACTGATTAGGATGTAGCATCACTAATTGTCAATAAACAATTGCAACTGATCAAGTATGACACTTGCTATTAAACATGTATGTATCACCTTGTCACCTTGTGCTGTCGGTTCGTTGAACTCTAGCGATCGTTAAGGCCAGCCTTCTCCATTGCTTTCTTTCTGATGTCGCTTCTCTTAGTTGTTCCAGATTCATTCCTGTTGTTTCTTGAACATCGTCCAACCACCTTTTCCTTGGTCGCCCTTGTTTTCTCCTTTCTTCACCGCATGCCAGCATCATATCTTTCTCCAAACCATTTGAACGCATAACATGACCAAAGAAAACCAACTTTCTTCTTAGCACTGTTTGTTGTAACGACTCATCCATATCTATACCAATTTCTGTGCGCACCCACTCATTTGTTCTTTTTTCTTTCCAAGATATTCTCTGCATCTTCCTCCAAATCCACATCTCACATGCGTTAATCTTTTTATTCATTATCTTGGTCATTGTCCATGTCTCACATCCATATAGTACTGTTGGTATTATCAAAGCCCTCACCAGTCTTTTTTTCATATCTGTACTCACATGCCTATCCTTCCATATTTTTTCCAATCCATTCATTGCAGTTTTTCCTATTGCCACCTTACGTATTTGTTTGTATGCGGACTTGTTATAGCGCCCCTTCAAGCTCTCTCTACTCAGAGGCGCTCCCGATGCAGAGCGGACACTGCATCAGAGTTTCACGCCGAAGCGCTGAGCAATTGTAAGTGAAGGACTTGCCCAAGGTCCTTACGCGGGGAGGTGGATTCGAACCTCGGACCTTCCAGCTCCAAGGCAACTACGCCACCACTAGACCACCGCGCCCCACTTATGTATGTATATGGACATTTATATAGCACCTTACATTAACCTCATGAAAGTGGTGCTTGATTAAGTATGACATCTGTTATTAAGCACATGTATGTATGTATATGGACATTTATATAGCACCTTACATTAACCTCCTGAAAGTGGTGCTTGATTAAGTATGACATCTGTTATTAAGTACGCATCGATGTACTGATTTGCAACTTAATTATTATGCCAACGCCAGCTGCTGCCACAGCCACCGTTACCTTTGCAAGTGGAGGAGACGTAACGAGAGCGTTCAGTTTGTTGATTGTCACGTGATGTTGTCCGATGGCAACTGTTCTCATCCCAGATCCCTCTTTCATCACAGCCTGTAACAGGAAACAATTTAGAAACATATGTAATGTAATGCAATTAATGCAATGCAAATTAATAATTTCTATAGTGCCGCTAACATAAATGATTTGATTTTGATTTGATTTGAACAGCCATGACCATTCATTTGCACACCCAGTGAGAGAACCCCAAGAGAGAAATAGGTCTGAAGAAGAGGGAGAGAGAGGAAACAATGGAAACATAATTTTGTGACACAGCAGCTCAAAACCATTCTTAAATAGAATTTTAAAACTTTTTTGCATAATATACCAATTGAAAGAGAAGAAAGACATTCTGTCTACAACAACACCAAAATTGTCATTCTATCTCAACGCTAACTGGATTTATGGACGAAAAACTATTTACATTTATGGAAACTATTTATCGCCAAAAAATGCATCAAGTTGGTCCAAAAACATAAACTGCAAATCATAACTTGTATGAAATCATCTAAATAATAGCACAGCACTAAAGCTAGCACTAAAGGTCTTTGGAATAGAAAATACATTGCTCTCAATATTATTATCATTATTATGATTTACCTGCCCCAAAGTAAACACGATCCCTCAGGGACTTCAATATGATATATAAAAGCAGATTCATCTGGAATGGACTCTATTATTATTATTATTATTATTACTATTATTATTATTATTATTATTATTATTGTAATTATCATTATCATCGTCATAATTAAGGAAATGAAAATAAACTCACCTGCCATTGGATTATCAAATTTAAGTCAAACACGACGGCCTTCTCGAGCTTTTCCGTAAGCACCTGCACAGCGTTTGCATCAACCACAGGATGAAGAAAATGCTGAACAGCGGGAACAATTTTGGTCGGTTCGTCAAAACTCGTACGAAAGAAGAAGTCAGTGGAAATGGATTGTGGAATATTGGCCTGAAAAAGAAATAAACACATTTATCAGCATTATAAATTCAATGATTATCATAACAATTTGCAACATTGTAAGTACTAAGTAACCATTTGCAACATTGGAAGATATGACAGGAAAAGCAAACACGAATCTTAAGAAAGGGATGATAAGGACACTGACATGGGAGCGCCTCTGATTTGTGTGCACTGCGAGAGGCGCTATATAAATTCTTATGTCCTCTTTTCTCATCCATGATGATGACAGATGGATATGGACACCAAACAGAAGAGACCCACAATCGCATAACAACGTCGTTCACATAAAAATAATAAGATTTTTCTAATAGTAACAACACCGCTAGTGCTATTACCAGCACATACTCCTTGTAGTACACAATCAAGCACCTCTAACCGCTTCCACCAGGCAACTACATAAATATCCATTTACAATACATTACAAATATGATGAATTATTACCGTCCAATCACCCTTGTTTTCATTACAATAGGTACACAGATTCAAAAGACAATACCTGCACTGCAGCACCGGTGAAAGGTACACACGAAAGCTTCAAGTCTCGAGTTGAAGAACCTGTAAAAGACAACAGTAAAAACGTAAACAAAGAAACTGAATTGTAATATAAAATCAATAAACAACTCGGCTTTTCCCGATTTAATTAGCTATATATACACATAATCAAATCAGTTGTTCAACATTAACACAAAAACATCAGCTACAAATTTCTAGATAAGATATGATAAACACCATATTTTCCAGATTACAAGCTGTTGTTCTTTACATGACCTTCTCTCGATTTGCCTATGAAGACAAAGGAGAGTGACTAAACATGTGAACCATTAAGAAATTTTTGGATCACTGTAACATCACAGTGAGATATATGTATAGAGCTGAAAAGATGAATAACATGGAAAGATATTACAAAACATTCTTCTCGCTACGTGGTGTCAAACCTTTTACAAAGGTCGGCCAGTGTGACAATATTCACCGGCAAGTGCAGGGCCAAAGAGCCTGAACAGATAGGGTATAAATCTGGTTGGGGGGGGTCAGTGAGTGTCCTGAAGAATTTTGCTTACAAAACTAAATCTTACATGGCACAGTTTTTAGCATACAAACTGTCAAATTAGGATCTAAGAGTCTTAATTTTGATCTTCATTATCAGTCGTGAAATCACGTATTCTCATTAATCCATAGAAATTATACATCTGAACCTTTTCTAAAACTGAAATAGTATTTAGGCAAGGCTCCACAGGCCAGAAAAATAGTGCCACCAGCAAGTCAGAAATGACCCACATGCCGGCTCTTTGACACCAGTAGGGTAGAAAGGCGGATTCTGAATCGGTTAAGTATTATTACTAACTAGTAATCAATTAGTAATTAGTTAAGTATTATTAATAATTAGTTAAGGTAACTAGTTAATTAATTAGGTCATATTAATTAGCCTATTATAATAATTGGGTCATAATAATTAGTAATAATTACTTATTATATTAATTAGTATATTAATTAACTTATATTAATTAGGTAATTATATTAGTAATAGCAATTAGTTAACCCTAACTAGCAGCGGTACAGGGCCTAACCGGGTATGCGTCATCGGTAATTGCGTCATCGATAGCGCCACTGTACTGGCTTCCACGACATCTCTCCCTCCCCCCCCTCTCCCTCCCCATCTCCCTCTCCCTCTCCCTCTCCCTCCCCCTCTCTCACCATCTCTTTATGTATCCATCTCTCGAGAATGACTCATCGAAAGCACCGCAGTATATTCTGGCTTCTGCACTGTCTTCCACCACCCCTCTCCCTCTCCCTCTTCCCCCTCCTCTCTCCCTCTCCCCTCCTCTCTTCCTCTCCCTCCCCCTCTCCCACCATCTCTTCATGTATCCATCTCTTGGAAACGCATCATCAGAGGCACTGCCATACAATATTCAACAGCCTCTCTTCCTCTCCCCTCCCCTCTCCCACTCCCTCCCCTCTCTATGCATTCCTCTCGCCATCTCTCTACCTCCACACCTTCTCCCTCCCCTCTCTCTCTCTCTCTCTCTCCGCCTCTCCCAGCGAAGTCCATTGCCCATTGTCACAGCGAGCCGAACAAGGCTTTCAAGTAGGTAATTACACCCTTTCATCTCTCTGTCGCGGCGGAGTCCGACCATCTGCCACGGGGAGGCCACCCATCAATATAAGACTTTTGGCTGGGGACACCACAAATATTTTCTTATACTTGAACAATACAAAACAACATATAATATTCTCGTATGAGTGGCATTTCACTCTAAAGACCTTCACCTCACCCTCCAACCCTCCATTCCAATCCCCTGCACACAAATTTACCTTATACGAGTAAGAACCAGCCAATCACGAAGCAGGAAACCTTAGCGACGAACCAATAAGACGACGAGAATCCCATCATATGACTAAGAAATATAATCATTATTCGCCATTTTATTCAAAAATATCAATAAATCAGACATTTTTACATTTAAATCACACAATATTAAGTATTTCATACCTCATTATCCAAAAATTATAGCAGCATTTCTTTAAGTCAAACACAAAAACCTAAGAATTCATGTACGGTCAAATTCCAACATGGCGTCCTTCCCAATTATTATGTATAGTCAAACACAAAAACCTAAAAATCCACGAACGCGCAAATTCCAATGTGGCGTCCTTCCCAACTTTCCCGTATAGTCAAACGCAAAAACCTAAGAATTCATGTACGGTCAAATTCCAACATGGCGTCCTTCCCAATTATTATGTATAGTCAAACACAAAAACCTAAAAATCCATGTACGGCCAAATTCCAATATGGCGTCCTTCACAATTTTCTCCAAGTCAAACGCAAAAACCTAAGAATCCAGCAACGGGCAAAAACCAATATGGCGGCCTTTCCAAGTATTATGCATCGTCAAACGTAAAAACCTAAGAATCTATGTACGGGCAAATTCCAACATGGCGTCCTTCCCAATTATTATGTATAGTCAAACACAAAAACCTAAGAATTCATGTACGGTCAAATTCCAACATGGCGTCCTTCCCAACTATTATGTATAGTCAAACACAAAAACCTAAAAATCCATGTACGGCCAAATTCCAATATGGCGTCCTTCACAATTTTCTCCAAATCAAAAGTAAAAACCTAAGAAACCAACAGCGGTCAAATTCCAATATGGCATCCTTCCCAATTATTATGCATAGTCAAACGTAAAAACCTAAGAATCCATGTACGGCCAAATTTTAACATGGCGGCCTTCCCAATTTTCTCCAAGTCAAACACAAAAACCTAAGAAACCAACAGCGGTCAAATTCCAACATGGCGCCCTTCCCAATTATTATGTATAGTCAAACGCAAAAACCTAAGAATCCAGCAACGGGCAAATTCCAATATGGCGGCCTTCCCAATTTTCTCCAAGTCAAACACAAAAACCTAAGAATCCACGTACGATCAAATTCCAACATGGCGTCCTTCCCAATTATTATGTATAGTCAAACGCCAAAACCTAAGAATCCAGTAACGGGCAAATTCCAATATGGCGTCCTTCACAATTATTATGTATAGTCAAACGCAAAAACCTAAGAATCCAGCAACGGGCAAAATCCAATATGGCGACCTTCCCAATTATTATGTATAGTCAAACGTAAAAACCTAAGAATCCAACAGAGGGTAAATTCCAATATGGCGTCCTTCACAATTTCATGTATAGTCAAACGCAAAAACCTAAGAATCCAGCAACGGGCAAAATCCAATATGGCGGCCTTCCCAATTTTTATGTATAGTCAAACGCAAAAACTGAAGAAGAGGGCAATCATCCTTTCCCAATATAGCGCCCTTTAGTAGTCATCATCTCCCAAGGCGGCGCTCGTGCAGCCTTTCCTGGCCATTCGCGCTCAAACAACATATACACAGGCAATTTTTCACAAACGCTAAGTCCAAATAATACAAATACACACAACTTTCTAGGCGCAAGGTGGAACATCAACATACTTTCACACACACACACACACATACATACACAAACACACACAAACACACACAAACACACACACACACATACACACAAACTCGAAATACATGAAAACTCACATCCTTCTATTCACAAGGCATTATTCCTCATATAGGAACAGTCAAGTAACTCATATAACTTTAAACTCCAAAGATGGCGCACAAGTTGCCATTCTTGGACATGTAAGAACACAAACCATAAATTCGTCGTACATTTCTTTCAACAGGTGGCGCTTTTACTTAAATATTAACATATTACATATCAAATATGCGAAATTTTCAAGAATACATTCAACAACATGCACCTTTTCAACATGCGCAGGAACGAGTGGAAGTAGCAGAGGGCGGGTAAAGCACTTAGGCAATTGAGCTCTTCAATTTCTATCACAAACACACAGCCTTTAATCAACTTTTCTGTCTTAGATGCCGAACTTTACATGGAACAACGAAGGATGTCTGTTTTGTAAGGCAAGCACTTGAAGAGTATGATGGCATAGCGATACGAGTTGAACACTGACAAAGTGAAATTACGAATAGGTTAGATGAGTGAGCTGGCAGACCTTGAACTTTTTAATGTAAGACACGAACTTTTGCAATTGTGAGAAAACAAACGTATAATTTACGAAGCATGAAACCCAGAAATGCATGTCGAATGTGGCAAGTTGGAGAAATATGGAGTGGGGGAAGTGTTCCATTCTTAAGTTTGTGGAAACAAAGTCATACATTATTTGTGATATGTCAACAATTTTGGTAAAGTACGAACTTAACGAGCGAAGAAATGCAACTTAGGGGTACAAGTGGCCAGTTGCACGACTTTTTAGGGTTGAGAGTGTTAAGTTGGTGACGCGCAGGGGCGGGGAGAGTGTTCCATTCTTAAGTTTGCGAAAACAAAGGTGTTCATTATTTGTAACATGACACCAATTTTGGTAAAATATCAAAATATTGTACGAAGAAACACGAATTAGAGCTACGAACGATGCGTTGCAGCGCGTATTAGGGTTAGCAGACGTGCACAACTTAGCAGAAACCTGCATTCGTCAACTCTGAAAACGCTAAGTCCGAAAATTGCACCGCGTAAAATTGACCGGCAGCGCCTTCGAGCGGCGCGGCGGCGTCGGCGGCGAGCGCCCGTTCCCACACGGACGTCCTCGGACCCTGCGGCGAGGCTGACGACGTGGCACGCGATCCCAATCGATCCTGCTTTGGCTCGTATGAAGTTAAAGACTCATGCGTATTGCTGGTGAAGGAAATTTTTTAAAGCTGTGTCGGAGCGTATTCGACTTTAACTTCTAAGAGCCAAAGCCTGATCTAATTGGGAAAGCGGGCCACGTCGTCGCCACGCCGCTGGGTCCGAGGTCGTCCGTGAGGGAAGGGGCGTTCGCCGCCGACGCCGCCGCGCCGCTCGAAGGCGCTGCCGGTCAATTTTACGCGGTGCAATTTTCGGACTTAGCGTTTTCAGAGTTGACGAATGCAGGTTTCTGCTAAGTTGTGCACGTCTGCTAACCCTAATACGCGCTGCAACGCATCGTTCGTAGCTCTAATTCGTGTTTCTTCGTACAATATTTTGATATTTTACCAAAATTGGTGTCATGTTACAAATAATGAACACCTTTGTTTTCGCAAACTTAAGAATGGAACACTCTCCCCGCCCCTGCGCGTCACCAACTTAACACTCTCAACCCTAAAAAGTCGTGCAACTGGCCACTTGTACCCCTAAGTTGCATTTCTTCGCTCGTTAAGTTCGTACTTTACCAAAATTGTTGACATATCACAAATAATGTATGACTTTGTTTCCACAAACTTAAGAATGGAACACTTCCCCCACTCCATATTTCTCCAACTTGCCACATTCGACATGCATTTCTGGGTTTCATGCTTCGTAAATTATACGTTTGTTTTCTCACAATTGCAAAAGTTCGTGTCTTACATTAAAAAGTTCAAGGTCTGCCAGCTCACTCATCTAACCTATTCGTAATTTCACTTTGTCAGTGTTCAACTCGTATCGCTATGCCATCATACTCTTCAAGTGCTTGCCTTACAAAACAGACATCCTTCGTTGTTCCATGTAAAGTTCGGCATCTAAGACAGAAAAGTTGATTAAAGGCTGTGTGTTTGTGATAGAAATTGAAGAGCTCAATTGCCTAAGTGCTTTACCCGCCCTCTGCTACTTCCACTCGTTCCTGCGCATGTTGAAAAGGTGCATGTTGTTGAATGTATTCTTGAAAATTTCGCATATTTGATATGTAATATGTTAATATTTAAGTAAAAGCGCCACCTGTTGAAAGAAATGTACGACGAATTTATGGTTTGTGTTCTTACATGTCCAAGAATGGCAACTTGTGCGCCATCTTTGGAGTTTAAAGTTATATGAGTTACTTGACTGTTCCTATATGAGGAATAATGCCTTGTGAATAGAAGGATGTGAGTTTTCATGTATTTCGAGTTTGTGTGTATGTGTGTGTGTGTGTTTGTGTGTGTTTGTGTGTGTTTGTGTATGTATGTGTGTGTGTGTGTGTGAAAGTATGTTGATGTTCCACCTTGCGCCTAGAAAGTTGTGTGTATTTGTATTATTTGGACTTAGCGTTTGTGAAAAATTGCCTGTGTATATGTTGTTTGAGCGCGAATGGCCAGGAAAGGCTGCACGAGCGCCGCCTTGGGAGATGATGACTACTAAAGGGCGCTATATTGGGAAAGGATGATTGCCCTCTTCTTCAGTTTTTGCGTTTGACTATACATAAAAATTGGGAAGGCCGCCATATTGGATTTTGCCCGTTGCTGGATTCTTAGGTTTTTGCGTTTGACTATACATGAAATTGTGAAGGACGCCATATTGGAATTTACCCTCTGTTGGATTCTTAGGTTTTTACGTTTGACTATACATAATAATTGGGAAGGTCGCCATATTGGATTTTGCCCGTTGCTGGATTCTTAGGTTTTTGCGTTTGACTATACATAATAATTGTGAAGGACGCCATATTGGAATTTGCCCGTTACTGGATTCTTAGGTTTTGGCGTTTGACTATACATAATAATTGGGAAGGACGCCATGTTGGAATTTGATCGTACGTGGATTCTTAGGTTTTTGTGTTTGACTTGGAGAAAATTGGGAAGGCCGCCATATTGGAATTTGCCCGTTGCTGGATTCTTAGGTTTTTGCGTTTGACTATACATAATAATTGGGAAGGGCGCCATGTTGGAATTTGACCGCTGTTGGTTTCTTAGGTTTTTGTGTTTGACTTGGAGAAAATTGGGAAGGCCGCCATGTTAAAATTTGGCCGTACATGGATTCTTAGGTTTTTACGTTTGACTATGCATAATAATTGGGAAGGATGCCATATTGGAATTTGACCGCTGTTGGTTTCTTAGGTTTTTACTTTTGATTTGGAGAAAATTGTGAAGGACGCCATATTGGAATTTGGCCGTACATGGATTTTTAGGTTTTTGTGTTTGACTATACATAATAGTTGGGAAGGACGCCATGTTGGAATTTGACCGTACATGAATTCTTAGGTTTTTGTGTTTGACTATACATAATAATTGGGAAGGACGCCATGTTGGAATTTGCCCGTACATAGATTCTTAGGTTTTTACGTTTGACGATGCATAATACTTGGAAAGGCCGCCATATTGGTTTTTGCCCGTTGCTGGATTCTTAGGTTTTTGCGTTTGACTTGGAGAAAATTGTGAAGGACGCCATATTGGAATTTGGCCGTACATGGATTTTTAGGTTTTTGTGTTTGACTATACATAATAATTGGGAAGGACGCCATGTTGGAATTTGACCGTACATGAATTCTTAGGTTTTTGCGTTTGACTATACGGGAAAGTTGGGAAGGACGCCACATTGGAATTTGCGCGTTCGTGGATTTTTAGGTTTTTGTGTTTGACTATACATAATAATTGGGAAGGACGCCATGTTGGAATTTGACCGTACATGAATTCTTAGGTTTTTGTGTTTGACTTAAAGAAATGCTGCTATAATTTTTGGATAATGAGGTATGAAATACTTAATATTGTGTGATTTAAATGTAAAAATGTCTGATTTATTGATATTTTTGAATAAAATGGCGAATAATGATTATATTTCTTAGTCATATGATGGGATTCTCGTCGTCTTATTGGTTCGTCGCTAAGGTTTCCTGCTTCGTGATTGGCTGGTTCTTACTCGTATAAGGTAAATTTGTGTGCAGGGGATTGGAATGGAGGGTTGGAGGGTGAGGTGAAGGTCTTTAGAGTGAAATGCCACTCATACGAGAATATTATATGTTGTTTTGTATTGTTCAAGTATAAGAAAATATTTGTGGTGTCCCCAGCCAAAAGTCTTATATTGATGGGTGGCCTCCCCGTGGCAGATGGTCGGACTCCGCCGCGACAGAGAGATGAAAGGGTGTAATTACCTACTTGAAAGCCTTGTTCGGCTCGCTGTGACAATGGGCAATGGACTTCGCTGGGAGAGGCGGAGAGAGAGAGAGAGAGAGGGGAGGGAGAAGGTGTGGAGGTAGAGAGATGGCGAGAGGAATGCATAGAGAGGGGAGGGAGTGGGAGAGGGGAGGGGAGAGGAAGAGAGGCTGTTGAATATTGTATGGCAGTGCCTCTGATGATGCGTTTCCAAGAGATGGATACATGAAGAGATGGTGGGAGAGGGGGAGGGAGAGGAAGAGAGGAGGGGAGAGGGAGAGAGGAGGGGGAAGAGGGAGAGGGAGAGGGGTGGTGGAAGACAGTGCAGAAGCCAGAATATACTGCGGTGCTTTCGATGAGTCATTCTCGAGAGATGGATACATAAAGAGATGGTGAGAGAGGGGGAGGGAGAGGGAGAGGGAGAGGGAGATGGGGAGGGAGAGGGGGGGGAGGGAGAGATGTCGTGGAAGCCAGTACAGTGGCGCTATCGATGACGCAATTACCGATGACGCATACCCGGTTAGGCCCTGTACCGCTGCTAGTTAGGGTTAACTAATTGCTATTACTAATATAATTACCTAATTAATATAAGTTAATTAATATACTAATTAATATAATAAGTAATTATTACTAATTATTATGACCCAATTATTATAATAGGCTAATTAATATGACCTAATTAATTAACTAGTTACCTTAACTAATTATTAATAATACTTAACTAATTACTAATTGATTACTAGTTAGTAATAATACTTAACCGATTCAGAATCCGCCTTTCTACCCTACTGACACCACTGATTCAAACAAACCTGCATTGTGACTCCGGTTGGCCTGCAGAGTGCAAAGCTGACATTCTTGGGATCCAATTTGCACATCTAAATAGAAAAAACCACCATAGTTGTCAATCCCACCAAATGAAATCACAGAAACTAAATGGCAAGATATGGTAACGTAAAGTATATTTATAATAAAGGTAGTTAGCAACAGTAAAGTAAAAGCCTAAAAGGTAGTGCAAAGTAAAAGGTAATGCAAAGAAAAAGGTAATGCAAAGTAAGAAAGGGAAGGTAAAGTAGGTTTAAGAGCTTAAGAAAATTACAGGTAATGTAATGAAACACCACCCCCACTGCAACCACCAACACCACCATCAATGATCATGGTTCAAGTCTTTGGCCAGTCATGCGAGACAAATAAAGATAGCATTGTAGAATCGCAGGTAACATTGTCTCCTCACATACAGAACACACACAATAGCTATGCAGCGAGTCCATCCATAAAAGTAAAACAAAATTTCACAAATTATAAAAATAAACTGCTTCAATAAATAGCAAAACAAAAACTCACTCTTCATAGTCCCTGATGTATTGATTTCTGCAATTGTCCAATCCTGACTGAGGCTGAGGATCTGAACAATGGACAGCGAAGGTGCGTCAGGAACCTAAAAGTTGCAAAACATCCAGTCTCACATTTCACATCAATAAATAAATAAATAAATAAATAAGTAAATAAATAAATAAGTTGGTGAATGATTGCATCATATGTATAGATATGTACCCGTCACTGTTTTGCGTTTTAATTAATAGGAGTGGATCATTGATATGTATGTTCAGGTAAATTATCTCAAACTATTACAGAAAAGACTGATTGGACATCATAAATAGATAGTAGTATTAATAGTAACAGGCAGTACAGTCAATCAAATGCAAAACGGTTATGGGCTCGCCTGCATTCCAGGAATTGAACCCTGTTTTCTCTTCGAAGATCAATTTCACTTCCTTCCTTCAAAAAGCGGCTCAAAACTTACTATTTCACCTTGGCTATCAAGCACACGGATCTCTAACTGAATCTTCCTCTGGCGGCTGACTATCCATGCCTCAGATTCACATTACGGTGTGACCATGCATGCGTTACAAATTGATCTAACAATAATAATAATAATATTAAAAAATTTAAGAATAAAATAATAATAACAATAAAATAACAGGGGAATTTTTACCCAAAATCTTGACGAAGAGGAGGCCGTTCCAGAATAACATCATTTCCATCTCCGGATATTGTTTTGAACACCTGAGGGATCATAAATACCTCGGGTAAAGAAAAAATAAAATAAATAAATTAAATTAAATTAAAAAATAATAAAATAAATAAAATTATAATAATATAAAAAACACTAATAATAATACAAACGCAAACAAAAGAGTGCAAGAAACAAAGAGACTTGCCGAGCAGATGTTCTCCGCTTCGATCGATGCATAGACAGCATACGTAGAACAGTCGATTTCTTTCGTGTCGTCAGTCACTGGACTTACCATTCGATTGCAGACCGTCCGAACGACCAGCGACTGATAGATCGTCAGTTGAGCCGTATGTCGCACCACCCGGTGACTGAAACACGTCAACGCTCACGTGGGTAATCACTAATCATTCATGAAGGAGGGAAGAGCAAGCTGATCAGTCATTACAGATGAAGTAAGATATTCATTCGTGAAGGGTAGGCTAAGTTAATCAATCAACATGGATGAAGCAAGCTAATCACTGATTAAAGGTATGGAAAGCTAATCACTGACAATGGATAAGGAAAGCTAATCATTGATTAAGAGTATGGAAAGCTAATCACAGATTAAAGGTATGGAAAGCTAATCACTGATAACAGATATGGAAAGCTAATCATTGATTACGGATAAGGAAAGCTAATTGCTGATTATGGGTGTGAAAAGCTAATCATTAATCACGGGTAGGGAAAGTTAATCACTGATTATGGGTAGGGAAAGCTAATCACTGCTTAATGGTAGGGAAAGCTAATCACTGATCACAGGTAGGGAAAGCTAATCACTGATTGAGAGTAGAGAAAGCTAATCACTGATTATAATTATGGGTAGGGAAAGCTAATCACTGATTATAGGTATGGAAAGCTAATCACTCACGAGAGATAGGGCAAGTTAATCAAATCATCACAGATGAGGTCAGCTAATCACTCATGAACAGCAGTGTAAGTTTAATCTCACTAAATTTCAAAGCAATATAAGGTGCAATTTGTAAATTTAACATGTAATCGAACTAAATCTGACCAAACGAAATCAAACCACGAATAACAACCCGCACAAACCGACCTTATAAACGGAACAGCGTCCGTCGGTTCGTAGTAAAACAGAAAGTCGATGATGTGATCTCCCGGAACGTCCGGGCCCCGGATCCACATCGGAAGTTTGGTCCTGGATCCGGGCTCCATAGGACTTGCGATGTCTAGACGAGTTACCATGGCGATCTGCGGTTTCCGCACGGCTAACGAAGAACGTTGGCCATCAACACCAGCCGTGTTGTTCGTTTGTTTTTCTGGGGTGCTCGTAGTTTTGTCTTGCGGAGATGCGGAGAACGTGAAGAACTCCGGACTGCTTGTCGTGACTCGAACATTGTGTAAGGGTCGGTGTCCGGCATTGACTAGCTCAACAAAGACCTGGCGCATCTGGCCGGCAAAAAGTGATGAAGGGAAGTCATGGAAAAATACCTGAACACAAACATACAAAAAACAACTTGCGTGAAACATCCATAGAGTATTTATAAGAGGTCCATGTACAGCAAACCATTGGATACCATGTCATGGAATAAAAAACTTACCAGTATTGGTTTCTGAACACACAAATCACACTGATCACACTAATCACACAAATCCCACTGATCAGTGATAAAATGTACATAATGGCAACAAAGGAGACTAAGTGAAAGTCGAATTTAAATTTGGCGATTTAATGAACTACTCTTAGAATCACAGAATCTATATAAGAGAAAATCAATACAAAGAATACATGTAAAATCTCGTGAAGTAAAAGCCATAAAACAATAGCACAGTGATAAAGACAGGTATCCAAAGATAGTCTCCAAAGACCCATTAGGTTAATTAGTCTTGGCAACTTACATTTAACCCTTTAACAAAGAGCTGCACATTGGTCTCTTAGTCATTTTTAGTAACTCTCGCTATTAAAGAGTTAAAGTACAACAACAAAACCAACAAAATAAAAGCTTGCCTCCAACTTTGGCATTTTGTTCGTTATGACGAGATTGAGACGTTTATCCGGACCATAGACCTTCGTGAATCTCTCCTCTTTCGTTGCATTCAGCCGCGGCCCCTCCACTTCGAGGCACACCTTGCCCGACACCAGCACCGGCCCTGGCAAAGCCGACGGATTAGTGCCGTTGAATGGCAGAACATTGCTGCCAGGTGCCGGACCGACACCGTCAGGCACGACTGACGTCAGAACGTGACCAAGCGCCGACATGCAACCGATGTAGTAGCCGAGACCGGTTATCTGCAGCTGGCCTTTCAAGCGGATGACGAGAGATAGTTGGATCTGAACAGAGACATTCTAATCATCAATCACTGCTAATCATTAACTCTAATCTAATCTGATCTAATCTGCGGGGCGCGGTGGACGGTGGTGTAGTGGTGGCATTGTTGCCTTGAAGCCGAAAGGTTCGAGGTTCGAATCCATCTTGCCGCGTAAGGACCCTGGGCAAGTCCTTCACTCTCAATTGCTCAGCGCTTCCGCGTGAAACTCTGATGCAGTGTCCGCTCTGCATTCGGGAGCGCCTCTGAGTAGAGAGAGCTTGAAGGGGCGCTATAACAAGTGAACATACAAACAAACAAACAATGTAATGATTTGCATATCACAGTTCATTCATTCATTTCAAAAATTTATATAGCACCCCTTCAAGAAAACTACTCAGAGGCACAGTTACCGTAAATATCCGAGGCGTGGCCACGCAGAGTGAAAAATTGCAATCCTTTTAAATGAATTCTGCTCCTGCAAGAAGAATTCCGACAAATGGTTTATAAGATTAAGCCAACACATGTAAGAAGATTACGCACAAGAAAGTGGAAAATTACACTCTCAAAATAAGACAATTTATACCTCATAATGCCATTTGATTAGCTCAAAACATAATTTCAGAACAGAATAATAGAATCAGTGCATTGATTCTTCAGACCTTTTTGATATCACTTCCTTCGAGCAAAACTTCCGACAGTGGAGTGCCGTGAATCACACTGTCATCTGACTTTGGCTGGCAATACAATCACAAACACTTCATTTACAAACAATACAATCAGCCAAATTAACAAACAACCACTTTAACCATTTCTGCATACCTAACAATTACTATATAAATACTCTAAATAAATAAATAAATTCACTTTAGGTGCTAATCATCAGAGAATGAGCGAAAAGAATGAAAAATTCACTTCCAATAAACCAGGTGATCAATCTCTTGGTGATCTGGCAAATTAATGTCCATTAACCAAGCTCTCTTCTAAATAATCAGAACAGATGTTTAGTGCATGACATTAAAGGGTGCAGTGGTGTAGTGGTTATGTTCAGTGCCTTGGAGCCGGAAGGTTCAGGCTTCGAATCCACCTCAAGCCACCACGTAGGAACCCCTAGCAAGTCCTTCACTTGCAGTTGCTCCTGCGCTTCGGCACGAAACTCCGATTCGCATCAACCAAAGTCTTCTCCATTAAACAACAGCGCAACAGAAGTTTTTAATTAATTAAAGAAATCAATTAATATAATTACTTTGCCAAACTCCATTTCGTTTGAGAACAGTTTCCTCTGAGCGTTGGCGTCTTCATCGGGAACAAACCTCCAGAGAAGTTCAATCTCACGTAGAACCAGTGTCACCTTCAGAGGATTGGTAACCGTCACTTCGACCGTCACTGGTTCTAGAAATAATTTAATACAAATAATGTAATTCATTCAATCGTTCGCTCATTCTGTACTTATATAGCTCACCCTTCAAGGAACCTAGTCAGGAGCAATCCCAGCCCAGCCACATCAAAAGAAAAAGACTTGAGGGATTTTATGAAGCAAAGTTTTGATTGGTCAGATGTAATAAACACAGCTTTGAAGGAAGATCATTCCAGATGGATGGCCGTACATTCGGAAAATGACGTCGGCAAAATGTGTAGTAGGGCGTGATGAGCGCTGTGCATGGCTGCCAAACAGTTAAATTTGACTCTTGTAATAACCTGTTATCATCTGTTCATACTATGAGTTGTAATCATACTGCGCTGTGTCAGTTTGAAATGAAAATCAATATCATTATCATCGTTATGTTTGCAGATGGGTGCAACATTTATAAAATGCATAATTGCATATGGAGACCAGAACCAACAAACCTTCAGCAGCTATGACCGGACTGGTAGCGTTGTTCGTTGTATGCGTGTAGCACTGAATCGTTGGTTTAAAAGGTGGCGCCTGAGAGCCACCACCACCACCACCAGCGCCTTTTGGTACGATCGACTCTTCAAGCCGAGCAAATCGAGCGTTCTCGCCATCGCTTGTATCAAATGATACGCCGGTCGCTGGAATTCGTAATCCGGAATTGTCTGCAACAAAGAGATGCGTTAATCAGTAAGGACGCACAAAGTAAATCTGTGAAAAAACATCAGTACACAATATGTCCGAGCATTTTTACATATATGACTGAGTATTTTTACACACACACACACACACACACACACATATATATATATATATAGGCTCTGTGCCTTTTTTACATATATGATTGTGCCTTTTTACATATATGACTGATTGATCATGTATTTTTAGATATATATGACTGTGCACCTCTGATTAGAGTGCACTGTTAGAGGCCCTATATAAATCATATATCCAATACAATACAATAAGTCTTTAAATAAAAAGTGTTCGGAATGGTTGACCACGGTCACTAAAGGCGTTTGTCATACAAAAATGTAGTTCAGCAATATTAATTATTAATAGAAATAAAGGAAAACGCAAAAACAATTCAATTATGGCCTCTTCCAATGTTTGCACATTCGAGAGGCACAATACATTCTCGGAAGCAACAACAATCGATCGTTTTTACCAGACTGCAATCGTTCTGGTTCACCGACGCAGAGAACTTTTGTTTCGTTGAATTCGACGACGGGAAGAGGAAGTTCTGGAAGTTCACGGACTTCATCGTCCGGCGTCTGATGTGCCAGCTGCAGACAAGGAAGATGAAAGAATTAGATATAAGATGACAACGTCACCACAGGACGTCAAGACTGAGGATGACAACACAAGATGGCGTGGGGTGCGGTGGTGTAGTGGTGGCGTCGTTGCCTTGGAGCCAGAAAGTTCGAGATTCGAATCCACCTCGCAGCGTAAGGACCTTGGGCAAGTCCTTCACTCACAATTGGATTGAACCTGTGACCCTCCGGCTGCAAGGCAACGCACATGCCCACTACACCACCGCACCACACAATGACCATAAATAAGACATCACACATGGGGCATGGTGGTGTAGTGGTGGCGTCGTTGCTTTGGAGCCTGAAGGTTCGAGGTTCGAATCCACCTCGCAGCGGAAGGAACCTTGGGCAAGTCCTTCACTCACAATTGCTCAGCGCTTCAGCGTGAAACTCCGATGCAGTGTCCACTCTGCATTCGGGAGCGCCTCTGAGTAGAGAGCTTGAAGGGGCGCTATAACAAGTGCACATGCAAACAAAATCATAAGTCACGAGATTTGTTTGTTTGTGCACTAGTTACAGCGCCCCTTCAAGCTCACTACTCACTCTCAACAACAGCGCGGACACTGCATCAGAGTTTCACACCGAAGCAATTGCGGGTGAAGCATTTGCCCAAGGTCCCTACGTGGCAACTTGAGGTGGATTCGAACCTGCGACCCTCCGGCTGCAAGGCAACGCACATACCTACTACACCACCGCACACCACAATGACCATATATAAGACATCATAAGACACAAGATGACAATATCAACAAAGCAACTACAGCATAAAACCTTGAAATGAACTCATGCAGCAACTAAGCTGTTCTCAATTTCACACACGGTTGAAGACTGTTTTTCCCCGCTTGATCTCGCCCAGGAGCGCCTCTGAGTAGATACCTTGAGGGGCGCTATATAAATTTTGATTGATTGATTGATTGATTGAGCAACTAAGCATCCATGACAATCCTGTAATTATTCAGAATCCCAGCGAACGATATTCTAACCTTAAAGACGCTCAGATATTCGCGTAGGAACGCCGTCTGCTGAGGCAGCGACTGCTGACTGTTGGCGGTAAGCAGGTGCTTAAAAGCGGACTTAGCGATGTCGAACTGCTTGAGATTGAACGACTGGCAGCCAATCGTGTAGTTAATATGATCCTGTATAAATCAATCAATCAATCAATCAATCAATAAATCAATCAATCCAACAACACACAGAAATTAGCAGCATCAACAATCACCACTTTTCCACCAATACAATGTCATGGGCAACTCCATTGTCCCCAGATAAGTCCAAGAATGAGCAACTGAGAACAACACAATTGTCATCGTTATCTTTCTACGTTATATTTTATTAGGCGCCACTGTCTGATAATTAGAGATTTCGTGGTTAATATGACCCTGTACATTATAGATCAACAACATGCAGAAATCAGCAGCATAAGCAATCCTCACTTTTTCATCAATGCACGCAAACACGTCTTCTGTCTAAAGCTGTGTACGATACATAAAGGTGGCTTTCTCACCTTCACCTCTGAACTTTCAAATCGACAGTGTACAGTCAGTGCACTCATTTTATAGCTCAGTTGAGCAAAAGACACAAGAAGAACTGAAAATTCCAAATATCTTTATGCCTAAGGTAAGGGATTTTAAACCCATACCAAAAGTCATCATGCAAAACGAAAAAACAAATCCTAACACCCCAAAAATAAAAATATGTATTTAAAAAATCAATCTTACCTCTGCTATCATCCAATATCTGCTTTTGTAGACCTGCAAGGCTTGAGCGTAGGACCTCAACGCATGTCTTTTCTGCACGTTTAAACAACAGAAACAACATTCAGATTCAGATAACTGAACGCTACATACAGACAGATTACAAAGTTCATTCGTTCATTTGAAGAATAGTTCTAGAGGGTGATGGTAAAACTCAGTAGACAGATTGGTATCTAACAAGTTATAAAAATCAAATCCTGCTTAACTTGAGCTATAGATTATGTATTCCTACTTTTTGATGTAATTCATAAGTACTGTGGTTTGTCAGCTTGAAATGAAACAATATTATTATTATTACTATTGTTATTATCATCATCGTTAATTATTTATTATTACAATTATTATCATATTTTTCTAATCATTATTTTTTTGTTTTTATTACCTGTCCTGATTTATTGAAGCGATGTCCGGCCAAAATCATGTGAAAGGCATACTTGCGAACCATTGGTGGCTTCATCTTGACGAAACAATGTGCCGCCTGTTCCAGCAACAGCGCGCTCCTCAAGTCAGATTCCTTTAGCAACACAATACATAACATGATTATTAGACAAGGGCATATGCCAATAAATAATTTTTGGGTCCTAAAATCATCCAAAGATTTAATTTCGCTTGTAGAAATTATAATAAAATTTTTGGGGCAATTACGTTAGGGATTTAGTGCTAAGTTAGCCAGAGATAAAAAACCCTGCTACAAGCAGTTTCATACATAGCACATACACTTAGCACGTTGTCCACCCAGTACGAGTTAGCTCGTACCATATCCAGTCATTTAACATGGCGTGTAGGCGGTCAACGTGTTAACAGTACAATGTCACATTGCACAAAACCATTCGACGTTGACTAAATCCATCTCCTGGGCAGCTTAACATTTTACATGACCATTCACAGTAGACCAAATCTCAATCTGGGGCATCTTACCTCGCTCCAGGGCATCTTACCTTAGTCTAGAGCATCTTCTTACCTCGCTTGTCATCTTGATGAACTGCAGAGCGGCTTCAGCATAAAGACCCTTTGCCTTCAGAACCTCAGTGCTTAGGAGCGTAGCACGTGTAGCAAAGTGTGGAACTCTGTAAATCACCAACAACAAATTTATAATATATACATATTTGCATATATATGTAACGTCGCAATGCACAAATCTCAACGATCTCAACCCTACCACAGAAAAAGATAATGGTAAGCAGATATTCACAGCAGTGCATAAAATTTCTTGATCCACCCACAATCTCTATTAAAAACTGTTTTGATTTAGAAGAATTTCAGCAAGAAGTGTCGAAGCACTAAATATCACATTGTACACTAAATATCACATTGAACACTAAATATCACATTGAACACTAATATCACATTGAACACTAAATATCACATTGAACACTAAATATCACATTGAACACTAAATATCACATTGAACACTAAATATCACATTGAACACTAAATATCACATTGTACACTAAATATCACATTGAACACTAAATACCACATTAAACACTAAACATCACATTGTACACTAAATATCACATTGTCCAATATAGTTTCAGCAGATGTTCTCTTACTTGCACGCTGCCAAGTATGTCGTTATAGTTGTTTCCATGTAATGCAGAGGATATTGACGTTGGTTCACACTGTCTTGCATGAATATGGACAGACATGCCATCTCCTGTAGAGCCAAACACACAATAAAAACCAAGTCAGTTGACCAGTGCAAAAATCATAGCAAAATCGTCTGCAAGATATGTACACAGGGCAATAAAAAAACTCCTAAGGTTATTTTGCCAATATCTTGGTCAAAAGTCAGATTTTTTATATCAAATTTTACAGGCTTAAAGGTAATTCAAATTTACGTAAAATGGCCAAATTTCACCGAAATATTTCACACAGAACAAAAGTTATATCAACTTTCAGTGAGTCCAACCTCTGTTTTTTATGATTCAAAAAACATAACGCAACAAAAAGTAACAGTTGAATTTTAAAAATCAGCATCGTCATAACCCTGCACTGCCAAACGAAACGTGATCAACCGAATTTACAGACAGTATTTCATGTCATACGTATTTCATCCCCCCAGGTGGTATAACAGCCAATCGACCTGTCTATGGGCAGAGAACTCATGGTCACCATCAGCCCCATCATATTAATACAATTAGCAACAACAATACATGGAATGAGCTGATTACAGAAGGTGATGGATGATGACAAAAAAGGACATCAGCTAAAATAAATATTCGATAAATAAAACTAGAACTGAAATGTACAACTAACCATGGCGCCTGCATAATGCAGCCATGCATGATCGCTGTTGAAATCTTTCTTGGCTGAATGGTAAATTTGATACGCCAGTTCGTACAACTGAAACATGAATGCTAGATCAGACAAACGTCTCATCTGCATTTCGGGAGCGTCAGGGGTGTACCTGTAAAAACAGAAATAGTCGTATCCATAAGCAATTTTCAAAAACCGGACAGAAGAAATGAAAAACTTTTCAAGGTTCTGAAAACACAATCAGTACCAAGAAATTTAATTACACCCACATACAGGGTTATTCTAGTTCAGCTCAACCAATGACTCCTACAAGACCATCTACAAATTTGCTGAAATTTGAACCACATGTTGAAATATACATTGGATGCAAAAAGTCAAAAGTCTTTATTCATTCATTCATTCATTCTGAGCATTTATATAGCGCCCCTTCAAGAAAATACTCAGAGGCGCTCCCAGCCCAACCACGACCAAAGAAAAAAGACTTGAGAGACCTGTAGAACCCAGCTGGATGGACCACAAGTAGAGAGCGAAGCGTAACCGGGAGGTCATTCCAAACTGTAGGCCCCACGACCGAGAAAGCACGGCGCTGCTTAATAGCCAAGCGAGCCCGTGGGACCAGAAGCTCTCCCCTGGCCGAAGAGCGAAGCACGCGACGCGCTGCAACGTCAGAGACTGGACAGCAAAGATCACGCAAGTATGACGGAGCACAGCCAAGGACACAGCGAGAGACCACAGCAGCATACAATATTTGTATAATATTGTATAATATTTGTTATACAATATTTGAAACACTTTCCAAGATGAATGGATTATGTGACACCCACCCTCCTTAGTCTATAAATTGCCCTAGATTGCCTCTTATAATAATTACATTGAGTTTTCATAAAGGTCATAAATTGCCATAGTAACCTCTTAAAATAATTGCATTGTGATAAAAATTGCCATAGTAACTACTTATAATAATTGCATTGTAATTTCATAATCTATAAAAATAAGGGCAGTGACCTCTTATAATTGCATAAAAGTTGCCATAGTAACCTCTTATAATAATTACATTGTGACTTCATAATCATAAAGGCTATAAATTGCCATAGTAGCCTTCTGTAATAATAGCATTGTAATTTCATAGTCTAAAAATAGATGCAGGGACCTCTTATTATATAATTGCATTGTGATCTCATAAAGGCTATAAATTGCCATAGTAACCTCCTATAATAGCTGCATTATGACTTCATAGTCTATAAACAGAAGAGTGACCTCTTATAATAATTGCAGTGTGATGTCACAAAGGTTACAAATTGCCATAGAAACCTCCTGCAATAATTGCATTGTGATTTTCATAGTCTATAAATAGACTAAAGAGTTCTTAAAATAATTACATTGTGATTTCATACAGGTTACAAATTGCCATAGTAACCTCCTTTAGTAATTGCATTGTGACTTCATGGTCTATAAATAGATGCAGTGACCTCTTATAATAATCACATTGTGATATCATAAAGGCCATAAATTGCCATAGTAACAGGTCTCTTATAATAATAATTATTGCATTGTGACTTCATAATCTATAAATAGACTAGTGACCTGTTATAATAATTGCATTGTGATTTCATAAAGGCTATAAATTGCCATAGTAACCTCTTATAATAATTGCACTGTGACTGCATAATCTATAAATAGACTAGTGACTGTTATAATAATTGCATTGATTTCGTAAAGGCTATAAATTGCCATAGTAACCTCCTGTAATAATTTCATTGTGACTTCATTCAATTATATTATAATTAAATTCTGTTAAGTCTGTTCGGACCTGAACGAAAAACAATATACAGTTTTATCTAGCAGAGACGAGGCTTAAAAAATAGCAGCCTACAGTAAAATTAAAGTCTTGTAAATGACTTTAGCTACAGTAACATCCTACATTATGACCCTGCACATATTGATATCTTAGCAAGGAAATTTATGAGAACATTCTAGCACTCAAAATGGAATTAAATAAACAATTTATCTCGACGTCTTTCAATCAACATCTTGATAATTAGATAATTAAATACTCCGTAAAAGGGGTCTTAGGAAGTCTAGCTGTACATACCCATTAGGAGGGGTCCATAAAAAGTACGAGAAAAACAGAGGGAGGGGTAGGAAAACATAATTATCTGTGTACATAATATATGAATAGGCCCTACACAAACGCAATATACGCACACAACGTTTGTGCTGTTTGTGATGATGGCAGGGTTCGTCTGTTTGTTCCCTCCAAACCATTTCTTAGTCGCACTGAAGAACGACCGATGCAAACCTTTTCTCGTTGTCAACTAAAACAAACAATTCATTAATACGGTAACAATAAATAGTAATAACGATGACTATTTCTATGGCGCCATAGCTCTATTACTGCCAAAAACCAATTTAAGCAAGCACCTTAAATATGTGGAACCACACACCAAAACCAGCGTTAAGGTGATTTTGCAACGTATTGAGTTTGATACATCATTTCAATTTTAGGTCGTGTGTAAGGCTTCAAAGTGACACAGAAATTATTTTGCTATGGCTTTATTCTAACCTAAGATGACCCATTTAAGATAAGATAAGAATATTCTTTAATACACCAATTGCTATTCGCATTTTGGTGTACAAACATGGTATAATAAACAAACATACATAATTTCTATATCCAAATCAATGTCAAAATGTTTTCAAATAGCACAATATCCTAGATCCAAAGTCCAATATAATATTTTTTTAAATCGTAATTAATTAATTAATTAGTTAAACTTAATTAAAACAAAATAATATGCACATCCAGAGCATTAGAATAGCTTCAAAACTTGTCCATTTCAACCAAATAAAATATACATTTTTTTAAACAAATGTACTTTTACATTAAACTTTGTACAAACACCAAAAAACACAAACAAACCATTTCCACTAAATATCTCCGATGTGCAACTTCCGACTTAATACCGATGTCAGTGCGGGCCGCCGCATATATTCTCAATATATATTTATTCATTTTACACACTGCTTCAAACTCACCTGTTCATTCAGAGTACGTATGGTCTTCTCGGCCCAGAAGATGAGACCTCGCACGATAAACTCGTTTATGAAAATCCTCAAACGGTCGTGGTCACTGAGCGTCAGGCAGGCGCCAAGCGGAACGGAACGAACAGACTTGGTTGTCACGCTCTGATCGACGGCATTCGATCCGCTTGGCGGTTTTGCGACGGCATGGTTGGCAGAATGAGACGAGACGCTGACAGCACTGTCGGTGTCGGATATCAGCGGATCATAGATGACGCCGGTTTCAGGTTCCAGCGGATGACATATGACCTGCGACGATGTCGAAGAGTCTGTAAAAGAATGCAACGGTAATAGTAATTACGACAATTTATATGGAGCCGCAACACGGCAACATCTGTCACAGGGGTGCATTACAAAGCTAACAATAAATTTTTCCTGATTAACTCTGTGCTACTATAATTGTAACCAAAAACATGGATCGACAAGAAAGACCTGAAAGAGATGAATAATGACATGTCAAGAGCAAAGGATCTCATCAGAAACAAAGAAATTTGGAGAAGTCATGTAGGAGCCTCATCGTCGTCACTCGACTGACGGAAGAGAATAAAGAAGAATTGTATGAACTGGTGCCGCTGTGTTTTTTAGTTTACATGATTACTGGTGGCCCTATCAGCGGGATCATCCATCCGTTCTGGGTCTCCCCTTGACAACCACAAATAATGTTAATCATTATGATTTCTGCCATAATTTTACTATGTTGGCACAGAAAATAAATTGAATTTAAACGAGAAACCTAAATTAGTAGAGACGCAAAGTGATAATAGCGCTAAGGCTGAAAATATGTAGATACCATCTTCAATTGCTTCCAATGCTAAATCAACGTCTGTCGTCACAGACTGGAGAGATCCCTCCGTGACGTGGCTGGGAAACTCGTCCGTATCCTCCTCTCCAGGACGTAGGAATGATTCAAATTCTGCAGATTCCTGTCACCAGAGGACAGCACAAACATTCAGCTAACAAAAGCTTAACCCTTTAATGCCGAGATGGTAGTAATGGTATGGGGATCCTATACCCTCCGGCATTAAAGGGTTAAAACATCTACGTTACTTCGTGAGTTAGGTAAAACCAGACAACAGAAGAAAATCTCTAACAAGTTTTAAACACAGATGAATTCTTACAGTGCATGAACATTCAGCATAAATGCATACTGTACATCCTGCATGCATATTACTTGATTTTTTTAATGCAATCTACTTTTCATTTAAGTATAAATGCTTGAACAAGTGACTTCCTAGAAGTAACGCGCTACCAAGGATGTCATATAAATGTACAATGGACCTCTTCGTCCCTCGTGTGTGATATGCCTTGGCTCATAGCTGGGCATTTCCTGTGATAGGTCCCTTCACATTGAATTGGATTCCCCTTTGCTATGGGTTAAGCTCGTGTCTGGGCTCTTCCCAACATCCTCTCACTGTCTCAAACGCTACTTTTTTCCTGGGGTTTCTGTGCTGAAAGCATCTCTGAATAGTCTATGCTGCGAGAGGCGCTATATAAATTTTAAGATACTATACATACAATTGACTAAAGCTGCACAATGTGCATATGGAGTAGCTGCATTAAGCAGACCTCCATTAGACGTACTTAGTAAAAGGCGTCCACCTGTTCACTGTTTTGTAAGGCGCCCTTTTTAAGGCTGTGTAATGGGCCTAATGGCGTCACATAAATTGTTGTAATAATTATTATTATTAGGTGCAATAGAACACAGAATGACCCATACACTCATTTCCTGCTTCTGAGTTATAAAGCGACTCCACGGGTTCGGCATGTTGACCGTATCGCTTGGACCCGCGTTCGCCGTGGGAGAACGAGAATTGATGTGCAGCAGATGACATGCCTGAACACCATACTTTGTCTTCAGAGTCTGGTATATTGTCTCCACTCTGCAAGGATATTAAAGTAAAATTATGGCACTTAAACAATAGAAATGGTTTATAAATCATTTCACAGACTGCAAAACAATGCTCGGTTGTTTGTAAAGGGATCGTAAAAGGTTCAGCAAGCAATTATATCAGTGAAATAAATTTTAAACGAACAAGATATCAAACAGAGAGATTTGAATCTGCGGAGAGAGTTTAGTTAATATATTTTTATCTATTCGCTTAATTTCACACTGACACAATGCAAAATAACTACAATTCATAGTATGAACGGATGATATCAAATTATTGCAGGAGTCAAATTTAACAGTCTACAGTCAACAGGGCACTCGTCAAGTCCTAATTTTACCAACACCATCTGCTGAATGGAAGGTCAAGAGAAATTTAGTTAGATGTAAGGCAATCAGTTATTAAGATGTTTGAAAGCCAATAATATACTAATAAGCAGGGGCGCAGTGGTGTAGTGGTGGCATCATTGCCTTGGAGCTGGAAGGTTCGAGGTTCGAATCCACCTCGCCGTGTAAGAACCTTGGGCAAGTCCTTCACTCACAATTGCCCAGCACTTCGGCGTGAAACTCCGATGCAGTGTCCACTCTGCATTCGGGAGCGCCACTGAGTAGTGAGCTTGAAGGGGCGCTATAACAAATGCACATACAAACAAACAAACAAACAATAATAAACAGCACCAAAGATGAGATGAATTTTTTTAGATAAGAACGCATTCTTACTTGGCTTCCTCCTGTTCAGCGACATCATGAACGAGAACATAGTATCGCAAGATGTTAGGCATGAACCATTTCGGGAGTTTATGCGGTTGCTGATGCTGTTGAACGCTCTGCTGGTGAGTCAGCTTAACGAATTGCTCGATAGGATCAGCATTTGAAGACGATACAACAAAAATACCTAAGAGGATCTTGTTAAGGAAAACAGCGATCATATAGACAACAGTCCAGTTAGTGGTTCCCCATTCGATCTTGTAATGCACAAAATGGCCACTGTTGATTAAACATCAGAAGTTGTTTTTCTCGCACTTGCTATAGCGCCCCCTTCAAGGTCTCTACTCAGAGGTGCACCCAACAACAGCATGGCTACTGCATCGAAGTTTCACGCTGAAGCGCATGAGAACTTGCGAATGAAAGACTTGCTCGAGAACCCGACATGGTGGATTCGAGCCTGGAGCCCTCCAGTTCCAAGGCACCGAACTCACCACTACACCACAGCGCAGTGTCACACGCGTGTGGCAAAACGATTGACCCAAGTTTCTCTGTTTCACCCATTCACAGCATATGGCACTCTAGAGTCTAGCATGTCGTAGTTAGTGGCTGCAAAGCAGTAAAAAAAACAGTCACATAATAGAGCCTTTATACTATGATAAAAGGGCATTGAGCTGTATTATGTAAAGTATTTCATAATCATAAGCACCACAATTTTAGAGGAAAATAATAAATAATGGATAGGAAGATTTAGATTAGATTAAAGATAAATCATATTTTTGGCATCGGAATGCGATCATTCATTTGTATCATTCATTCCCACTTAAAGTTTGATGACAGTGAAGAATTGAAGGTTTAGAATTCATATAAATCATCTTTGATAACTTCCATAAACATGGATGGATATCATATAGCCTACACGATGCAATGAAGGATACACGCAAGGTAATGTCGCAAGAACTCATGATCGGATGGGTAAGCTATCTGCAAGAAGGCGGTTCTGTAGGCTTCAAACCATGGAGTCGTAGCTAAAACAAAAACACAACATTCATTAATAAATGACGTTTATTCACCACCATTGACGTTCAGCTTCCCAGGATTCAAAGGCTTATCCAATAGGGACAGGAGACCCACCAAATTATGCCATTCCATCGGATCCGGAAAGAAACAGAGGACAGAAAAAATGGAGTAAACTTGTCATGAAGTGACCAACCCTCAGACCGAGGAAGATTGAAGACAAAACATTCAATGGGGGAGGGGCAATGGCGCACTGGACAACACGCTGGCATGGAGATCAGCGGACTCGAGTTCGATTCCCGACGAGGGTGGGGAAGAAGAGAGATTTGAGATCAGTTGTTTAGGTGGGATAGAAGCAAAGGCGTACGGGAGATTTCAGCAGTAGGGGGGCAAAGATTTAACTTCTGCCCGAAAACCAGACTTGCCCGAAAGTTGAGGACCTTTTTTTTAGTCGTCCGGGGGTGTGCTTGCCCGAAAAACCAGACTTCCCCGAAATGTGGGGGGCATTTGCCCCCCTAGACCCCCGCCTCGTACGCCTATGGATAGAAGTTACTGTGGAGAATCAGCAAATTACAGTAATACTGCATATATATACTGTAAAGATCAGATTATTTACTGCCACCTTTCCTACTGAAACTGAAACTACATACTTCACAGAATTATGATTACACTACATTACAACAAATGAGCTACACGAGCAGCGTGAAACTGTTAATGTTGGATGAAGCTTCGCAGTATAGCGTGCATACCATCTAGCTGCAGGTCATGGTTGCCCATGGTAACCACGTTGTTAGGCATCATGTCTGCCGAATGCTGCGGAAGTGAGTGCGATACGACGTCGTTGAGGAGCTTCCTCGCGAGAACGTTCTGCGGAGGATGGTTGTTCATGTCATGTACGACGATGTGCAAGTTTCGAATCGGATGCGAAACGTTGTTTGGATCTCGGATATGCGCTGAAAAACAATACTCGCATTTAAAAAACAGCAAACCACTGACAACTCAGCCATTATGCATGTATGCATGTAGCATGCATGCATGTATACATATTTTGCATGCATGTATGGTATATAGGTATGTATGTATGTGCTCACATATTCTACAATTACACTATATGCACATAAATAAAGTTGTAAGTGCGCATAGATGAATACACTAAAGCACAAATATACATGTTCCATGCATACATGGATACATGTAGGTTGTTTGTAAGCATGTAGGTTGCAGAGCAAAAAGTTTACAATCTGGAGTCATTCATTGCATATAAGCATGCAAAGCAAAGTTAATTAAAAATAGTATTCAGAAATTCCTGTCTCATTTATATGTATGATACACATGTGCCTACCTATAGTGTACACAATTAGTTCCAACTCAAAGACACGAGCTACATGTATGCTGTCCTTAGATTGCTAGCTTCCAATATTGGGCAATGAAACCAATGCCCTTTATATTTCAAGTTCTGTAGCACCAGTACTAAAAGGTGGCATAAATATAATCGTTAGTGTAATACGATGTCTTATCACACAAACCTGTCGAACGTTAAATGTTTACTAGACTCTGAGCTACAAGCGAGATAGGAATCTACAGAAGTTACTTCTCAGGCTAAGCAGAAATTCATTAACAATTTCAGAAATACGAATTTTAAAAAGGAGTTTAATCACGAACCTTCCGACGTCAGTCGGCAGAATGGCTGGATCAGCTCGACGAAGGAAAGTCCATTCTTCTGACAGACAGTCTCAACATCTGAGCTGCACAATACAGCAACCATGGGAGAGAACACATCCTGAATAAACTCCCTAGCAGTCTCCTTGCACTGTGCCATCGAGTTTAATATTTTGCTAGACGAACCCTGGTGAAAAAACGCCCCAACTGTGGGGCTGAAAGCTAATAAAGTTTCTGGTTTATGTAGATTTTAATTGGAGGCGTAGCTCACTGCAATCGCATCTCCACACCATCGGCCATTTTACACTATCAAGGACGCGTTTTGACGTCTACTACTCATGTAGCGCGTGACTTAAATAAGGTAAACCGCTGTTGTAAAGAATCTTGCTCAGTTTCCATTTTGTTAAATTTCCGCGGTTAAATTACATTTATAGTTAACATAAATATCGACATGTTATCTATACTGTGCTCTGGTTCAGCATGTTATTATGCTTCCGTAGGCTAGGCCTACATTTTTTCGCAGCGATAAGAATTTTTGGCATCCTACATTATGACCCTACCCTGCTCATGATATTTTATTGGGCCCTTAGCGATATTCTCACAAACGCGGTATGATTGTCTGAAACAATCATAAATAACACCAATCTCAAATACTAACAGAGCAATCAGCCTGCATTAAAAACGGCACTAAATTAATCGCAAAGTACAAAGCACATCTGCATGCTGGTCCACTGGCCATCAATGAAGGGGAACGCTTTGCATGCACATTTTTTTTATCAGGTCTGAGTTTTTAAAGCGACCTAAAATTAAAATAACTATTATTACTTGAACCAAATCAGTAAAACAATTGTTCGACTATATTTTTTGCCGATTTTATATTTTGTGAGGCGCCGGAAAAGCAAGGGAGAAAGTTGGCTGGCTCTTACGCTGCTTCTGTTTATTAATTTTACGGTACGCGATAACGAGTTTCGCCGTCGTTCCGAAGGAATGCAGCATTGCAAGTCGTTGATTGGCATTGGGAACCTGGGACAGCAAGATGCTGAATGCTATTTTAATATGCTATTTTTATGACTTTTAATTTTTGGATTATCTAGAACAGTCTGTAGAGGAAATTGTTCGTGTATTTAATCTTTTTATTGCACGCTAGGTCTGGAAAAAACAACTTGGTTTGCTATTAATAGTATTGTATTCTGAGCGATATTAAGACTTACTCGTTCAGTCTCGTTGGATTCAAGTACATCTTCTGTATTTCTATATGACCAGTTCATGGCATTGGCTTCGTATATTATTCAAACGTTACAGCATTATTGTTCTTAATGAATCCTACTTCTAGTTTGGCAGGAATCCTTTTAGTCGATCCAGCTTCTGTTTAGAAAAGGATGTGTATAATCTATCCAGCTTCTATTTAGCCAGCAATTATTTTTCACAATGGAGCTTCAATTTAACTAAAAATTGTCGTTCATCAATCCAGCTTCGATTTCAGCGATGTTGTTTTCATAAATCCCACTTCCATTTAAGTGAAAATTATTTTCATCAATCCAATTGCCATTTAGCAAGAATTCTTTTCATCAGTCTGACTTTATTCAACCACAACAAAGCCCACGCAATGGTGAACAATTTGGATTAAAAAACCAAGTTTTTTAGATATAAAATGCAATTGTGCCATTAGTGCTTTTTTATTATTGTTGAAAATTGAATTTTAGTATGTCCCGTGATGTAATGCGCATGTGGCTGGTTGATACATTAAAAATACATGACGTATTGCTGAAAATGGAATTTTAGATCGCCTTTAATGCACTGAGTTTGATATTTTGTGATGCAGACGATCAGGCAACTTCTGAAGACGATGCCATAGACCGCAGAGTGTGAGCACCGTCCACTCAAATTCAGCGTTGCGAGCAAAAGGACTCGTTTTGCATGGTCACATATGCGTCCAGCATCAGAGGACCATTCTTCAATTCAACACAATGAATCCCCCTCCAGTTCCCCCGCACGCGGACGTCTTTTCCGTCGGGGGCGTCCGGACGTCCTCGACCCCCGAAAAGTCGTACAGCCAGAATTTTTCGCGCACCCCGAGTCGACGCGAGCCTCCACCCATTCCGCCCCACTCCCACTCCGTCGATGCAGACTTTGAGGTGAAGGAGGAGATGCGTCAGCGGGAGCTGGAGGAACTCCGAGCCCGGGCGGCCCAGATGGAGAAGACGATGCGGTGGTGGTCGGACTGCACGAGCAACTGGCGCGAGAAGTGGAGCAAGGTCCGGAACGAGCGCAACCAGGCTCGCGACGAATGCCGACAGCTGCGAACGAAGTTGGACTCGATCACGAAGGATTTAATAAAAATGAAGCGAGAGAGGGACGAATTTTCCGTGAGCGTTGACACTCTGAAACACGAAATGGAGACTGGGAGAAGTTTAGGCGAGAACTGCCAGACTTTGCCGCCGTTGATCAGCTCAAAGGATCTGAAACTTGTGTCGGACATTGCGGAAAAACCGTACTCGGAAGACGGAGCGGAGAAGAGGAGCGACTCCAATCGCAGTTCCACGGTCGAGCCGTCGTCGAAAGCAGGTGTGCTCATGTGTTTTTCACTTGTTCATGTTGCATGAATTCGGTATTCTCTGATAAATTCGTAAAATGGAATAGAATGTTTTAAAGCATGATGCTATGCAACTGTCTAGAGACGTATATTGTTGTGCAAAGAGTCATTGATTGATTGGTTGATTGATTGGTTGGTTTGTTTGTTTGTTGGTTGGTTGGTTGGCTGGCTGGCTGATCCTTGAGACGTAATAATATTAGGGTGGCCCTGTTAGCGGTACCGGTACCTTGCATTTTTTGGGGTTTACCTTTTGATGCCATTACATCTTACCATTTGAACTACATGCTTGTGCAATGTTATGTGTATACGGTGAATCAGTGATCAATAAAGTATAATTGTTGATTGATTGATTGATCCTTGACGTAATTAGATGACCCTGTTAGCGTAACCTTAGGTTTCTTTGAGCTTACCTTAAATTTGACACCATAGCATGTGACCATCTGAACTGCATATATGTGCTTTTACTATGTTATGTGTATAAGGTGATCAATAAATCTGATTGATTGATTGATTGATTGAGGTGGTGGTGATGCAAAGTCCACTTCCGATGGTGGCAAAGATTCGTCCAATAATAGCACAAATTCTCTGATGAAGTTGGTGGACAGCTCTCCGCTGCAGGAGAGTGATGTCTTTCAAGAGGAAATTGTTGCGTTGAAGCAGAAACTTGAAGAGTCTCAGAAAGCAATGACGTGCGAAAGAGAGTGAGCATCTTTAAATTTCTACTGTCGTTCATCTCTTTAGAAACTCGTGGTAGTTGCTTACGTTTGCTGCACTTCTTAATGTATCAGCAGGAATTATAATTTACACCTTAAGACCTACTATGTCTGTTTGTTTGTACGTGCACTTGTTATAGCGCCCCTTCAAACTCTCACTACTCAGAGGCGCTCCCGAATGCAGAGCGGACACTGCATCGGAGTTTCACACCGAAGCGCTGCGCAATTGTGAGTGAAGGACTTGCCCAAGGTCCTTACGCAGTGAAGTGGATTCGAACCTTCCGGCTCCAAGGCAACGACTACACCACCGCGCCCCACTCTCTCTGTGAGTGTACCATGGGCAATTTATGGGGAATATAAATTCAAACTTCTAAAGTGAGTTTTTTTCAAACTTTTCAAACTAGTTTTGATGCCGTGACCAATGGAACATCTGACCTTTTTTCTGGTTTATATGTAGGATTATTAGGTTTTTTAATGAGACTTCTTTGCAGTATTATTCTTTGGTTTGGCAGGTTTATAATTCCAATGGCTTTGTTGTAGTTCGTAGCTCATGTTCATTGTTCATAGCTTGTATTTATTAAATAATTTCTTACAAAAGTCAATTAAAGAGAATAGCAGATTTACTCTTGCAGCACATCTGAAATCTCCAATGTCACACTATTTAGGCACACAGTTTGCGATACGCTGAACTAGATGATAAAGGTTGCATAATATGGTTCCACTGTTTGTTTTGTTCGTGCTAAGATGTTTTAATTTTTACGCAATGCAGGGAAAGACTTAAAGTGAAGCAGGCTCTTGATGTAGCAAGCGGAGACTTGGTGTCTATGACAAATCAATATGAGGATCTGAAGAAATCCAGACAGGATGCAATTCAAGAGGTACAGACAGACTTCTGAAACATAGATTCACCTGTGTTTGACATTTTGGCGTGACCTTGTGCAAGGAACAAATTTATTTAATAATAACAATAATTTACAAACTGCTTGTTTTAAAGCTGCAGGCTTTTGAAAAATTCTATGCATGTGCACCCTGATTATAATCTTTGTCAAGCGTTCTTACTTTCCTCTCCATATGGTAGCTTAGTTGCTCTTTTTAATGGTGACGCATCATAAAATACATTTAGCATTGCCCACCTCTTTCGTCTAGGCCCAAGCTACAACAACAGCATGTACTGTGACTCCCTCTGCTTAACAGCCATGGCCTTCTGACGTTATTCCAAGTATATACAAGCGCCAGGCCTACTGGGTGGGGTGAATACTATCCAAGCCTGAGTTACTCAGGCTCCATGCTAGAAAGCGTGAAAGAATGGATTCCGCTACCCGAGTTAAGTCAGGCTAAAGGGGTTAATCTAGGGCGCTATAGAAATTGTCATTATTATTATTGTTATTATTAATCTAAGGGATTACTTGGTGAGTTTGACATAAATTCCATTGTACATTTCTTTCATTGTTTGCATTTTTCTTCGCAGATCACTAAACTGAAACAATGGAAGAAGGATCGAATGGAGCAGATGACCTCTGACCTTGAGGACGAGGCCGTTAGCGGAAGCGAAATGGACAAACGTTTGGCGGATCTGAGGAAGGAGGTTGGCAACTTGGCACATCGTTTGCATTGTCTACAAGACAATGGATTTTTTTGGCTGTCAAATAATTTTTAATTGCTTCTTCTAATGAAAGCAATGAATTATATTAGATTTTAGATTGTTGAGATGTGTTGTTGGAAATTTAACCATTCATTCATTCATTCATTCATTCGTTCATTTGAAGAATTTATATAGCGCCCCTTCAAGTAAATCCACTCAGATGTTTCCATAATCCACCCAGTCCAAACAGAGTGAAACAAAAAGTTTTATGGGGCGTATACATAAAACACTGATGAGTCAACCCTAAGTAACAGCCGCATCTCCAACTATTATCGTAACCAAACATTTATGTAGCACTACAAGGGTAAGAGGATGTACGCAGCGCTGAGAAATGCTTCATTGCTCGATGTCGGGACCTGAGTAAGTAAATAATTCATAAACAAAATATTGTTTTAAATAATAAATAAATAATTCATAGACAAAATATTGTTTTAGATATTAAATAAATAAATAATTCATAGACAAAATATTGCTTTAGATATTAAATAAATAAATAATTCATAGACAAAATATTGTTTTAGATATATTTTCCCGTATATTTGCAGTTGGAGAAGCTGCAGGCGGAGAATGCTCAGGAGTGGGCGTTGCGTGAGAAGCTCGAGACGGAGAAGTTGTCGCTGGAGCGAGAGAACAAGAAGTTACGAGGCGAGATAAGTCGGTTGGAAGACGAAATCGGTCGGAGAAGTCGACAGACGAACGTCATGATCGACCTCGACATGAAGTCGATGCAGGAGGAGCTCAACGATAAGATGAAGGTGAATCTATAGTCGCCTCACCATTACGTCTTTGTATGTTCGTATGGGCACTTGTTATAGCGCCCCTTCCAGCTCTCACTACTCAGAGGCACTCCCGAATGCAGAGCGGACACTGCATCGGAGTTTCACGCCGAAGCGCTGAGCAATTGTGAGTGAAGGACTTGCAAAAGGGCCTTACACGGCGAGGTGGATTCGAACCTCGAACCTTCCGGCACCAAGGCAGTGACGCCACCACTACGCCACCGCGCCCCACATTCGGAGTTTTAGTCTAGAAATTTGTTCCTGCAGAAATTTTCAGTCCATGCAATTTTTTCATCTATTTAACAAAGTATATTGTTCTTTTTTAATTAGTAAATTGAATTTATCGCGACTTCGATGATTTCCACTTGAATTTTCAAAATTGCTCACTTTGAGTGCTGTACTGCGTTTAGTTGAGTTCCAGGCTAAGAGCGTAGTTATTTTTTGGATGTGATAAATGTAATGTTTCCATAATTGATTCTGCTTATGAGGAACTCTTGTTGTTATTATGGACACAATATCGGATAAGCTCGCTTGAGCTTTTTTCCCTTTCAGACTAACTCTGGGAACGATCTAAATATTTTGTGTACAGTGATGTGTATAATTATGCATTGTGGAAAAAATAAATGAACTTATGAAATCTGCTTGCAAAGTTTTCGCCGTGACTGTTTTGGTTTTCCGCTCTTATGACCTCCTCTATTACTTTAAACCTGTGACATATTCTGTATAAAATCTTGTGTATGATTGACTACTTGACTAGCATGTTCGTGTTTTACAGGAATTGAGCGACCTCCGGCATGCGTATGGCAAAGTGAAGAAAACCCTACAGGACAAGACGGCGGAGTTGGAGCATGCGCGCAGCAGGTCTGAGCAGTATGAACTGGAGGTGAAGAAGCTGCGTGGACGCATTGAAGAGCTGAAACGCGATCTGGCTGCAGCAGAGGATGAGGTAGGACATCGAACGCAGGATGCTTAATCATCATGACATTTTTGAATGCTAAATTCAATAACATAATGTTCAGTTTAACCCTTTACCAGTTCATTTTTAAAATTTAAGCCCGTTTTCAGCGGATATTCTCGGGGCAAACGGGTAAAAGATTAACAATGAGAGTGTATGCACCTGTTCCATTAGGCTGCTCTCTGAAACATGCTATATGTACCTGAAATCTTTTCTTTTTGGTCATGCTGGAATCGCCTATAAGTAGTCGTATGGTGTTTTATACAACCATTCGTAAAGCGCATTTTGCAGCAAAAGCCTTTCAGAAGCACTCCCAGTGCAATCAACCCTGAGAGAAAAGAACATGGTGTATCTTGAAGGCCCTGAAGGGGCACTGTATGAATTTCATAGATAGGTAGAATGCTAAAGTTCACTGTGTCATTTTATGGAATTATTTAAGTTTTTTAAGAAGGAATTGGACATTTTTCTTTTGTTTGGCCTCGTCCAGGTTGACCAACAAACGAACCAAGTTAGGAAATTCCAGCGCAACAACGACGAATTACAGCAACAGATGGAGACACTGACAGTTCAAGTCGAACACCTTCAGGCCAGGTGATCAAACGTTTTCGCTTTCTCGTGAGTTTTCAATTGCAGTGTGGACTCGTTAGCATGACGTCATGAGTATGGACATGCATTATGATCAATAAATAATTTGTTTATTTACGAGATTAAAAGCTGTCAGAGATCTATGCAATTGGCAACTTACAAATGAGGGTTAGGGTTGCGTAACGAAGTCTAGAGATTGCTGGAAATATAGTTTATTGATTCTCACAAATTGGGTCTAAATTGGTAAGCAAACAGATGGTGAACTTTATAACTGCAGTTTTTGCTTGATTTTCTAATTTATAGAAGGCCAAAGCTTTACACGAAATGACAAAAACACTGTTAGATACTTTGGTACACATATTCAATGAAAAAATAAAGAAAATTATCATTTTTTAACTTGCGCAAAATTGGCGTAAATTTATTGTTTTTGGTGCACAATTTTTTCAGTTTCCTGGTGCAAATTTCTGTTCTCAGTTTCACCAACTGTTGAAGACTGCTTTTCTCACTTGGCCTGGATCGGGAGCGCCTCTGAGTAGGGATCTTGAATCGGCGCTATATAAATTACGATCGATTGATTGATCGGCTTTGTCTGTGTGGATCGTCGTAGGTTGCGACGATCGAAGCCTCCGCTGTCCGGATCGAGATCGTCTCTGACGAACGCGTACGAACCGGACGACGTGGAGTCGGAAGAAGTTTCGGGGGAAGACGGGGGCGACTGACCTCCGTCGGCGGTTGCTCGTCGAGTTCAAAGTTCAATTGCCGATCCTTCAATTCTCGTAGACAGTCACAATTTTGAAAAGTTTTACTTTGTCTCTCTTTCTCTGACCTCCTTTCAATGTTCGCTTCTTTGAAAATAGTTTTAGATCGCTTGATATCTCACGATGTCACGGTTTTATCGTTGTTGTCAACTTGTTTTTTTGTATGGTGTAAATTGTAATGTATGTAATTGTAACCGAACATTTATTATAGGCCATTTTTGGATGCTCGCTAGGGCATTGTAGCATGGCTGTCTATGAGTTCTTAACCCTTTAACGAGATGCGTTGTAAAGCAATGTGGCTCTTTGTTAGAGGGTTAAATGTGCGGCTTGGTACCAAGGTGGCTTTGGCTTGTGTTTACCTGTATATGCTGAAGCGCAAACCTTGCTTACGATAATTATGTATATAGATATGTGTGTCTGTAAGGGTGTGTGTGTTCTGGTATCATGTGTGTACATGGAATTTATATAGAGCCTCTGAAAGTTTTGTGTCGCTGATGGTTGTTCTACTGCATTAAACGGACAAAGTGGTGCGCTGTTAGAAAATGCTGGCCATTGTTCTTCGCTTTTTTAAAATGTTTTTCATCATTCCCATTTGAGTGCTTTTGTGTTTTCTTCTTCTTTATTATCTTACACTACTTTACGTTTCTCTCTTTGTCCTTTTCTCATCCTGATGTTGTTTTTTAGGTGTTTGTAAGAAATTCATCTTTTTAAATTGGAGATTTATGAGACTTCCGTTTTGAGAAATTGTGAAAGTGAAGTTAATTATTTCATGTATGCTGTTGCAGAAATAGGGTATGTCCTATGGATTTATGAGTTAAACGCCAAGAGTGTACTAGAAGTAAGTTGGAAACCAGTTATACATCTCAGTGTTTAGATGTCAATTAATAGACGTGTGAGTTTTATTGTATACATGGCATTACATGCATTTATATCTTCATTACACTGCTGTGAAAATCAATCAATCGGTATTTGTTTATTGGTTTATTGATTGATTGATTGATTGATTGATTGATTGATTGGTTGATTGCATCTTCACAAATTCTAAAGTAGCACCTGCCATGCAGATGCTATCAGAATTATGTTTGTGTTGGTCCTGTTGGACCATCAAGGTATTAACCTACCAAACTATGTTACCGAACTGTTATCAAAATCTATAGGACTGGACAACATTTACCTTTGGCTGCTGCTATCATGTTACTTTATAAATCTTGAGATTTATTACAGCTTTGTCTGACAAGTAAGCTTAACGGCGTAACGATTAGTTAAAGTTCCGCTGCCATGTTAGTCGGGCAATGCACCGGCCACATTAATATGTTGTGCTTTCGGTGCACATTTGAAATTGATCGGCAGCTGATGGAAGGAAGGAAGGAAGGTCAGAGATCATCTTGGTTGCTAAGCAACATGTTCATCTGCATCAGACACAGTAGCGTGAATACTCAGATACTAATTAGGTTTTATTATTATTATTACAGTGTGGACTTGTTTACAAGGAATCATCATCGTGGTATGTGCTACAATCATGATAGCTTGTAAAGCAGACCGAGTGTGCAAAGGAATTAGGCTGAAAATGTCAAAATGTTGTACTACGGTGCAATTACTGAATGATGCGTTTGTCAATATATTGTTTTAACTTATTATCTTTCGGGGACTTGCATCACTCCATGTTAAGCTAAGTGGATCATAAGCATGGGGCCTCTAAGCCAGTGGTTCCCAACCTTTTTTGACTTGAGGGCCACTTCTTCTAAGTTGGAGGACGACACGAGGGCCACTTTTTCTTAGTTGAAGGACATAAGGGGGCCACAAGGCTAAACTTCAATTAACTAAAAGCATATAAAATTGTTATAATTGGATCAAAACTGAATGTTTGATGTTATTTAAAGATGTCAAAATAAAATAATTTGAACAAGGAATGATTATGTGTACTATCCTGTCCAAATTTTCAATTTAAAAAATATTTTTGTTGATTCTTTGAGAGATGAGGGCCGTTTTTTAGGCCTGGTGGGCCACTTTTGACCCACGGGCACGGGTTGGGAACCACTGCTCTAAGCGAATCCACACTGTATAAGCCAGAAATTTATGATGTAGCTTTTGATGTTGTCCTCCATATGTGTGATTACAGAATCTTGTCTTTTACAAAGCGACATCAGCCACAACCAGCTATTAATAATTATTATTATTATTATTATGATGTTATTGTTGTGTTTATGCGATTGTTGTATGTTTGTTTGTTACACTTTCGTCTCGTCGCTACCTACTTTTGGATGTATTTCGTATCGTATATGGACAGTTTGTGATGGCGAAGTTGTCTCAGATCGTGTCGGAGAAACGGAGTGCTTGCGTTCTCAGGACAGAAGTTGATTAGTTTTTTGTAGATACTGAAATCTGTTTCATTTGGTGTAGCAAATCATGTTTTTGAACTGTGTTTCAGTTGTTGAAAAAACAGCTGCGGGTTCGAAAATTTTGCAGAGAGCGGGGGCGGAGGGTTCGAAAATTTTGCATATGGCTCATGTTTTCAAGTGCAAGTAACAAACTAATGTTAATATTATGTTAGAACGAAATAATTAATATGACGTAAATTGTGAAGTATGATATGAAATATGCTTTGTAAACAAAACAAGTTTATGAATTAAAATGATCCCACTTTCAAAAGTAGGTTTTTGCAAAATGGCGTAGAATGTAATTTACAGAATCCTTGCACTTTTATTTGCCAAAATAATTCTTAATACGTCCCGACCTTGTTGACCCAGCTACTTAGCTGAGGGGCTGGAGGACGAGCTAAGGGGTTGACCCCAAAACCCCGACAACTAAAACACAGTGTGGTTGTTAATGTTTGCGGTGTGCAGATTTACCAGAATTCTACTTTCAGTTGCGCTGTTTTGTAGTGATTTGATCACGTTGTGTTTGAAAATAATGTGTGGAAAGTGGCTTCCATTCAAATGGGCAATTATATTGTGTTGCCCCAGCTGACCAGATTTCATTACGCTTCTAATAATACATAAGAATAATTATGTCTAAATTTGTGTTATCATAATTTTATTTTAGGTTTCGTATTTGTTTACAATGTTTTTTTGTAAATACCAACCTAGAGTTCCCTTTGAGTTTTGCATACTTTGAGTTTTTATGCAGCTTTTACCGTAGACGACATTGTTGCTTGGCAGTTTTATCAAATCAAATCCTGCGAAGTTACGTGTTTTATAAGTTTTGTTTAGATTGATCAGATTACAGTACAAATGAAGTTGAAATTAATTAATATTTTGTATGTGGTACTAAAGAGGAGGTTTTCTTTCAGATTGTACCATGTCTTGCTCGCAGCGTGGAAGAAATAATTAACGTTTCGCTATGTAATAACAGGAAATAAATTGATAAAAAGCTATTGTTTATAATTATGTGTTATTTGTACAATAATAATAGTAGTAGTCATAATAATAGTAGTAGTAGTAGTAATAATATCTTTGTTTATTATTCCAAACTGACAGTATGATTGCAATTCGTAGTTTGAATGGATGGTCACAAGTGATTACCGTACAAAAGTTGAAATTAACTATTTTAATAGGCTGCAATGAAAGACACAATCAAATCCTATACTCATTCTCATTATACCCATATAACTACTAATCTCCTTGTGCTTTAATCAAGAGATACATAAAAACAACGCGATATTAAGTGTGCTATATTTAAACATGTTAAATTAATATTTGTATATGCATGTATTAATAAAACATAATGTTGTTATTATCATTTTCTATATTTACCCAAAGGTGTACTGTTGAGTGCCCAAGCTATATATTATGCTATTTTTATTATTATTATCAACTTAATCATTATTATTAGCATTGTTACAAAGGCAATGTGGAAGAAAAACAGATGGTGTTCCCTCGTTGCACTGCTACCAGTATTATTATTATTATTATTATTATTATTATTATTATTATTATTATTATAGTGATTATTATTTTTATTATAATAAAAATAATCATTATTATAATATTATTTCTTTCAGTGTTTGTTGTTGTTACGGTGCTCATCTTCAGTATAATATGATTAAGACACGTATGTGTGTGTTTGTGCATTCGCTCATCTGCTCTTGATCGGAATAAAATACAATTCTTATGAAATGCATTTGTTGACGTCTGAGTACTTCTGTGCCTTTCCATCAGTCATCAATCCATTCACCAATCCATCCATTCATCAATCCATCCATTCATCAATTCATTCATTCATTGATCATTCATCAATCCATCCATTCATCAATCCATTCATTCATTGATCATTCATCAATCCATCCATTCATCAATCCATTCATTCATTGATCATTCACCAATCCATCCATTCATCAATCCATTCATTCATTGATCATTCACCAATCCATCCATTCATCAATCCATCCATTCATCAATCCATTCATTCATTGATCATTCATCCATCCATTCATCAATCCATTCATTCATTGATCATTCACCAATCCATCCATTCATCAATCCATCCATTCATCAATCCATTCATTCATTGATCATTCATCAATCCATCCATTCATCAATCCATTCATTCATTGATCATTCACCAATCCATCCATTCATCAATCCATCCATTCATCAATCCATTCATTCATTGATCATTCACCAATCCATCCATTCATCAATCCATCCATTCATCAATCCATTCATTCATTGATCATTCATCAATCCATCCATTCATCAATCCATTCATTCATTGATCATTCATCAATCCATCCATTCATCAATCCATTCATTCATTGACCATTCATCAATCTATCCATTCATCAATCCATCCATTCATCAATCCATTCATTCATTGACCATTCATCAATCTATCCATTCATCAATCCATTCATTCATTGACCATTCATCCATCCATTCATCAATCCATTCATTCATTGACCATCCATCCATTCATCAATCCATTCATTCATTGACCATTCATCAATCTATCCATTCATCAATCCATCCATTCATCAATCCATTCATTCATTGACCATTCATCAATCTATCCATTCATCAATCCATTCATTCATTGACCATTCATCCATCCATTCATCAATCCATTCATTCATTGACCATTCATCCATCCATTCATCAATCCATTCATTCATTGACCATTCATCAATCTATCCATTCACCAATCCATCCATTCATCAATCCATCCATTCATCAATCCATTCATTCATTGATCATTCATCAATCCATCCATTCATCAATCCATTCATTCATTGATCATTCACCAATCCATCCATTCATCAATCCATCCATTCATCAATCCATTCATTCATTGATCATTCACCAATCCATCCATTCATCAATCCATCCATTCATCAATCCATTCATTCATTGATCATTCATCAATCCATCCATTCATCAATCCATTCATTCATTGATCATTCATCAATCCATCCATTCATCAATCCATTCATTCATTGACCATTCATCAATCTATCCATTCATCAATCCATCCATTCATCAATCCATTCATTCATTGACCATTCATCAATCTATCCATTCATCAATCCATTCATTCATTGACCATTCATCCATCCATTCATCAATCCATTCATTCATTGACCATTCATCAATCTATCCATTCATCAATCCATCCATTCATTGATCCATTCATTCATTGATCATTCATCCATCCATTCACCAATCCATCCATTCATCAATCCATCCATTCATCAATTCATTCATTCATTGATCATTCATCAATCCATCCATTCATCAATCCATTCATTCATTGATCATTCATCAATCCATCCATTCATCAATCCATTCATTCATTGATCATTCACCAATCCATCCGTTCATCAATCCATTCATTCATTGATCATTCACCAATCCATCCATTCATCAATCCATCCATTCATCAATCCATTCATTCATTGATCATTCATCCATCCATTCATCAATCCATTCATTCATTGATCATTCACCAATCCATCCATTCATCAATCCATCCATTCATCAATCCATTCATTCATTGATCATTCATCAATCCATCCATTCATCAATCCATTCATTCATTGATCATTCACCAATCCATCCATTCATCAATCCATCCATTCATCAATCCATTCATTCATTGATCATTCACCAATCCATCCATTCATCAATCCATCCATTCATCAATCCATTCATTCATTGATCATTCTTCAATCCATCCATTCATCAATCCATTCATTCATTGATCATTCATCAATCCATCCATTCATCAATCCATTCATTCATTGACCATTCATCAATCTATCCATTCATCAATCCATCCATTCATCAATCCATTCATTCATTGACCATTCATCAATCTATCCATTCATCAATCCATTCATTCATTGACCATTCATCCATCCATTCATCAATCCATTCATTCATTGACCATTCATCCATCCATTCATCAATCCATTCATTCATTGACCATTCATCAATCTATCCATTCATCAATCCATCCATTCATCAATCCATTCATTCATTGACCATTCATCAATCTATCCATTCATCAATCCATTCATTCATTGACCATTCATCCATCCATTCATCAATCCATTCATTCATTGACCATTCATCCATCCATTCATCAATCCATTCATTCATTGACCATTCATCAATCTATCCATTCATCAATCCATCCATTCATCAATCCATTCATTCATTGACCATTCATCAATCTATCCATTCATCAATCCATTCATTCATTGACCATTCATCCATCCATTCATCAATCCATTCATTCATTGACCATTCATCCATCCATTCATCAATCCATTCATTCATTGACCATTCATCAATCTATCCATTCATCAATCCATTCATTCATTGACCATTCATCCATCCATTCATCAATCCATTCATTCATTGACCATTCATCCATCCATTCATCAATCCATTCATTCATTGACCATTCATCCATCCATTCATCAATCCATTCATTCATTGACCATTCATCAATCTATCCATTCATCAATCCATCCATTCATCAATCCATTCATTCATTGACCATTCATCAATCTATCCATTCATCAATCCATTCATTCATTGACCATTCATCCATCCATTCATCAATCCATTCATTCATTGACCATTCATCCATCCATTCATCAATCCATTCATTCATTGACCATTCATCAATCTATCCATTCATCAATCCATCCATTCATCAATCCATTCATTCATTGACCATTCATCAATCTATCCATTCATCAATCCATTCATTCATTGACCATTCATCCATCCATTCATCAATCCATTCATTCATTGACCATTCATCCATCCATTCATCAATCCATTCATTCATTGACCATTCATCAATCTATCCATTCATCAATCCATTCATTCATTGACCATTCATCCATCCATTCATCAATCCATTCATTCATTGACCATTCATCCATCCATTCATCAATCCATTCATTCATTGACCATTCATCAATCTATCCATTCATCAATCCATCCATTCATTGATCCATGCATTTGTTGTTCCTTCTGCTTTACCAGCTTAAAATTCCTCTTTCTATTCTGATATCCTTTCTGCTCCTCATCATTCTCTTTCTCCTCTGTTACCCAATCCTCATTCCCTTTCACCTCTTCATCCTCTTCCATTCTTCCTCCTCTCCCTTTCATGATCCTTCCCACTTCCATTCTGTTCTGCTTTGCCCTCTCCATCTCCTGACCTCTCATCTTCTCTTTCTATTGCTCTCCTCCTGTCATCCTATGTGACTTTCTTTTCCTCTCGGCCTTCCCTTCCACTTTTCTTCGTCTTTTCTCTCAGTCATGGTCCTGCTCCACTCTCTCCTCCTCCTCCTGTTCCTCCTTCTCTTTTCCTCACTCATTACTCGCCATTCATCATCCTATTGCTTCCTTTCTTCGTCACCTTTCTTGCTCCTTCTCCAGCTCGTTGTTCTTTGGCTTCGTCCGCAAAGAATACGATGAGAGATAAACAGAGAGAGACACAGACAGACAGACAGACAGAGACAAAGAGAGCAACAGACAGACAGAGACAGCAAGAGAGAGAGCAAGAGAGAGATACTGAGAAGTGAGACATAAAGAGAAAGAGAGAGACATACAGATCAACAGAGATTCCGAGACACAGAGTGCGCGAGAGACAGAGCTAGAGATAGAGGAAGACAGAGACACAGAGACAGATAGAGACAGGCAGACAGACAGGACAAGAGATAAAGAGACGTCGTTGTTGTTCGTGGCGTGTGTGTTTCGTCTCTTCTCGTCTGTAGAGGTCAGCAGCAGCAGCAGCAGCAGCAGCAGCAGCAGGAGATAAGATGGATCCGAAAATAGACTCTGCATCTGCCTCCCCCCTCCGCTGGAACAATGGCCTCTTCCGTTTGGTCTAATTACACGCAAGTTATCCACAGTAACAGACCAATTTAGACCATCTCTGTCTCACTCTGTCTTTGTCTCAATCTCGTGATGACGATGACGATGATGATGACGACGACGACGACGACGATGATGATGGTACTGATGACGATGACGATGATGATGACGATGACGATGATGATGATGATGATGATGATGATGATGATGATGATGATGATGATGATGATGATGATGATGATGATGATGATGATGATGATGATGATGATGATGATGATGATGATGATGATGATGATGATGATGATGATGATGATGATGATGATGATGATGATGATGATGATGATGATGATGATGATGATGATGATGATGATGATGATGATGATGATGATGATGATGATGATGATGATGATGACGATGATGATGATGATGATGATGATGATGCTGATGACGACGACGACGATGATGATGATCATGATGATGATGATGATGATGACGATAATGATAATGATAATGATGATGATGATGGTGGTGTGCGGGTGGTGATGGTGATGGTGATGGTGATGACGACGGTGCTAATGACGACGACGACGATGATGACGATTATGATAGCGGCAGTTTTTGTTGCCCATGAAATGAAAAACTGATGACAAACCGCAATTAGGTCGGAGTCGTGAAGATCAGTTCGTAAGATGATTGTTTACCCGGCATGAGCTTAATTAACCCATTAGTGCCCAAAGTGGTAAAACCCAACAAATTAAGTTGTGGTTTCAGTAATCTCAACAACTTGGTGCAGTAACATGGCTGATAACTTATTTATTGATTCGTGCTACATTATCAGTACTTTCCATACTGTCCGTTATAACGGACGTCGGGCACTAGCCCAGTGCTTAGGTTGCCATTGAGAATTAAGCCTACTTCTTATTTCATACAGTGCTTGGTGAATGTTTTTGATGATTTGCAATATCTATTTACTTCATTACCGTAGCTAATTATCTTCATTTACCTAATGTCAAGTGCAGGGCACCACCTTATTTGAGAGCGTTTCATGTATTGTGATAGTGCTTGTGGCTCTAAGGATAGAGGTTTCCATCACATTTATCAAGCCTTGCAATGGCAGTTTGTGTTTCCTAGTACAATGATTACAATCCAATGATCGTTACCATCGCATTGTACATCAGGCTTACAGGACTGCAGCAGCACGTTGACCTTGGGTGGATGGTACGCCAAGCACTTGAGTACTGGATGGTACGCCATGACACTTGTGTACACTTACGGTACATCTGTTGCCTTGAGTCAGACTTCTGCTGCCTTAGTAAACTTTGTAAGAGATACCAAGCTATGTCACACAGGTAGACTGATTGGACATCACAATTTCCGTTGCCTGATTCATATCATGTTAGCATCGCGCTGATCTTACTTGTCAACACATTGCCCATGCGTTGATTGTAGAGCAGGAACATGGAAGTTTGAAAACAGACATGGCCTTCTTCTGGCTGTGTGACTATTCCTGCACACGACCCTCGTCCACCATCCTAGAAGTTCATGCTCTGAAGACTAACTATAGGCCTACTAGGGATTATGCTCTATACAGGGTTGGCGCATCTTGAACCAAGTGCAAAACAGGGGAAATCAGAAATCAGCCAAAGCCTACGTCGGGAGGGGATGGTCGGCCGAGGAGAGGACGGACAGGGATTGAGTCCGGTCTCCTCTTGGGGGGTGGGTAAACGTTTCTTACAACACAGCGATCACGCCAGCAAATAATCAGTATAGTGAGGCGTGATACTAGTTTTTTGCACCTGGCTGCTATATGGGTTTCAAGGTAAATTGACCTGTGTACATGCATGTTCCTCAAGTACAGGCTCCTTCATCACATGTCCCACCGTACCCAAACTCATGTCAGAAGTGCAAAGTCTACAATATTCATGTCAAAATATTGAGTCGCCAGTCTGAATAAACTGTATACATAGGCTGATGCTTACTTCATATTACAAGTAATGCAACGACGGTGGTAATTGCTGGAACAATGGCGCATAGAGACTTACTGTAGGAAACGTCATCTCTGGGCTAGTGCCCGACGTCCGTTATAACGGACGCTTACATTGCAATCGAAATTTCCTTTGGAAAACTTGCGGCAATTGGGATAATATTTTATCAGGATATTGACCAATAAGGCTACTACAAACAACATTTACACTTTCTCTAAATTCCTCCTCGTTCAATACCAAACATAACTATAATAGCTAAGGGTAGCGAGGATTTTAGACATGCTGCAATAGACACATTAGCACACGCAATAAAATATTTCTAATCCACATAATCCAGCAATCAAAATAGTGGAATCTATAGCCAATTGACCCACCAATTTTAAAAAATAGTGATGACTATATTATACTGTTAGCTCTAATTTTGGCAACGTGTTTTCTGAGCGTCCGTTATAACGGACGTCGGGCACTAATGGGTTAAGCCGCCGAGCGTTCGATGCTAAAGATAGACGCATAGTAGTAGGCCTATAATACTATGCTAATATTATGCTATCAAAAAGAAACCATTAGATCTATTCGACGGTTGTTCGAAGGTTGCTCTTTTCATGCGATTTAGCATGGATGCACATTACACACGCTGGGTTTCTTCTCCTTCTTAATTAACCTCTGCCTATCGACTTCGTTTTGACCGAGCGTCTGTGAAGAAACTGGTTCCCGCGACTTATATCCCATAGCTTTGCGGGCGCTGCAGAAGTTCCGAGTTTACCAGTTGGTGTAGCCTATAATAGGCATCGCTGCCCGCTTGAAGCATTTGCCACGCCAATCGATGAAGTAATGCTGAAGCTAATGGTGGAATAATACCCTGCACGAGTCCCATGGTAGAACAACACAAGAGTATTAGATCTATAGCGTCTCATTTCTCGCTCTCTGATCCGTTGATCCGACAGTAGTCGATGAAAACCCAACGGGACCCAACTCCAACGCAACGCAAGACGCCGTGTATATATATATATATATATATATATATATATATATAATATATACATATACATATATACATATACATATACAACATACATATACGTATACAATATACATATACATATATACATATGCATATGCAACATGCATAACATATACATGTACATACACATACACATATATATATATACATATACATGTACATATATATTTACATATACATATACAATATACATATACATATAAAAATATATAATATTATATAAAGTCTCGATCGTTTGATGTCAGCTTATATTACACCCTTCACTAAATTCTACAAAAGCTCAGTCACGCCATCACGCGTCGTGTGCGTCAACAACATTGATACTGAGATGGTGACAAAACGCTGGACAAATATTTAGAGATCGTAAAACTATCTTCTTGTTATAAAATTCATAAGCATACACGCGTATAAGCCTCTTATAGAGGAATAGGCTATACACGCATGCATGATGTAGGCCCATGTAGGCCTTTGTGTATGTAAGCCTTTGTGTATGTGTGCCATGCATGTATCATGCATGTAGCCTATAGGGCCTACATGTAGGCTGCGCATGTATGATGCATGCCCTTGCATGTAGACCTATTTGTTTGATAAGTGCATGTTAATTGGATTCGTTTTATTTAAATTATAATTTATTTAAAATCATGGGAAAACGTTTCGATGTTAGGTTTAAAGTCCCTCTCTGATCGTTTGCATTCCCTCCCGTGTCCCAGCCAGTGTTATATTCGTTAACGGAAACGATAAGTCGAACTGAAAATAATCCATTCCGTTAACGGTAAGTGTAACGATAACTGAAAATATTCTAAGAACGAAAACTGAACGGAAACGGAAATAAATGATGCCGAACTGAATAAAAACTGTAACGATAATTAAAATCCGAACGGAAATTATACACATTTATGACTAAAAATATAAATGAAGTAATTTACTTACTGACTTAAATTAGCGGTGAACCAGTCTTTCGTTGGACTATGTTATAGAAATGAAGTAATTTACTTACTGACTTAAATTAGCGGTGAACCAGTCTTTCGTTGGTCTATGTTAAGAGAAAGTCGTTAATCTCGCGAGATTTCTCGGTATATAACGGTATTATCGTTCACAGTGTTGTCGTTCAGCGGTTCTTTTCGAGAATGTCGTCAAGTTTAGCTCATTTGTTGTCCGGTAGGAAAAGGGAGAGTCCAGTTTGGGATCATTCAAGTAACTACGTTGATTGAACTCGAAGTAAGATTAATTAAGAATGGTAACCTGAATTGAAAGTATTTAAGAACTGTAACGTGAACTGAAATTTTTTAAGAACTGTAACTTGAACTGAAATTTTTTAAGAACTGTAACTTGAACTGAAATTATTTAAGAACTGTAACTTGAACTTGAACTGAAATTATTTGTGAACTGAAACTGAACTGAAACTGAAATTACTTCCAGCCGAACTGAACTGAAACTGAAATAGAAATTATTTTGTGAACGAAAATAACACTGGTCCCAGCATTGTGGTTCTGGCGACACCATTGTATCAGTGTATCAGTGGGTGACACAGACCAATGCTCGTGAATAAGCTAGTGCCCTGCGCTTGGCTTTCAAATGGCGCTTTAGAAGTTTGATTAGCTTACGATTACAATTACGATTACGACTCGATCTTTAAAAAGAACCAATTATCAAAAAGAACCCATTATCGAAAATAACCCATTATCGACTTGCTAATTATTCAAGATATATTTATATATTCGCGTGCAGTGCTGTTCTTTATTTCAAGTATGATATGAAACCAGGTTCTTCGACATGTCCTTCACAGCCTCACAGGTAACAGCACACTGTCAACTTCTTAATTAAAAAATCAATTAATCCGGTGCATTATTTTCATTGTTTATTGATATGAGTATCGTAGACTTGTTCAATAACGAAATTCGCTTGAGCTTTCTCACGGGCGCCCGCAGATAATAATTATAGTTGCAGAAGGGGCAATCAAACACAATGGTCATGGTTAACATTAGTTAGGAACTACTTGAATGATGGAAAACAGGTAGGGCCTATTTTAGAAGATGGGTATTCTTCAATTCATACAGGTTCGTTAAGGGAAAATTTAGAAGTAGCAGTAGCAGTGGCAGTAGCGCCGCCACGTGTAATTTGAGCAGGTCATGGTAGCCAGAACCGGATTAAGAAATGTGGGAGCCCTGTTCGGAAATTTGGGGGGGGGATCTTCGATAGAAAAATCTGATGACTTTTTAGTCGTTTGGTCGAAATTTCTTCTCAATATACCGATTTGCCCGTCCGAAACAGCTGCTGACGACCTTTTTTTAGTCGTCTGGTCGAAATTTTGTAAAAAGATACCAATTTTTCCCTTTCAAAATTTTTATTTTCTCGTGTGTGGGGCCCCCTAAAGTGTGGGGGCCCCTGTTCGGCCGAACATGTTGAACATGCCTTAATCCGGCCCTGATGGTAGCAATTCAACAGGTTGCGGTCTGGGAATTGTGAACAAATAATTGGGGTTGGGGTTGGATTATGATCCACCTGAAATTGGGGTGTGAAAAATATACTTTACCATGGGACTCTAAGAAAGACTGGGAGGTTGAAATAATGAAATTAAACACCGGCAATTCTCACCCTGCAGGGCAGGTTTACGTGTAGATATTAGACGTCAAGAAAAAACATGCAGGCCTAGTAGAAATTCCAAAGAAATTTTGGCAGGTCATAAGGAAGGTCGAGAGTAAAATAGGCAGTAGCCTATGTCAAAAGAAGTAGAAGTAGCAGTAGTACCTGTGGTTTAGCCGCCACTGGTGTTTATTCATTACTGCATGAAAATTTGTTGGACATCATAGAATAGTAGGCTAGTTTATAAATGTGCAAATATCCAGTGGGCAAGTACCCCTCTTGCCCTTTGCCTCTCATGGTTCTATAATAATTATGCGGGCGCCCATGAGCACTCCTCCCCCGTTTGTTCTATGAGGTGAGCAGGTTCTCGCAGGATTTCGACGACATCTTTTTCGATCCGCGAAACAGCTTTGCAAAGACTCCGTTTCTGCACGGCTTCGTCGACAGGCATCCCTTCCCTCGTTCCTCCTCCTCCGCCTCTCCACATCCTCCTCCTCCACCATCTCCTCCGATCGTTGAGCTGGATGCCCTCTCGATGTCGATTGTCGGCCGTCTCGGATCAGTGGAGACGGAACCGGGCGTCGCGGTCGACTGGCGGTGCTTGTTCAGCTTCTTCTGTCGGATGAGGCTGAGGCGGATCTGCTTCAGCATCCCCACTAGAAGGTCGTCGACTTTGTGGTTCAAGATGGCCGACACTTCGATGTACTTGCAGTCGTTACCTTGCGCCAGGCCTTTACCCTCTGCAAAGACAAGTTGCACTGTTAATTTCAATGTAACCTATCTGAATCAGTATATGATTGATTGATTGACTGCTTGGCTTATATAATTTATATTTATATACATATACATCTACATATTACATATAATATATATATAATATATATTTATATATTCAGAGCAAGTAATGGGTCGGTTTATTTCGGTGATGTCTGCGCTTAGTGAAGCAGTCTCCATCTTGACTATAACATTAAAATTAATCAATTAATCTTGAGGTGTCATATTATGTTATTATGAAATATAGATATTTATGATATATATATATATAAATATATATAATATGAAATAGATATAGCCTATGCCATAATAATTATATATACCAGCGGTTCCCAACCCGTGGCCCGCGGGCCAAAAGTGGCCCGCGAGGCCTCACAAAATGGCCCGCCAGGCCTCAGCAATGGCACTCATCTCTCAAAGAATTTACAAAAATATATGAAACAATTGACAATTTGGACAGGATAGAAAATAATAATCATTTTCTATTACAAATTATTTTATTTGGAAGTCTATAAACATCAAACATTCTACTTAGAATTCATTATAACAATTTTTATATGCTTTTAGTTAATTAAATTTTAGCATTGTGGCCCCCTAAATGTCCTAACTAAGAAAAAGTGGCCCTTGTGTCCTCCAACTTAGAAAAAGTGGCCCTACAGTCAAAAAAGGTTGGGAACCACTGATATATACCATAATTATTTGCATCTATAACTGAAGCATCATCTAACCGAAACTTTGACGTCATCCGCACGTCATATCTGCAACTGCATTGTGCAGAGGATTATGGGTATTTTTATGGCCGTTGAGTCGAAAGTTTTGAAACAAGGAAATATCGTCGAAAACGACATAAATAAAATAATAATCTATTACTTTTTCGGTGTTAAACTAAAACGCGAGGCATCACCGGAAATCCGGTGGTGAAGTGTTTCGTCGTGTTCCAGTTGGTGATAGATTTCGTGTGAATTTCGATCGATTTCCACGAAAAAGCAAACGGAGAACGATGATAGGTCTAATGGTGGCGACCTGAGAGGATTTATTCGATTTAACTGAAGTAACGCTTGGGTTCGTTTATCTGCACCATTGTATGGAATACTTCCCAAATGCATAAGGTAAGTACGTACATACTCTGGTATTTTCATGTATGGATGTGAATGCATTGTATATGCAATTATGCATATTACATAATTATGACTAGGCCTACTAGCTGGGGTACTATACCGTACTTGGCGTTGCACGGGAAAATTCTGGTTTTTCGCCCATCCACGTCTCACTGCGCTTCCACTCCGCCCAGTGTAAGAATTGTGGAAAAATAACTGGGGGTTGGACCCTTATCCACTTGGAATCGTGGTGAGAAAACAAGCTTTAACATGGGACTCTAAGAAAGACTAGGGAGTTGAAACCCCCAACCCTGACTCCACCTTCCACACACTCCGGTTCCACCCTGACCACTCCACCCATTTACTCCACCCCCGCCCCTACACCGCCTCAACCCGAGGCGGTGTGGGGCGAACTATAATTCTACTGACCTTCTTTGCCAATCATTCGCGATCTCTCGAGGTCGCTTTTGTTGGCAACGAGGATGATCGGCCGAACGTTGTTCCAGCTGTCCTTGATCGCAGTCATGACGTCAGACGCCTTCTGGTACGATCGTCTGTCCGTTATCGAGTAGACGATGATGTAACCGTCGACGTCATAATCACGCCACACGTCCAACTCCTGCAGTCGTCACAACACGTAATTATTATACGTCATCAGCCAACACGCTATCTATATAAATAAAAATGTAACTCTTTCGGACCAAGGATCTCGGAAGCCTCTTGACCGACTTCAACTCTTTGACCGAGGGGGAGGGGAACGGGAGGGAAGGGGAATGGTGAGGGGAAGGGGAGGTCGAATGGAGATAGGGACGGGTGGTTGGATGCTCTTTTCAGCCACAGCAACGCGTGGCCGGGTACGCTAGTAATATTATATAGCTTTAAGGGGAAACTAATTGGAAACCGGTTCTCCGCATCTGAACAGCCATTCTCCGTCCGATGCTAAATAATTATTAACACACCGATGATAGAGTTCGCGTTTTATTATACCGACCGCGCAGAGGTTGAAACGCCGGATTAACGCAAATGGAGCGGTATTCGAGGTTGGTGGACAACCTGTTAAATTCTTAACCGTGGTGACATCGTTTTATGTGCAATGTGATTGTCGACATATTATCACAAGCACCGGCCGACCTTTCGCCACACTCAGTCACATAATTATTAGCAACGTTATTGCCTTCGTAATTAGCATAATATTATATATTACATTATATTCATATATTTTATATATAGTATATATTATAAATTATGCACTATTGCACTTATAATTAGAGTATGGCAATAATATAATGTGCACTCATAACTAGGTCTCTTTATGGCAATCACTACGTGACGTTTACGCATCTTTCTCACCACGTGTGCACTGCCGTGCACTCGTTACTTCGCTTAGGCCTCTAGCTATGAGCGATTATTAGGTCACGTACCCGAAGCCACGAACACACATGCACACACTCAAGCACACACGCACACAAGCGGACACACAAGCAGATATACACATACATGCACACAAGCGCACACACACAAAAGCACAGACACAGGCACACAAACAGACACACAAGCACAAGCACACATCCACACACGCATACACGCACGCACACACGCACGCACGCACATGAACACGCGCACGCACACATAGGGTAAAGGCTAAGCACACACACATAGAAAGCCATCCCTCCCTTCAGCTATGCCGATATGCTAAGAAGGACTTATATAGTTAGGCCTGTTTTTCACTATGAAGCGCTGGCGACTCCATTTCTCGGCCTCGGCATATGGGGGCGGGTGGCCAGTCCTATCCCTCACCGTCTCATCTTGCCGCCATAATACGAAGTACCCGGTCCGTCAAATTGACCTGCCGTAGCCTATGGTGGGGGCTCCTCTGACCATGGGCGTCCGCACATAGGAGCAAGAGGTGGGGCGTTTGTCCATTTATGTGAAACTGACACCTAATTTTTGACAACTACATTTAGTTTTTTCCAACAAATTTCTTCACATTTAGGCACAAAGTGAAGCTGAAAAATTACATTTAGAAACCTTTATGAAAAACGAAACTACGGTCGCAATTTCCTGCTAAGCTTATACTCAGTTTTCAAGCTCTTGCTAAAAAAATTCACCGTGCCCATATATCCTGCGCCCATAAATTATGTCACTCAAACCGTACGCTGTGTAGCACTTACATTTTCGATAAATCACGCGCGCATGTCAATAGCATGAATTCTTAAGGCAAAGAAGACTTTGCTGCCTCCGTATACATTTCTTGGATTCCATTTCATGACCTTACGGGAGGTTAATTCGTTGGTTGATGTAACATAGGTATATGACATCAGTCGGCGTCTCCATATATATTATATAGTCCCTATAGACAGAATAACTTATATAGTAATAGTAATTACTGCTGCCAATCGCTAAACGTAGCCTACGTGCTCTCGGGTGATTCTGATAAAAATAATTATATTATCATCGACGGCGGTCGTATAGTTTACGTATTTGCGATTTTATTGCTGAGTAATTAGTTCAATAAATCTTTCTATTATTGAATAATAATTGATTCAAAGAATTTCTTTCTAAGAAGAAGAATCTTAGGATGATACAATGCGCTTGTCGCAAAACAACAGACGTACAGAATTTACACATAAATATATACATTATACATATACATCACAACATAGAATAATATAGGCCACAATTATACAGGGTGCGCCAAAAAAAAAGACCCCCCTAAGATTTTTGCCAATATCTTAACCAAAAGTAAGAATTTTGAGATGAAATTTTACTGTCTTAAAGACAATTCATATTTACACATGATGGCCAGATTTCATCAAAATATTTCAAACAGAACAAAAATTATGCCACTTTTAGGGAGGTCACCCACCGTTTTTTGACGATTCAAAAACGCGACGCAACAAAAAGTAATAAAAATTCAATCTAAATATTCTGGCTAATATCTTGGCCAAAAGTAAGAATATCGTAATGAAATTTTACAGGCTTAAAGACAATTCATATCTGCATATGATGGTCAGATTTCATCAAAATATTTCCAAAACAACAAAAGTTATACCACTTTTAGTAAGAACACCCCCCAATTTTTGACAATTCAAAGACGTAACGCAGCAAAAACACGATTTTATTAAGTCTCATCTCAAATAATTATTATAAAATAGCCTTGATATTGACAGATGATCATTATTATTACTATTAAAAAAATAAACAGGGTACCAGCGTAGCTGCACGTCACTGAGAAGTCACTTAGCAAGATGACAATCAAATTGTTAAAATTAGAAATAACAAGGAATCTGTCAGATAGTCAACAGGTCCATCAAGAACTCTGCATAGAGACTCAAAATAAGTCTTGGCACGGGTGGTGGGCACATTGAACACAAGTTGTGAAGCACTACCAAGTTCATTTGACAACAGTTATTTGTGATGAGACTTTAAAATCGTGTTTTTGTCACTTTTTGTTGCGTTTCGTTTTTGAAACGTCAAAAAACGGTGGGTGGTCTCACTAAAAGTGGCATAACTTTTGTTCAGTTTTAAATATTGTGATGAAATCCGGCCACCATGTGTAGATATGAATTTTCTATAAGACTGTAGAATTTCATTTCGATAATTTTATTTTTGGCCAAGATATTCGCAAAAAACCTAAAACAAACTGCGTTTCGTTTTTGAAACGTCAAAAAACGTGGGGTGACCTCCCTGAAAGTGGCATAACTTTTGTTCTGTTTGAAATATCTTGATAAAATCTGGCCATCATATGTAAATATAAATTGTCTATAAGCCTGTAAAATTTCACTCGAAAATTCTAAATTTTGGCCAAGATATTGGCAAAAAACCTAGGGGGGGTCTTTTTTTTTGGCGCACCCTGTATATATATATATATATATATATGTCTGAGTGAGTGTGTGTGTGTGTGTGTGTGTGTGTGTGTGTGTGTGTGGTTGTAGGTCTGTGTAGGTGTGCGTGAATGTATGTTTTTTGTGTCTCTCCCTAGGCTTTTGTGTATACCTAGTGTTCGCATACATACATACATACATACATACATACATACATACATACATACATACATACATACATACATACATACATACATACATACATGCATACATACATACATACATACATACATACATACATACATACATATGTAAAGAGGCTCAGTGGACTCTTTTAAAGCCAGGCTAAAATCACACTTGTTTGCTAGGGCTTATCCGGTGTAGCTGGTTTTCTGTAAGGCGCCCTTGTAACGGCATGGCTGTGTTACTGCGCCATATAAATCGTCGTAATTATTATTATTATTATTATACATACATACATACATACATACATACATACATACATACATACATACATACATACATACATACATACATACATACATACATTCATACATTTATACATACAAGCATACATACACATATACTTGCATGCATACTTGCATACATACTTGCATACATACTTGCATACACACATAATCACATGTGCATACATGAATTAAAACTAAAATGCACCATAGAGTGGCCATCACTCTAAAAGCGTGTTATGGTCGTCTTTACGCTTGTCTATCGAGATATAATCGTGACATGAAGTGATGTTTAGAAAGCTTACTCTCCATAATTATATTCACTGTCGTCAATTGAACAAAAGCTGTTTTCGTCATCTCTCTAAGTGACGTCGTTTGATAGATATCTCTCTTATGCTCTTTTCGTCTCATGTGCTTAATTGCTATTATACCTGCCGCTGCAGTCTTATATTTCCCATTTTGGTGATCTTGCAGGATGCCTATACCTGCCTGCCTGTCTGTCTGTCTGTCTGTATGTCTGTTTCTGTTTGTTCGTCTCCTGCCTTCCCTTCTATTTGTCTATCTTCATGTGCCTTGCTGCAGTCTTCCTTCCTGTCTGTTGTATACCTGCATGCCTTTCTCTGTGTCTACTTGCATGCCTGTTTGTATCTACCTGATTTTCTGTCTGTCTGTCTGTCTGTCTAGACGCCTGCCTTTCTGTCTGTATATCTGCCTTGCTATACCTGCATTTCTTCCTGCATGTCTGCCTGCTTGTATCAGTGTATGCCTTCGTTCCTTCTTTCCTTCCTCCTGTCCCATACATGCCTCTGCATGCTTGTTGCTATTTAACAACACTGGCATATATCACAGATGATTAGTGTCGCCCTCCTCCTTTATCCAGGCCTGGGGCTGGCACTGGCAGAGCGCAACCAGTAGCGCATGGCCATCCAATCCTCCTCGTACCTCTCCGTTTTCTTTTGTCTCCTATCCTGTCCGCCAGTCTCTTTGTACCTGTCTCTATGGGCCTATCTCTGCTTGCCCACAAATGTATTTGTATGCATTCAGTTTAAACGCAATGCACGACCTCTGCCGGTCCAATGGGAATCATTTGCAGTAATTACCAGTGTCCCTAATTAATTAGCCTAAGTATACAAGGTATACGTAATACAATTATACATGATGTCCACTGGGAATATTTATATCTGACTCACCCCGGAGTAAGGAAGATCGATGAACTCCATGATGGATTCCTCACCGTCGAGTAGAACAGGCACTGTTATTTCACGGCCGTCGTCTGCGTTGTTTTGTGCAATGAACAAAAGAGAAAGACAAACACAATGAACAAAAGAAAGAGACAAAGCAACATTCTGAGACAATGCCTACAGGCAGAATACAATGCGTTATTGCTATTGTTATTATTATTGATTAGGGATATATTATGTCTATTGTTGGGTTGGATCAATTGTTGACGACTGCATGCGGTTGGAATGGGAGACGACGTTTCATCGTCCATTAGTGATGAGAAACAATGGGAGGTTAGAAGGTGAGGGAAGAATGAGTGAATAAGTAAGCGAACAAGGAAGGTGAAAGAATGAGTGAACTGAATAGGTTAGGTAGCAAGTAAACACGGGAATATGTTATTAGGTACTGCATAATTTATAGAGGTTTGCTGTGAGTATGCGTATGCATGCGCCTGCATGTTTGCACCTATGTATGTGTGCGTGTATTTATGCATAATGTATGACATTGTATGTATGCATCAATGAATAAATTAGCCAATCAATGAATCGATCAAAAGATTTTATATGGATAGCACCCCTTCAGGATATCTGCTCAGAAGCACATATAAGCATATGTATAAGTACCGTATACAGGTATGTGTAGGGCTGTAGGGTAGGCCTACATGTAAGTTTGCATATATTGTATGTGTGTGTTTGCATGCGTTCGTGAATGTACGCTTATAATATTATATAAATACATGTATATAATATGTATACAATTTTTTGTCATCGTGTTTGAATATCTATGTAAGTGTGTATACATTTGGACGCATGTATTGTATAGGTCTACACTCAATACAAAAGCATGTTTACATGAATGTATGTGTGTCACGTGCGTCTACATTCGATGTAGGTGAATATTTACAATCGAGATCAAAATAATGGCCTGGATGCGCTGGCGATTGGCGTATAGTAGGGGCTCTATACAAACGTTGTCACACTTGGATACAGAAAAATGTATAATCGATCAATAATACATTCAGTCAGGGTCAGAATAGACTGTAAATCATGGGAAGCTTGCTTTACAGAGACTGTTGTTCAAATGGACATTTTCCTCAGGCGTATCTCTTCTGCCCATGTACGTAAGTATGTATGTGTGTGTATGTCACTCCTTGAAGGTTCTACTCAGAAGTGCTCCCGACTAAAGCGCGGACACTGAATTAAGGTTCACGCCGAAGCGCATGAGCATTGAGCAACTTGCAAGTGAAGAACTTGCTCAGGGTTTTTACCTGGCGGCTTGAGGTGGATTCGAGCCCACAAGCTTCCGGTTCCAAGGCAGCGAACGTACCCCTACACCACCGTATACCCCACATGTTTTTCCCCAGTTCATAAATCGCGCAGATTGCGTCTATAAGTACGACACATCGCTCGTGAAGAAGCTTGGGTCCTACTCTTGGCTGTATGTGGCGCATGAGGTAATCTGAGTCGAAGATTATTACGATTACTATTACAATTTTTGGCCAACTACTGATTAGCGATTCCAGGAAACATTGAATTCAGTTTCCGCGTTAACTATAATATTATATTCGCTGTTGACGGATGAGCAATAGGAGACTTCTGGTCACGTGCATATTAGAGGTCTATGCCTCTTCTTCCTCTTCTTCCTCTTCTTCCTCTTCCGCCTCCTATGGAGGTTGTACCCGCGGGCATAAAGGGCTTCAAGGTGCGCCTAGGATGCTGTGGAGGAGCCGTCAGGTTTCACAGGCAGAGAGTACTGACAGGCAGGTAGACAGACACTAACACGCAGATATACCGACAGACAAACAGACAGATTGGCAGATAGACAGACAGACAGGCAGACAAACAGTCAGTCAGGCAGGCAGACAGACAGGCACTAACACTCAGATATACCGACAGACAAACAGACAGATTGGCAGATAGACAGACAGGCCGACAGACAGACAGACAGTCAGTCAGGCAGGCAGACAGACAGGCACTAACACTCAGATATACCGACAGACAAACAGACAGATTGGCAGATAGACAGACAAACAGATAACCATACAGAGGCATATCCACACAGACGAGCAGACAGAATTTTTTTAAAGCTTATGCACTGAGATGTCTGTGTTCGTTTTCATTGTATTCAATTTGCTCAGAACAAAGAAACTATATGCATTGTTTAGTCTTGTATACAATAGACGAATAGACGTCTCCATGGCAAAACAATATTGACACACCCATTTAATTTTACTTCAACATTCAAAGTGGGGTGGGGAGGAGGGTGGAGTGAGGTGGAGGGTGGGGTGTGGTGGGAGGAGGGTAGAGTGAGGAGGAGGGTGGGGTGTGGTGGGGAGGAGGGTGGAGTGAGGAGGAGGGTGGAGTGAGGAGGAGGGTGGGGTGTGGTGGGGAGGAGGGTGGAGTGAGGAGGAGGGTGGAGTGAGGAGGAGGGTGGGGTGTGGTGGGGAGGAGGGTAGAGTGAGGAGGAGGGTGGGGTGTGGTGGGGAGGAGGGTGGAGTGAGGAGGAGGGTGGAGTAAGGAGGAGGGTGGGGGTGTGGTGGGGAGGAGGGTGGAGTGAGGAGGAGGGTGGGGTGTGGTGGGGAGGAGGGTGGAGTGAGGAGGAGGGTGGGGTGTGGTGGGGAGGAGGGTGGAGTGAGGAGGAGGGTGGGGTGTGGTGGGGAGGAGGGTGGAGTGAGGAGGAGGGTGGGGTGTGGTGGGTAGGAGGGTGGAGTGAGGAGGAGGGTGGGGTGTGGTGGGGAGGAGGGTGGAGTGAGGAGGAGGGTGGGGTGTGGTGGGGAGGAGGGTGGAGTGAGGAGGAGGGTGGGGTGTGGTGGGGAGGAGGGTGAAGTGAGGAGGAGGGTGGGGTGTGGTGGGGAGGAGGGTGGAGTGAGGAGGAGGGTGGGGTGTGGTGGGGAGGAGGGTGGAGTGAGGAGGAGGGTGGGGTGTGGTGGGGAGGAGGGTGGAGTGAGGAGGAGGGTGGAGTGAGGAGGAGGGTGGGGTGTGGTGGGGAGGAGGGTAGAGTGAGGAGGAGGGTGGGGTGTGGTGGGGAGGAGGGTAGAGTGAGGAGGAGGGTGGGGTGTGGTGGGGAGGAGGGTGGAGTGAGGAGGAGGGTGGAGTAAGGAGGAGGGTGGGGTGTGGTGGGGAGGAGGGTGGAGTGAGGAGGAGGGTGGGGTGTGGTGGGGAGGAGGGTGGAGTGAGGAGGAGGGTGGGGTGTGGTGGGGAGGAGGGTGGAGTGAGGAGGAGGGTGGGGTGTGGTGGGGAGGAGGGTGGAGTGAGGAGGAGGGTGGGGTGTGGTGGGTAGGAGGGTGGAGTGAGGAGGAGGGTGGGGTGTGGTGGGGAGGAGGGTGGAGTGAGGAGGAGGGTGGGGTGTGGTGGGGAGGAGGGTGGAGTGAGGAGGAGGGTGGGGTGTGGTGGGGAGGAGGGTGAAGTGAGGAGGAGGGTGGGGTGTGGTGGGGAGGAGGGTGGAGTGAGGAGGAGGGTGGGGTGTGGTGGGGAGGAGGGTGGAGTGAGGAGGAGGGTGGAGTGAGGAGGAGGGTGGAGTGAGGAGGAGGGTGGGGTGTGGTGGGGAGGAGGGTGGAGTGAGGAGGAGGGTGGAGTGAGGAGGAGGGTGGAGTGAGGAGGAGGGTGGGGTGTGGTGGGGAGGAGGGTGGAGTGAGGAGGAGGGTGGGGTGTGGTGGGGAGGAGGGTGGAGTGAGGAGGAGGGTGGGGTGTGGTGGGGAGGAGGGTGGAGTGAGGAGGAGGGTGGAGTGAGGAGGAGGGTGGAGTGAGGAGGAGGGTGGGGTGTGGTGGGGAGGAGGGTGGAGTGAGAAGGAGGGTGGGGTGTGGTGGGGAGGAGGGTGGAGTGAGGAGGAGGGTGGGGTGTGGTGGGGAGGAGGGTGGAGTGAGGAGGAGGGTGGGGTGTGGTGGGGAGGAGGGTGGAGTGAGGAGGAGGGTGGAGTGAGGAGGAGGGTGGAGTGAGGAGGAGGGTGGGGTGTGGTGGGGAGGAGGGTGGAGTGAGGAGGAGGGTGGGGTGTGGTGGAGAGGAGGGTGGAGTGAGGAGGAGGGTGGGGTGTGGTGGGGAGGAGGGTGGAGTGAGGAGGAGGGTGGGGTGTGGTGGGGAGGAGGGTGGAGTGAGGAGGAGGGTGGAGTGAGGAGGAGGGTGGAGTGAGGAGGAGGGTGGGGTGTGGTGGGGAGGAGGGTGGAGTGAGGAGGAGGGTGGGGTGTGGTGGGGAGGAGGGTGGAGTGAGGAGGAGGGTGGGGTGTGGTGGGGAGGAGGGTGGAGTGAGGAGGAGGGTGGGGTGTGGTGGGGAGGAGAGTGGAGTGAGGAGGAGGGTGGAGTGAGGAGGAGGGTGGAGTGAGGAGGAGGGTGGAGTGTGGTGGGGAGGAGGGTGGAGTGAGGAGGAGGGTGGAGTGAGGAGGAGGGTGGGGTGTGGTGGGGAGGAGGGTGGAGTGAGGAGGAGGGTGGGGTGTGGTGGGGAGGAGGGTGGAGTGAGGAGGAGGGGGGGGTGTGGTGGGGAGGAGGGTGGAGTGAGGAGGAGGGTGGGGTGTGGTGGGGAGGAGGGTGGAGTGAGGAGGAGGGTGGGGTGTGGTGGGGAGGAGGGTGGAGTGAGGAGGAGGGTGGGGTGTGGTGAAGAGGAGGGTGGAGTGAGGAGGAGGGTGGGGTGTGGTGGGGAGGAGGGTGGAGTGAGGAGGAGGGTGGGGTGTGGTGGGGAGGAGGGTGGAGTGAGGAGGAGGGTGGGGTGTGGTGGGGAGGAGGGTGGAGTGAGGAGGAGGGTGGGGTGTGGTGGGGAGGAGGGTGGAGTGAGGAGGGGGGTGGGGTGTGGTGGGGAGGAGGGTGGAGTGAGGGGGAGGGTGGGGTGAGGAGGAGGGTGGAGTGAGGAGGAGGGTGGGGTGTGGTGGGGAGGAGGGTGGAGTGAGGAGGAGGGTGGGGTGTGGTGGGGAGGAGGGTGGAGTGAGGAGGAGGGTGGGGTGTGGTGGGGAGGAGGGTGGAGTGAGGAGGAGGGTGGGGTGTGGTGGGGAGGAGGGTGGAGTGAGGAGGAGGGTGGGGTGTGGTGGGGAGGAGGGTGGGGGTCTTATGTAGACAATGACGACGCGAACTCAGCCCCTAAAAAATTCTGCCCTCGGCGACCTTATTCTGCTTTATATTATTCATTTCAGTTGATTAAATAGCAAACCAAAAATAAGTATGCATGTAGAGTGGCCAGGATATTATATATAGTGTAAGGTTTATTTATTTATTTATTTATTTACAGAGAATTTGATATAGCGCTCCTTCAAGGTTACTACTCAGGAGCGCTCCCAGTCCAACCCCGGTCGAATAAGACAGTTTTGAGAAGAGAAAGAAATGAAGTAGAAGTAGAAAGGCTAATAGGTATTTGACGAAGGATAACAGGGAGCTCATTCCAGGTCGCAGGGCCAGCCACGGAGAAAGCACGGCGCTGCCTGATTGCAGTCCGTGAGCGTGGAACGATAAGTACCGCTTGTAAGGTTGAATGAATGTAAGGTTGTAAGCTATTAGCTTTTGGTGGCTCCTGTTGCACTGTAATCCTATACTTAGTTGCTTAAGATTGTTTCAACAGAATTGAATGTGTGCAATAAACAAAGTTCAAATTAAAATTCAAAATATACAGCCACGCTATCAACCCTAAAGCACGTTTCTTAGTGCCAATTGAAGAGTTATCCCTACAGGTGAAATCATAGGCGTACGGAGATTTCAACAGAGGTGGGGGGGGGTCAAGAGGGGGGTCAAGATTTTACTTCTGCCCGAAAAATAAATCTCATTTGTTGGAATATACTATTTTTCTCAGACAAGAAATTTGAGGATCTTTTTAAGTCATCGGATTGGAATGTCGTGAAAAAAGAAAAATACTATTTTTCGTTTTTTTAAACTTTCCCCCGGGTCTGCTTGCTCGAAAAACATACTTGCCCTAAATTTGGGGGGGGGGGGGGGAATTTGCCCCAACTAGACCCTCGCCTCGTACTCCTATGGAAGAAATGACACTCCGTTGCCAAAGTAGTATAATAGCCCCATTTCCCCCAATTTCATCGATGAGTAGCAACCAATCCTTCTGTAATCTTAATCTCGGAAATTTCTAAAGCGGTGCACTTGAAACCAAGCATCGGGCACCACCTTGCTCACGAGCGCTACGTCAAGTCAGAGAGGTGGCCAAGTGGTATACCAAGTGGAAGTGTCAGTCCCGTTGCCAAACGACTTGATATATAAGAGAGATATGTAGCCTAAGCGGTTGGTCGGATATATATGAGGAGCGGAAAAGATGGTGTATATATATATATTATATATTGTATATATAGATCTACAATGTTCTACATGTATATATATATTTCTAGCTCTCCTATAGCACACATAATTATATATATATATATATATATAAATATATATATTATAGGCGGATGAGACTATGGCCACTTGTAGGAATTCCTGACCAGGTAAGACTCTGTCTGGAGTAGTGCAAAGAAAGTCTGAGAGTGCTAATTAATTATCCGTATATATACGCATCTATATAATATATATATATACAGATAATTAATTATATGTACATATACCTCGATAGATAGATGGTCTGAGAGACGTACGGGAGAGCTGTGCATATCTATCAAACTTCAGTTCAGAGTGGAACGTCGGAGGGGTGATTGATAGAAGAGCGGACGGGTCGTAGAGCTATCTATATATCACCCCTCTGCAGCAGGCGTTCCATTCCAAACTAAAGCCTCGCCATGCTTGCACTTCAAGAATGTCTTAGCAATTCTTATTAATTAATCTTGAATTAATAATTGAAGAGGAAAACGAAATTAAGGAACGGCTGCAAAAGAAAATGGATTAAAACTTGCAATGGTGGTAAGCATGTAAGTTCTTATGCATGCTGTTGAATCGATTAATTCCATATTTACCTATAATCGTCTTGCACGCATTTAGATCTCGTTCGTGAAAAAAACCTATACTATATTATGTCCACAGGCATATAATTATATACATGTACTATATCTAATTATACATCTGACCCACACCCATATGAAATATTATATAGATCTTGCATATGTACACTGTATATATATATTATATAGGCTATATACACACATATACACATAAACGACATTGTACATTAACAATGTGTAGGCCTATTATATCTCTATTATTGATTCTCTTATATTTCTTCTCTATTATATAATGTGTATATACATTATACATGTATAGTATTATATTCTGCAAATGATTATGTTTTTATATAATGTTCATGCGTGTGGCGAGAGGCTCCTGCACCTGAGGGTTTATAATAATTAGGCGCAGATTTCAGAAACGATCAATAAAAAAAGAAATCTGCAAAGATAAGACGAGAGAGTAATAGGAAGACCCTGCAGAGGTAGACATCTAGACATCTACATGTATACAGATGCTGAATGTGAGAACAATGAGAAGAGAAAACTAGAGAAAGAATGGAGAGACAGAGAGAGAGAGAAACGGAAACATATAAAGAGACCGAAAGAGACACACAAGCATGCATCCAAAGAGACAGAACGAGTAGAGTGATGGATAGACGGGGAATGGGAGAAGGACAGGGAGAAGGAGACAGGAGGAGAGACGAAATGAAAGACAAAGAGAGTGACAGAAAGCAAAAGAAAAGAGAATGGCGGTAGGCCCTATAGAACGATAGATAGAGATATACAGATAAACAGACAGACAGACAGACAGACAGACAGACAGACAGACAGACAGACAGACAGACAGACAGACAGACAGACAGACAGACTGACAGACAGACAGACAGCGGCAGACAGAGACACAGACAGAGACAGAGATGAAAGTGGAAAGAGACAGAGAAGGAGAGAAATGAGTTGAATCAAGGCCTAGATATGAATTCCAACGACATTTCCACATTGATCCTGAACAGAGTTAATTCTCCAATCGACTTCAATTTCACACTTTCACTGTCTTTGATGACATTGCCGATAAAACGGGTTGATGAGACAGAACATTCTTCCACGCATACCATGAATGCCAAGACAATTTTTGACTGAACCACTGTATTACTGTCTTTGTATTTCCACATTACATAGTCAATGTGGATATGGGAGCCCACTGTACATGTATATAAATAATTAAATATTACACAGGGGCACGTGCCATCCTTGAAAAAAATGACACCTACATATACACTGTACTTTTTAACTATAATTATTTTAAAGTGTTGAACAAATTTCTTCGAACAAAAGCTTTAATGATGCTAATTATTATACACAAAGTGAAACTGAAAATTCCTTTAAATTTAGAAGCCTCTATGAAAAAATATCCCATGTTCTTCGTTTCCTGCTCTACATTTTCCAGGCTCTTGGTAAAAATGAAACCATTGCGTTTTGTATACCCATGCACCATTGCACCTGAAAGGTATTTGCAGACACCCATGGCTGGAGAGTGCCTGGGTTTACAGTATCCATGACTCATTAATTTTGTCTATATTCTCTTCTCCAATCCTAAGCAATTAAGAGAAGGATGTATAGGATCATTGTAGCTATGAGTTACCCTTTATTTTCTGCCATTCTATTTTTATGGAGAACGGTAGCGAAAACTGAGAGGCTTACTATACTTCCTCTTATAATCCCATCCTGGAAAAGATATGGAGAGTCGGCAATAGCTATTTCCAACTCCTATCCCTCTCAGCATGCGGAAGGGATAGGATGGTGAGGAGCAGCATGTGGTAGCCATGCACTATCCACTGTCCATCACATATATTCTTTCTTATCCTTCCACATTCAGAGAGATACGAAAGTGTGTATCTGTGCAGCATTATCTCTCAATGTCTCTGTCTCTGTTTCTGTCTCGGTCTCTTTCCCTCTCTCTCTCTCTCTCTCTCTCTCTCTCTCTCTCTCTCTCTCTCTCTCTCTCTCTCTCTCTCTCTCTCTCTCTCTCTCTCTCTCTCTTCTCTCTCACTCTCTCTGATTCTTCTCACTTTCTATAACATCCATAACCTAGATATATGGAGCGCTGCGGATATGGTTATTAGAGTGGAACAACCACATGTATATCCACAGAACCGGCAGAACGTATACATGTATGCTGGCTCATTGGGTTGTAACGGAGAACTTTACGAGTCCCCTGGCGTATATGCTGATCGAATTGGACGGTGTGTTGTCAAGGGTTTGCGCCAGGATGATATGTTGCATGTTTACTTACTTACGTGGTCGAAGAATCATGCTTCAGCACGATGACTGTTATAGCTTCGAAGGGTTTTAAAGTAGTTCTTTCTCTTCAGCAAGAATCGATGAATACCCAAAAATCTTTCCGGCCGTCATGAAAGAATTTAAGTGCTGACGGAATATCGCTTTCTGTACCTGCTCAACCCATAGGCCTATCCTAAGTTTCAACGATTTCGATCTGTTGTTAAATAGTCAGCAAATGTTTGCACTTGTTTCCCGATGAGAGGCATCGGGGCTTGTGTGAATTTCCGGTGATCTTACACGTAGAAAGACAGTGAGAGAGAGACAGAGACAGAGACAGAAAGACAGAGACAGAGACAGAGACAGACATACAGACAGAAATACATACATATATAGACACAGAGACAGAAAGCGGTGCATAGATAACGATCCGTAGGGGATAGTTCCACGCCGTGTGGAGGGAAGGAATGGTGTTCCATAAAGGAGGACCCAATGGCGGCAAAGGATCGAGCTTGATTAGCGGAACAAGTGTTGCATTAAATGTGATTAATACTTCATGGATGCATCAACAGAGATCTTTGCTGGACAAGCCGACACAGTGACACTGACACTGGCACTGGCAGTGACACTGACACTGACAATGACGTCCCTCTGAGAGGAAGAGTCATAAAAATTGCAACGGTCAGTCTGACCCAGAGGTCTACATTTTTCTCTGATAAAAACACATCGCAGTTTCCGTGGCTTCCGTGCGTAATGAGCTTAATATAACGACGGTTAACTGTCAAGATGGTCAGGAGTATACAGGGTTACTTTTCTCCTTCGACGAAGTAAATTATCTGCGGAGGGTGAAAAGCATTTTTTCCCAATAATATAGACTCTTAAGTGCTATCCCGATTCATCCCCCTAATCAAGGCCGTAGCTAGGGGTGTTTTGGGTGTTTGAACACCCCCCCCCCCCCAAATGGCAAATGTAAAAATAATATAATGCATTTACTAGCACATGATGTAAAAACATGAAATTAGGCGAAAAATGGTAAGAAAGCCGTTTCCGATAACTAAACAAAGGTCGACAGAAATTTAGAAGACTAAAAAAGGTCGTCCAGATATTTTGACGACTAAAAAAGGTCGTCAAAAATTCTCAGCCGAAGAAACACCCCCCGAAATAAAATCCTGGCTATGGCCTTGCCCGTAATTTCTTTTTCGGACCCAGCCATTTGTACGATTATTTTAGAGCTAAATGCAATAATTCGCATTGGCTTCCTTAATTTGATTTCCCTTTTTTGGGCGCAGTAGAAAATTCAAAGGATTGCGATTATGGTTTCTGGCGTGGATATTATACGATCGCTTGGTCAGTCTATATATATAGGCTATATATAATTATTTATATATACATCGATCATATATATAATATATATGAAATTATTTATATAAGCTTACATCGATCATATAACATGTGTATATATATATATATATATATATATATGCCAAACCACGAATACAATCATGACATATCAATTCGAAAAAGGAACTATCTAATATCTATATATAGATGGACCGTATATATATATATACATATAATATATATACGCGCTCTCGATTTCCTCGAGCCTCTCTCTCTCTCTCAGTCCATAAATCCGCCTTACAGGATTTACCTGCCAGATGAAAATTGACAGCGTATGCAGTATATTATTTTAGATTTGTCACATTTCAACGCTGTCCGTTGAATCGAAATCCACCGGAGATCAAAATACGTTCGTGACTCATTCTGATGGTAATATGCTTTGGATAAAAATGCACACACACATACACACACCTACGCACACAGAGTCCATAATTGTATATACAAGGCACCTATTTTTTGATGGATATTGTTGGCAGATGGATACAATTCTATATATACACACACAAATAGACTGACAATGGGGTTATCCGTTAAAAAAATAATATAATATATTTCTTTGATTGCCATTTATCTCGTTCTTGGTCGAATTGTGGACTGTGGATTCAGTATTATAGGTCTATCGTTCTATAAGCGTAAACATAACATAGTAGTAGTATGTTGAGTTAGAGTAAAGTAAGCCGAACGGGGAAACTTGCTAGCATAGTATGCTCATAGAGTTATAGGGAAAGCAAATAATGTTTTTAAAACATCATAAAAAACAGTAGGTGGGCTCACTAAAAGCGGCATAACTTTTGTTGTGTTTAACATATATCGATGAAATTTGACTATTGTACGTATATATGAATGACCTTTAAGCCAGTAACATTTGATTTGAAAATTTTCTTATTTTTGGCCAAGATATTGGCAAAAGATCGTAGGAGATTACTTTTTTGGCCCACCCTGTGTATATGGACCCGATCGAAGTGCACCCTGCATACTTTATTCATTGTTTCACCTTTCCATGTCCAGTGCAACATTAACAATAAATCGGACTCGTCTTTGACCTTTGTCTTTGACCTTTGTCTTTAACCTCCGTCTTCTTCTGCCAGAGGCGCCTCTGACGGAACACAACTGAACTCTAATATTACTTTCCCTCAGAACGATTATCGATTATCGCCCCAACTCGTCAATTTCCGAGGCAATAATCGTGCCAACATCATCGGCAAATGTTCCCGTTAATATGACGGCGAATGTCACAACCCCGATAGGCGAACGTCAGCGATATAATGGCACGCACCCGGACGACTCCCTAGGATTGGCCTCCGCTGCAATTATAGGCTACTCTTCCTCCTCTGCAGAGCCTCGCCAAACTATTATCATAGTGAAGGCTATCATCATTAAGAACGCTTTTAGGAGGGGCCTTGAAAAGACGCCAAATGAATTATTGCCAGAAACTTATGCGCAGAGGCCGTTCCTCTAGAAATCAGTCTGTCTGTCTGTATGTCTGTATGTCTGTCTGTCTGTCTGTCTGTCTGTCTGTCTGTCTGTCTGTCTGTCTGCCTGTCTTTCCTTCAAGTGAAGATTGAAAATTCCTATAGATGACATATTATTATGTCGCTGAGGCTAATTTACGATGTGACCTGCTCAAACAGATAGACAGACAGACAGACGGACGGACGGACAGACGGACAGGC
>OX243820.1:29311453-29323953 GCA_945859605.1 Lumbricus rubellus | reverse complement strand
TAAAGGAGACAATTGGCGAGGTCGCTCGTCAAAGGGACACGCATCACGATCTATAGTGAACTACACAAGAACCCGGAAATAAGCCGAGTAGCCACTCAGTTGACTCTGCGGTATACATACACGCTAAGCATAATTATAATATAGACTATACCACGCACAGGTCCACTAAAGGTCGCAAACACAGTGGTTGTTAGTCGCTAGTATATAACTATCTATATTATATACACATAAATATATACATAATATGTATATATATACAATGTATTGTATCCATCAGTACCGGTATGTAATTTTGTATATATAGGTCGCCCATGTTACAACCTATTTTATAAGTCGCACAACAGAGCAGCTAATATAATATATGTATAAATAAGCTATGTGAGATGTAAATATATAATATATATATTTTTACATTTTGCATAGCTTATATACATATATATATATATATATAACATATAGTCGATGAATCCTGTTTACCATGCAAGCGATACTATGACAGAAGTGCATCGGAGACGCGTCGTCTGTACCCGTTGACTTGACATGACCATGACTCCAATATACGTCCGGTTAATTTCAAGCGCCAACATGTCGCTGCAATTTTTTACCGCGTGTTATACGCGCGATTTTACATTTGTATAACACGCATGTATTTAAGTCGTCTATGGAGGTCGCTCGGCTTATACAAGAGTTGTATCCTACATAAGGCGCGGAAAAAATGCACGACCAGTAGTCTATATTATGTTGCAAACCTAATATAGGCTTATATCAGGCTAATTGAGCCGCGAAGATGCTATAAATAACGAGGTCAGTAATATGTCGTACAGATAACACATTATAAGTCGTATTGCTAATACAAATAGCATGGTCAAAATATGTCGCACAGCTAATACATACGTATCGATAATACACAAAGCATGGTCAATATATATCACACAGGATGACACAGCTAATGCATATGTATTGTTAATACAAATAGCATGGTCAATATAATATGTCGCAAAGCTAATGCATATGTATTGATAATACAAATTGCATGGTCAAAATAGGCTATGTCGCACATTTGGTATAATAAGTTGACCAGCTACAGTAAGTCAGTCGCGTACATAATGGTACACAAAGGTCGTGGTAGAAGTCGGTTTACATTTTAAAAAATTGTGGTCGTCATAGACAACATGTCAACAAACATCGCATTGGTGTCATGGATGTTTCAAACATCGCATTGGTGTCATGGATGTTTCAAACATCGCATTGGTGTCATGGATGTTTCAAACATCGCATTGGTGTCATGGATGTTTCAAACATCGCATTGGTGTCATGGATGTTTCAAACATCGCATTGGTGTCATGGATGTTTCAAACATCGCATTGGTGTCATGGATGTTTCAAACATCGCATTGGTGTCATGGATGTTTCAAACATCGCATTGGTGTCATGGATGTTTCAAACATCGCATTGGTGTCATGGATGTTTCAAACATCGCATTGGTGTCATGGATGTTTCAAACATCGCATTGGTGTCATGGATGTTTCAAACATCGCATTGGTGTCATGGATGTTTCAAACATCGCATTGGTGTCATGGATGTTTCAAACATCGCATTGGTGTCATGGATGTTTTAAACATCGCATTGGTGTCATGGATGTTTCAAACATCGCATTGGTGTCATGGATGTTTCAAACATCGCATTGGTGTCATGGATGTTTCAAACATCGCATTGGTGTCATGGATGTTTCAAACATCGCGTTGGTGTCATGGATGTTTCAAACATCGCATTGGTGTCATGGATGTTTCTCGTTTTGAAATGGATCTTTTGTTCATCGCGACTTCTCATTCATCAACTTGCTTCATTCAATTGCGTGAAAGGCAATATTCGCTCCGCTTTTAACAATGAAAGTCCAGACTTTCGTTGTGCGCGTATAACGTCAAACAGACTATTCAAGGCTTGAGCAATGAGCAACGTTTCTGTATGGATGGACCTCGCATACATGTGAAGCAAATTCACGCTGTATACACTGAAGGCTAAAACGCGAGCCTTTGCTTTCACTGGCCTTGCAGCACTGCATGTGGAACCAGCTCTTCCTTCTTCGACACGTTACTCCTTATTAACTTAAAATTTTTCTTGCCTCCAAACTATTATAGGACGGCCTGCAGGAGAAAGCGGTCAGAGTCGCGGTCCAGTAAATCCTGTTTGCTTCCGATAATGCGCTTAGCGGCAATTAACTGTGCGATCACGCATCCTGGGTCCAGTTGGGCCAGCTGCGTTCAGCTCAAAATCATGCTCGAGGCTTTTACACACATGTCCTTCACTCGCAAAATAATGCTCATGCGCTGGGGGGGGGGGGAGTAAGACGTTGATCCACACGAAGTTGTTATGTGCAAAGAAGACCGCGAACGCAGAAAAGAGCAAGCAAAAATATTTTAATAAAAAATTGCTTACAGAAATTTTGTCATAATATATCTATTGGAGTTAATATCCGGAAAACTGAACACGATAGAAATAACTATCATCGCAAGACAACACATGGAAGACCTAAATGAATATTGCCTTTTTCTACCCCCGGGGTGAGTAGATGTTTTTCCCCATGCAGAGGCGGCGCAACGCCAGGGCATTGGAAGGGTAAATGCCCTGGTAAACAGCCTTTGCCATGGTCGTTGCCCTGCAAAAATGTTTGCCCTGCCCAGAAAATGGTCGGTCTTGGTCTATTGTCCCGGTCTTGGTCTCAGAACTATTGTCCCGGTCTTGGTCTCAGAACTATTGTCCCGGTCTTGGTCTCAGAACTATTGTCTCGGGCTTTGTCTCAGAACTATTGTGCCGGTCTTGGTCTTGGTCTCGGTGTCGAGGTCATATAGCATATATATATATATATATATATATATATATATATTATAATGTATATACTATATATGTAATGTATTTATGTATATGATCTGTATAGCGATGTTCCAATTCGCCTGCGCTGAGTCGTTACCATGGAGACCATCCATTTGAGAAGACATTTGGTCGGTTAACAGGATATAGACGAATGAACACTTGCAATTTGTTGGTATACTTAGTGACGCAAATCCTTTCATGCAAGTTCATCCGATTGGATGGAAAATCGAAAGAGGATATTATGTGTACATCCTCTACACATGACCTAATATAATTTACTCCTCAACACACCAGACTATGGTCTATGAATGAATATATATATATATATATATGTGAGCGCCTCTGAGTAGTTTTTCTTGAAGGGCGCTATATAAATGTCCAAATGGATGAATAAAAACACGTGTCTGTGTTTAGGCTTATGCACGCATGTGTGCCTTCCGATGCATGTTACGTATATAATAATTTTTTAAATACTAATCACATTTCAAGTATAGAGTTACTGTAGACGTGAACCTATAATTCTGTTGTGCGTTGGTATATTTGATTACGTAGTTTGAATAAAGAATCGCAAGCACATACATGTATATATATATAATTATATCTATATATTACATAATGTCTTGTCTTTAACCTTCCTCGATTCGAGGGTTGGTCGCTTCATGGACATGTCTTCGCCACTTTTTCCTGTCCTCCGTCTCCTTTAATATCTGCTCGAATGGTAGTTCCATCCATGCGATGACATTAGCGATCCAACCCATCCTCGGTCTTCCCCTTGCCCTTGATCCCGACATCGTACCCTGTATTATTTCCTTCTCCATACAGCCCCCCTGTTTTCTCATCAAATGACCGAAGTAAATGAGTTTCCTTCTTTTTATCGAGTTCAATAAGGTTCTTTCTGTTCCAGTTTTCTCCAATACCCATTCGTTTGTTCTTTTTTCCGTCCATTGTACTCTCAAGATCTTTCTTAGGCATTTCTATTACAGACATATCTATTATTACATAATAGATATGTTATATATACAGGGTGGCGCAGAAAAAACCGGACTATTAGTTTTTGCAATTGCATCGCTTGAATAATCAAAGTAAGTATCACTTTAAAACTATCATTAGACAGAAATGACACAGAAAAATGAGAGCGCTACATAAAATAAAACTGACATCAAGTATTCTATGGCGTTAACTATTCTTTGTACCATCATGGCGAAGCGTCTGCTGACAATTGATGATAGGCCTAAATCGTTAATTCGTGCGTTAAGACTCGAAAAAGGATGGGGTTCGCTTCGAATGATTAGAGAATTCTCACAACGACAATGGAAGCGAAATACGTTGAATGATTTGATTGAAAGGATCGACGAAACTGGTGACACTAAAAGAAAACAGGGTAGCTGTCGACCGCGATCGGTTCGTACGGCTGATAACGTAGCGAAGGTTGAGGAACTTATTTCAAGTCAAGAAGAGCAACCGGGAACAAGCAAATCTCCGAGAGAAATTGAACGTCAAACTGGTATATCTCGTAGAACTGTTCAGCGTATTACTGCCAGACATTATAGCTCACTCTGGTGACAATTTCACTTTCCAACAGGATGGAGCACCTGCTCATCGTTCACGAAAAACAGTTGCTTTTCTCACTGCTCACGTTCCAGACTTTATTGAACCAAAAAATTGGCCACCGAACAGTCCGGACTTGAATCCCGTAGACTATTCGATCTGGGGAATGCTTCAGCAGCTTGTCTACAGGCAGAGAATTCGAGATATTGAACATTTGAAAGAAGTTCTGACCGCATGCTGGGACGAAATCAGCGAGGACACTATCAACCGGGCTATTGGACAGTTTCGCAAGCGATTATCATTGGTTATCGCAGCAAACGGAGGACATCACTTTGACTTAAATTTCTTACGCATTCAGAAAACTCTGAAACTTTACAGTTCATTTAATGTTAGGCTATATTAAATGCCAAACCAATGCCATTTTTCTGTGTCATTTCTGCAGTCTAATGATAGTTTAAGGCAATAATTACTAATAGTCCGGTTTTTTCTGCGCCACCCTGTATATATATGCAGTCTATTCATATGATATAATGTTGACGCTGCAATATTGATACTCTGCAGTACAGGGACACGTGTAACTGTATATACATGTAAGTCTAGTATATGTGTTGCAATTCAGTGTCCCTTCTGGTCCATTCGTCCTGCATGGTCCTGTAACCCGATTTGAGGTTGGACATCATCGCATCAAATGGAATCAAGACCCACACGTACACGTCGTACATGTAGGCCTATATAGCCGGACGATCAGAACATGACACACATCGACAATCATACTGGCACACACACACACACGCAGGCACACACACACAAAGTCCCACATGCAAACAGACACACACACACACGCTGGCACACACACACACACAGTGTCACACACACACGCAGGCACACATGTGCACACGTAGGCACACACAGGCACACATACACGCTGGCACACACTCACACACGCTGGCACACACACTGAGGCACACACGAAGGCCCACATGCAAGCAGGCACACACCCACACACACACACACACACGCGAAGACACACACATACAAACGCCCACGCACTCACTCACGCACAGACACACGCACGTACGCACAAACTCTCTCTCTCTCTCACACACACACACACACACACACACACACACACAGCAATCAACTGTCAATATGAGTATGCCAATGCAACATTCTAACTACATGTACCTACATGTACATTGTATCCTAGGCACAGCGCTGTAAATTATCAGCTGGATATACGACATCACAGGCAACAGTCGTGTAATTAATGTAATGTAAATCTTCGAGAACTTCTCAGCGCCCACAAAAGCCACGTCAATGAGACCAGCTTATTCACCGGCGCGTGTAATCGTTGTCGCATACAGTGGGTTGTGTGATACTTTGGGGTGGTATAGAACCCGTGCAGAAAGTGACGAGGGTTCATCAGGTCCACAGAGAAAAGACGCTTGTCATCTTGAAGACAAAGTAGCTCAAATGTAGGAAAGACGATATGAAGATCTACCGGTCTGTAACCTGAGGCGGATTAAGCTATTGATGATGATGGGTCTATTTTTTTCAGGCCTTCCCCTCTCTGTCTGTCTGTCTGTCTGTCTGTCTGTCTCTCTCTATGAGATTTGTATACATAGCAGCGCATGATAATTATATTCCTGATGCTCGTCTCGAATACACGCTACATCAAATCCAGTCGGTCTGCTCACTTGCTATAAAATTTTATTATTTGACAGTGACTGATTATCTGGATTGATGAATGTGGTCCAACCAAAGTACAACGCACGCGAGGGAGGAAGCAGGCCAATTTGAACGACAAAATTGAGACAAGTTATTATACGGATCGTAAAACTGATTGTCATCCAGGGGCGGATCCACGGGGGGGGGGGGCAATCCGGCCAATGCCCACCATTTAAAAATTGCATGGGACGTGCCCCCATTTGGTTTTTATAATACAAAGAGATTACGACCAGACGACGCAAAAAAGGTAAATTTTTCCGACATTTTGGCCGGCTGTCTAAAACCGTTTTCAGATTTTTTGGTAGGGAAAAATAAAAAATGGTATATTTTTTCTGACATTTCGGCCGGATGACTAAACAAATGGGTCATCAGATTTTTTCGACAAAGATCACCGAAAGTTTTGCCCCCCCCCTTCGAAACTTTCTGTATCCGCCCCTGTGGTCATCTATAATATTATATCTTCTATATATCAAACGGCATTTCAACAATTGTCCCACAAGCTTGCCAGCGTGGATTCTGGAAAATTGCCGATAAAATGGGCAAATCTCAACGGAGGCGTGCAATGCAGCGCAAAGAACGCGTCCCAAAGTTCGTATTCTCCCAAATCCAATAAAATGTCATTTTGTGCAGTTGTTTGGAAATTTTCTAAGCTTCGTGTCTATTGTAATGCATTGCCCACTGTGTATATGGTATACGCGTCTTCATTCGGTGTCTTGAATTAAGCCAGAGGGTTCCAGGTTCGAATTCACCTCAAACCGCCGCGGGGGAACCTTTAGCAAGTTCTTCACTTGCAAAAAATATTGATAGTGCGCTTTGGCGTGAAGCTCCGATGCAGTGTCCGCGCTGTTATTGCAGGAAGTCTCTCTGAGTATATAGTGAGCTTGAAGGTGCGTTAGCAAATTCGAGATATAAAATAAGAAATAAAAATGCAAGGATAGAATAGGAATACATGCCTTTATAATGCCTAGCAATAGTTTCCAAATGAGACTTATAAGAGAATGCATGTGTCGATAAGAAATAGCCCAAGTCCAAACTGTCACATGTCTGGGTTAATTCTTTCGCCTCAACTACATGTAACACATCGAATGGCATTGCATGACATGCAGTTTTACATAGCGCCTCCACGTATAGGTTCTTTCGCACGTAGTATAATAATTTTATCATAATAATAATACCGGTAGCGTCTATTGTGCAACGTATACATATACGACATTTGACGGATAACAAAAATTAATACATCCGTATGATCCATAGCGAAGGCTGGGTGCAACGGTGCATGCACGCAAGCCTATTTTTAAGCAGAATAATTTAAGTCGATTTGCATGCATTAATGCATTTCCATCATGTCATATTAACTCAAAAGATGAATGAAATTTTCATTCAGGCTGATAACAATGGAATCAATACATCTCTGCGTTTCCGTTTCAATGCTCGTGCCTTCATTATACGCAGTCAATAACAACAGCAGCTGTCAGAAGCCGATAGAAGAACATCAGACTCATAGCAGTACTATTATAGTAGATGTCTTCGTTCTGACATAGCCTAGAGTCCTTCGAGTAAGCTATACAAGAATGGAATCCCGCAAACAAGTCTCAAACAGAATATTGCAAGCAGGCTTCAAATAAAATCTTGCAAGCAGGCTTCAAATAAAATCTTGCAATCAGGCTTCAAATAAAATCTTGCAGGCAGGCTTCAAACAGAATATTGCAAGCAGGCTTCAAACAGAATATTGCAATCAGGCTTCAAACAGAATATTGCAAGCAGGCTTCAAATAGAATATTGCAATCAGGCTTCAAATAAAATTTGCAGGTAAGCCTCAAATAGAATCCTGCAAGCAAGCCTCAAACAGAATATTGCAAGCATGCAGGCTTCAAATAAAATCTTGCAAGCAGGCTTCAAACAGAATCTTGCAAGCAGGCTTCAAATAAAATTTGCAAGCAAGCCTCAAATAGAATCTTGCAAACAAGTCTCAGATAGAATCTTGCAAGCACGCTTGAAACTGAATCCTGCAAAAAGTTTTGAACAGAACATTTCAAGCAAGCTTCAAATGGAATCATGCAAGAAAGCTTAAAATCGAACCACCTTGCAAGCATGCTTCATATATGCTTCACTTAGAGTCTTGCAAGCAAGCTCAAAATATGATCTTGCAGCAAGCTTCAAATAGAATCCTGTAATCAAGCTTAATATAGAATCTTACTAGAGCTTCAAATAGATTCGTCTAAGCAAGTTTCAACTATAGAATCTTGCAAGCAATCTTCAAATAGAATCTTAGAAATTTTATAAGCAGACTTCAGATAGAATCCTGTAAGCAATCTCCACATAGAGCCTGTTGCAAGCACGCTTCAAATAGAATCATGTAAGCAAGCCTCAAGTAGAATCTTGTTAACAGGCTTCAAATAGAATCCTGTAAGTAAGCCTCAAATAGAATCTCGTTAACAAGCTTCAAATAGAATCCTGTAAGTAAGCCTCAAATAGAATCTCGTTAACAAGCTTCAAATAGAATCCTGTAAGTAAGCCTCGAATAGAATTGTTAACAAGCTTCAAATAGAATCCTGTAAATAAGCCTCATATAGAATCTTGTTAACAGGCTTCAAGACACAGCGGAAGCCAAGGGCGAGAGAACTCCTAGCTTAAGCCACGTCGATATATGATCATGTGACTTCGGATTCTTTGCCCTGCAAGAGTAGGATATAATTATACCGGTACGCTCAATTGCACAAGCGCAGTACGTGTAGAGTGTAGACAATGCAATAGACTTTGAACAATCTCACCCTTCATGCTTGCGTGAATTTTTTATGATTCACATCAGCTCAACGATAGACGTGAGCTCCATTGTCGTGAAACCCATTCAATCTTCCCATGCAAGAGATGTCAATGGGTTTAATTTATTTATATAGTTCGCTGCTTATATACATGTGCATGTGTGTGTAGTCTATGCGCTCATTCATCAACATATAGCTCAGTCAGGCACTCATTCATTCTTTCACTCACTCATTTAAGTTATTCGTTCATTAATTCATCAATTAATTCATTCACTCTTCATTCACTCATTCACTTTTTGAAATCGTCCAAGTATTCGTCTAGTATAATAATCTACCACGCATAAAGCATGTATGTGCTCCATATAGTTCAGCAGAATGGCTCTTAATCTGGGTATACCCCCACTGCTGCATGCCCTCCATTTTTCCCCATCCCTCTTCGCACTCTCTCACGCTTTGGCAACGGATCAGTGAGATACTGACAGAGAAGGAAGATCATGCTTGGAGCGTGCTTCACCCACACCTGCATTCGCTCGATTCGAATAAATTCGCCAGCTTATCATACAACGCTTTGGCAACGGATCAGTGAGATACTGAGAGAGAGACAGACAGACAGACAGACAGAGAGAGAGAAGATCATGCTTGGAACGTGCTTCATCCACACCTGCATACGTCCGATTCGAATAAATTCGCCAGCTTACCATACAACAGTAATGAAGCTTTCACGGTACTTAAATACGCACTTCTCGCCATGCACGGCCGACTCCGATGAAAACGCCATCTAATTCATTCATTCATTCATTCATTCCGAAAACTTATATAGCGCCTCTTCAAGAAGTCTACTCAGAGGCGCTCCAAGCAGATATCTAAGCAGATATAGGCCTAACTCTTTCCATCGGCGATCAGCTAAAGTCCGTTTTAAGATTCTAGCGACGAACTGCATTGGCTTCCCTGTCACTGTTAGTATACAGGGTCGCATGGGCGCCAGAACATACGGGCAAAAAGGGCACACGCTTCCTTCGGATAACTGATATAGGATTACCGATTCCTATATAGCTGCTACCTTTGAGTTTTTAACTTATTTCTTTGCACTAAATAGGGAATGATAAATCAGGGCTGTTTTAAAGAAATTTTAGAACTGCACAACTCCTTTCCTTTCCCATCCTCCATGGTAAATTACTTCCAATCGGAGGACAATGAACGTTTTGCTAGTTTTAACTGTAGGCCTATACAGAAGTGCCTCTACAGCTGCACAAATCCATTTAGAACTGCATATTGTGTGCACAACTGCACGTTAAAAAACCCTGTGACAAAAAAGTTGCACTAAATAAAACTGATAAATCTATGGTTAGAAATCTCTATAAAAAAATGCACATGTTCCTAATTATGAGTTCTGGTTGTGCATTTCCATCTCTTAATTGCAATTAAAACTATTTTCAACTTACCATTTTATTTGGACCCTCCTGCAAGAATATCTACTGGCCCCTATCCATCCACACAGGCTCGTCGCTGAAGTGTCAAGATATTATACATATAGAGCATAGCGTTGGCATGTCATATCGTATTTTACAGATTTATATAGCGCTCCCACTCTGTGTTCTGCTGGATGGTATAGGTTGGTGGGGGAAATGGGGTTAAACGTCCCCTAAAGATGTCGGGGATGATTTAGGAAACAAAAATATCTCGTTACGTATTTTGTGGGCAGCGTATTTCGAACAACAATAGAGTTTTACCGCTTTCGTTTACTTTGGTAAACTGTATAGAATCTTTTTATCGCCCTTTCGGCTCGGTTTTGAGAACTTATGAAAACCGGTTTTACGTCTGGTTTCGCGCGATGAAAGTAATTGCGCTGGTTACCTACTTACCTATAAGCCAAGAGCTAATTGGATTTATGCGCAGCTATATCTTTCAGGTTGTGGCACTTTATCATAAGGGCTTTTAAGTCTAAGCGACTAAGTCTCATTCATGAGCGGCAGTAGCAGGCTCTTTTCAAAATGCTGTGCTCGGATGCAAAGTCTTGGTTGTTCCCGACGCCCAATTTCAGATGCTCTGCGTATATATGTAAATTGCTGGGATGACTTTTCAAGTTATCTGCATGCGACATGGAGCCTTCCTTGGTCTTTTCTTCTCTTCTGTATGCGGCTTAAAACGGGTCCTCGCTATAAAAACTGTCATGTGTTGACCGTGCGAATTATGAAAATCACAAATAAGGACCACGAAAGCATTGTATTGCTCGATAGAATTAAAACAATTGCAATAAGAATGCGTTCATATTATTCGCAAGATAGCACCCTGTTTGACCACATACGGAGGCACGTAGTATCTAGACGTAGTATATATACTAATCTTTTTTGTTTGTTTGTTTGTATGTGCACTTGTAATAGCGCCTCTTCAAGTTCTCTCTCTCTCTCTCTCTCTACCGAGTCTACTCAGAGACGCTCCCGAATGCAGATCGGACACTGCATCGGAGTTTCACGCCAAAGCGCTGGGCAATTGCGAGTGAAGAAGGACTTGCCCAAGGTCCCTGCACGGTGTCTTGAGGGTGGATTCGAACCTCGAACCTTCCGGTTCCAAGGCAACGACGCCACCACTGCACCATCACTGTGTGGACAAATGTAGGAAAGCACAAAAGAAATGAGCGATCACATTTCTGCACTTTCAGTCCTAAGCGAAAACCGCCAAGTAAATAAACAAGAGCCAATTACTTAATGCGGACATTCCGAGTTCTATGCAGCGTCGCAGATTATCGTCGACAGATGACAGCAGCGTCATTCCACGGCAATATAAAGGTCACAAAACGCAAATATGGCTAATTGGTTTTATTTTACGCCATTGTGCGCCGTATAGGCTAATGGTCCCGTGTTTTCTTCCATTGCATATAATGATGGACGAACAAGAAACAGCGGCGGTCATTGCGTATAAGACAGCTTTGGAAAATTACGAGTTGTTTACGACGAGAATATTACGGAATATTCTAGATGTGCCTAACTTCCTAAGACAATGGTCCTGCGCCGAAACCTGGGACTAATGTTTAGTCCCAGACGGAAAGCTGCGACGGTGTAAGGCGCATGGTTGGATGCAACGCGTCGGATAATAATAATACTAGCGTACCCGGCCACGCGTTGCTGTGGCTGAAAAGAGCATCCAACCATCCCTCCCTACCTCCATGCCACCTCCCCTCATCTCCCTCCCCTCCCCTCCCCTGGTACGCACTGCCGTTGAAATGTATAGGTCAAATAGCCGACGAATTAAAATGATCATTATTGTTGTAAAAGATTGCGCTTTTTCAAAAAAAGCATTATGCAAACCCGGCAATTTTGAAAAGAATCGGTCGAGGACTTTCCGAGATTCTTGGCCCGGAAAGAAACGTGCGTACGCAGTTACATTTTTATTTATATAGATTACACATGTACAAGCGGACTGTGCGTTGCTTGTTTGGCTGTAGATATTCCTCAGTATTGTTCACTGCGAAAGGAAGTGGTTGTTTTGCGATCGAAGACGTAGATGTTCTTCCATTGGCGGTGAGATGGGAAGAAGGGAGCAGGGAGTGTATAGGAGGGTTCTAAATGAGCTTTTAAACGCTTCAAAATATAGT
>OX243820.1:29248405-29311253 GCA_945859605.1 Lumbricus rubellus | reverse complement strand
GTTAATTATATAACTGCAAAAACATTTTTGTGCAATTAAAAATATATTTTTAAATGTTCATCGTATAAAAATCGACTGGGAATAATTTACCATCTGAGATGGGAAAGGAAATAAGTTTTTTTGGTGCTGTTCTAAAAATTCCTCTAAAGACTTCATGACGCTCTATTGCGCATTACAATTACATCCACATGGGATGCATCCTATATGCTATCTTACGTTGTGTAGATAGCTGGGTCAGTAACACCCGCCTCAAGGGGACGGGCTTCTAAGAATCCATCTTTTCAAACGCAACTGATCTCGCTTTGCCCGAGAGCATCACACATGTCTTGCTCGAATGGGTAAACATACACAATATTATGCGCTTCAGCAAACTACAGTATAGGCGTCGTGGTCTCTACGGCCATAAAGATATGCAGCCTCGATTTGAACCGACGGGAACCGGTTCCGACGGAACAACTCGGAACGGTTCGGAACGACTCGGCTATGTTCGGGTATGTTCGGATATGTTCGGATATGTTCGGATATGTTCGGATATGTTCGGGTATGTTCGGATAAGTTCGGCGAACACGACCCGAGGCGAACGTGTGAGGGACAAGACATTGGAGGATGTAATGGGGCTTTGGTGACGATCACGTATAGAACCAGCTGCTGCAGCTGATGCTGATGCTGTGATGCAGTGATGCAGTGATGCGGACGTACGTGATCGATACGCCTACAGATCGATATCTGATCGATAACATCTGCCGCAGTTTGTGCAACCATGCATAATATACCTACAATGTCCTACATATATAAATATGCATATTATACATATTTTACATATATATATATATATATATACATAAGTATGTACATATATGACGTACATGCATGTGTATATTCAACCATGCATATATACATACAATGTCATACATATATAAATATACAATTTATACATATTATACATATATATATATATATACATAAGTATGTACAACATTGTACATACATGTATATGACGTACATCACGGTACATGTATGTATATATGCAGCCATGCATATATACCTACAATGTCCTACATATATAAATGTGCATATTATACATATATAGGCTTATATACATAAGTATTCATACGTATATGACGTGCATGTATGTATATATAAATATACACATTTTACATATATATACATAAGCATGTACATATTATATGACGTACATGTACCGGTATGTATATATGCAATTATGCATATATACATCGCATATGTTGTGAGGCGCGGTGGTGTAGTGGGTATGATATTATGTTCGTCGCCTTGCAGCCGAAGGGTTGCAGGTTCGAATCCACCTCAAGTCACCGCGTGGTCCTTCACTCACAATTGCTCAGCGATTCGACGTGAAACTCCGATGCAGTGTCCGCTCTGTAGTCTGGAGCGCCTCTGAGTAGATAGTTTGAAGGGGCGCTCTAACAAGTGCAAATACATATAATCATATATATAAATCGTTTACATATATATATATATATATATATATATATATGACTGATCCGAAGTTATCAAGACTACATTATAGGCTATTTGGACAACATGTGCATTCCATAAATAATTAGTGTGTCAGCCAAAATTCGGTTTGAAAAAGGTCGACTAATAAGAAAATTCCATTTTATTCTGTTCAAATATCCAAACCCGAATATCAAACACATAATTATTGCGATGTTCTGCCATGGATGGTATACATAATTATCATGCCAGTCAATATCTTTACGCGTAAAGGTCAAGATCAATTAAGTTCCAGTGCGACACCCTGTTATTATACAGAGCACGGAGTCGGAGACGAGGCAGGTATAGGCTATGCATACATGTACACACCGGATTGCTTTCTATCGTGATGAGTAGGAGCATCCGGCCAATATGCAGTCGGCACGAAACGCTGTCTTTGTGTTGTTGAGGCCAAACTGCACGTGCATGACCCGTCTCCATATTATTTTGTTTGTTGTATGTGCACTTGTTTTAGCGTTCCCTTCAAGCTCTCTCTTCTCAGAGGCGCTCCCGAATGCAGAGCGGACACTGCATCGGAGTTTCACGCCGAAGCGCTGAGCAATTGTGAGTGAAGGACTGGCCCAAGGTCCTTACGCGGCGAGGTGGATTCGAACCTCGAACCTTCCGGCTCCAAGGCAACGACGCCACCACTACACCACCTCGCCCCAACAAATATTAGGAGCCAACAGAATCAAAGCGGGACGCGATGGTGTAGCGGTAAGTTCGCTGCCTTGTGACCGAAGTGTTGCAGGTTCGAATGAACCTCGAGTCATTATTAGCCTATATGTAGCGACCTTGGACAAGTTGCTCACTCAGAATATTATTGTCTGTGAGGAAGGCAACGGGAAACCACCTCACTCATCTCATCTCTATATATAGAGGCATAAAAGCCAATGAACCTGCCCTCGGGCAGAGAACGCATCGTCATCATCAGAATCATCAGAATCATATGTCAGCCACAAATCCCATGCACGAGCAATACAAACACGAAAGCAGCGACGTTACAATTACAGGACCGCACAAAATAGGCGAATAATCACAACTATTCGGCCGAATACGATTACGAATACAAATACGAATACTATTAGTGTACAAAGCAGGTCTATACCGACGAAATTCAGTCACTGTTTAGTGTAGGCCTATATACAGTGTATACTGACAAAGAATGAGACAATCGCATTGAAGATGATGCTGATCCAAAGACACTATGTATATACATGTATATATAATGCATATATAATATATATAATTATATATATATATATATATATTATATATATATATATATAGGCCTACATGTATAGTCTGTCAATAGAAGTACATATAAGACAAATGCGAAGCCATCAACTGACAATGAAAATCAAGTGTCTTAATTATTCACAAGACCACGCATGGCCTCAGTAAAACAAACTTAACTGACGACTATGACACGTGCTGCGTGTGTGCGTAGGTGTGTGTGTGTGTGTGTGTGTGTGTGTGCGTGTGTGATCGTAACGTGCGCCTCAACCATAGTAAGAAGAGGCACAGATATAAATTTAGATGTTCTATAACATGATCGCTGCAGTAGTCTTCGTCGATGTGACGGGGCGTAGGTCGTCTGGGGGTGGGGGGGGGGGGGGGGAGAGGAGGAAGCCAGGCGATATCGAGGAATCCCACAAAGGAGATGAGAGTAGGGAGGATATCATCAAGTGCCTCAATTATTCACAAGACCATGCATGGCCTCTGATCGAAACACGCACAGTGGAAAACGATAATTGCAAGAGAAGAGTTGGAACAGGAGGAGCAGGAGCAGCAGGAGAGAAGGAGAAGAACGAGGACGAAGACGATGAGAAGGACGATGAGTAGGAGCGCGAGAAGGGGGACGAGGAGCAGGGGAGAAGGAGAAGGACGAGGACGAAGACGAGGAGAAGGACGATGAGGAGAAGGACGAGAAGGATGATGAAGACGAGGACGAGGAGCAGGAGGAGCAGGGAGAGGAGGAAGAGGACTTAAGACAATGATGAGGCGGAAGATAAAGGGGGGGAGGAGAAGAGGGAAGCGGATGAAGAGAAGAAAGAAGATGAAGAGGTTGAGGGGAGGAGGTGAAGAGAAGAAAATGAGGAGGACGAAAAGGAGGAAGAAGAGAACGAGGAGGAAAAGTAGGAAGAGGACGAAGACGAAGTGGAAGAGGAGGAGGTTGAAGAAGAAAGAGAAGGAATTGGAGAACAGGAAAAGGACGAATCTGAAGAAGAAGAGGAAAAGGAGGAAGGAATGAAGGAAGAAAAGAAGAGGATGAGGAAGAACAGGATATGAGAGAACGAATGGGGAAGGAGATTGAGGAGGGGATAACGAGGAGGAGTCGGAAGCAGGAGTAAGAGGAGAAGGAGGAGGATGAAGAGGAAGAGGATAAGGATGAAGAAGAAGAGGAGGAGGAGGAGGAGGAGGAGGAGGAGGAGGAGAAATCGACATTGACTGACAATGTAATGGAAGCTTTGAAAGCTCTTGGTTATTGTAACCGCGAATTTAATGAGGCACTTGCAACGAAGATGATGAAGATGATGACGACGATGATGATGGTGATGATGGTGGTACACAAGACACTTTGCAGCGTATACATGTAGTCTGCCAAAGCGTCCTCTATGTCCATTTCATACCATATAATATATGGTATCCTATACATTATAGGCAATGAGTTGAAATCTAAGCTAAACATACAATGTCATACATGTAGGTAAATGTCGGACATGTTATTATTATTATTATCCCGATGATGAGCCATCTCAGAAGCCTTATCGAAGCGACTTTTCAGGGTCATTAAAAAAACCCAGTATGATACTGTGTCACAATAATCTTCATACAAGAATGATGTCAAGAGCCCATGGGTTCACCTGATTCAGCATATATACATACATACAGTATTACATACATACGTGCATGAATGCAAGCATACATATACATATACATATGCATATACATTATACATATACAAATTATACATATATACATACATACATACATACATACATACATACATACATACATACATACATACATACATACATACATACATACATACATACTTACATACATACATACATACATACATACATACATACATACATACATACATACATACATACATACATACATACATACATACATACATACATACATACAAACACATGCATACACACATACATACACACACATACATACATACATACATACATAAATACATACATACATACATACATACATACATACATACATACATACATACATACATGCATGCATACATACATACATACGTACATACATACATACATACATTCATACATACTCACACACATACATACATGCTTGCATACATGAATACCTACACGCAACAAACACTGAGTCGATTAAAAGTGGTTTCAGCGTTCAAATACGCAATGCACAGCACTCTACAATGTCTGCTTGCTTTTAGTGTAGATACATGTAGTCTATTGGTTCGTGACTCGGCTGATGTATAATTATACCTGTAACCAATCTTTTAATGCGCACAGATGATTTTATGAGCTAATTGCGCTATAGAAATTTAAGGACGAAATAATCGACATTCTGCCCATCCGTCCATCCGTCCACCATTCGATAATTTCGCTTTGTCTTTTAGGTCACGAAGAGCCTATTATGACCTATAATTATACCTATAGGTTTGCAGGCAGATCAATGGCGAACGCCGTATATATATATATATATATATATATATATATATATATTTATATATATATGTATATATATATATATATATATATATGAAATCCATCACAATGTTTACTTACTGATATAATTACTGCTTTCAATTAGCCTATCATCGACTGCGCATGCGCCATATGTTGTTAGCCTAGCGCATTTATATAGCGTCTCTGTACATTGTACGCGTATAGTCCTAACTCATTTAGCGCTTTTTCACAGTGTCCTTCTGACTTTTTCCTACTTAGCCTACATGTATCTGGTGACTTTCTAGTCCCTTGAAAATTATACATCCTTGTTACTGATCTAGCATTTTTTTTATAGCGTCCTTAACTTTCCTAGCACTTTTATCGCGTTCCCGTTTCTTAATGGAGGCTATACTTCAATAGCGTCCTTGTTACTCGTCTAGCACTTTTTTTTAGCGTCCTTCTTATCTAGTAGCATCTATACTAACAGTCTAGCACTTTGGTAGTGTGCTTGTTACTTATCTAGCGTTTTGCTAGCGTCCTTGTTACTCACCTAGCGTTTTTATAGCGTTTTTCTTGTCTAGCACTTCAGTAGCATTCTTGTTAATTTAATTATCTAGCGCTTTATAGCGCCCTTGTACCTATCTGTATAGCGCTTTAAATATAAATATATTTATAATATAAATATCGTCGTTGTTTCGCTCCTCATCATTATACTGTGAATGACGTCAATGGATGCAATTAGTTAATGGAGATCCCTTAATTAAAAGGTCTTTGTCGCTGTTCCACATATATTGTTTATACCCAATAATTGCAGGCTGTTAGCAGTCGCCATGACTACCACACATAGACCATATACAAGGTCTGTTTAGGCAGTGTTTAGACCTCAGCCTTTAATACGGTACTATAGACATAGTATAGGCCTAGGCCTATAGGCCATTGCAGTTAAGTGTCCTCAGCTCTTATTAGTAGGCCTATTGATGAATAGTTAAATAGGTCTAGTTAAATAGGCACCTCGTTCCCAAATAAAGTGATATGTAATGGTATCTTTTGTCATGGTTGTTCAATAACTGTTTTTATCACTGAAATTGGTTTTACTGGTATCAACGAATAAATAATTGAATAAATTCAATTGAATAAAGTCTCGTAGTTGTAAACAAGACATTGACTATGGACCATGAGTTACGTAAACTGCACATATATATGGCTCAACTTTAGACACCTTCATAATATTATATGTGGACCTATAGGCAATGCAATGCAGTGTACTCTAAATGTAATATACATGTAGAGTATATAGATGCGCTTAATCACCGGCCGCCTCTGTATATATGCTACATATAATGCTACATAATACAAGAGTGCAATATTATATTTACCTATTTTTTTAGCCGTGGCTAGGCTGGGAGCGCCTCTGAATAGACTTCTTGAAGAGGCGCTATATAAGTTTTCGGAATGAATGAATGAATGAATGAATGAATGAATATTAATTATAGGCTACTGTAGTATTGTGAAACAATGGGAATGACGATAAAGGAGGCGACGCATGTGGCGCAGGATCGAAAAAAGTGGAGAGCTACCATGGGAGAGCGGCTGACGCGTGCTGAAGGCATCGCCGAACGGCCATAAGTCAAGAAAGTCAAGTAAAGTACTATGTTTCGAAAAGTAGGCTACACTATCATGATCTAAACTGGCAAGCATGGCAGCCGTCTCTTCGGCGTTTCTTCACTTATATATTGTGTCCTGCATTGCATATAGGCCTATGCCATATAATATGAACGCGTGCCTAATGGCAGGTGAAAGACATTGCATGCTATACATGCTAACATGTGCCATCCGGAATCAAAAGTGTCACGTCTGTAGACGCACTTCTGCTTCCTATAGCAGCCATCCTCTCTCGCATTAATATCTAAACGGATTCAGATGGATGGTGAACATGACGTGACTCTCCATCGTGTCACGTGACGCTTTCATCACATATCACGTGACAAACCACATCGAGGGATATATAAACGTGCGTACCGGTCGGAAAAATCGACCGGGCTGAATAAAAAATGAACCCATGCGACGAAGATGTCGTTTAGAAGGGGGTTAGAGGATGGGGTGAGGGTGGGGGTGTGATGGGGATGAACTGCGACGGGCTATAGGGCCTACCTGTCGTGTGTTGTGACTTGTGACATGAATTGCGTGTGGACGGAGAATTTGGTCAGATGGAACGGAAGTAATAGGCAGGTAGAATGGCGCGGAATATACTCCGAACACGAAATGATTCCGCGGTGCATTGCCTTAGCGCACTTTTAATTGTCATTAGCCGTGCTAGCTTGGAATCTTTAAGCTTCTTCTTCATTTGCTTAATCATCATTTTCATCATCATCTTCTTGTTCATCTTCTACGTAGTCAATGACTTCTTCTTCTTCGTCTTGCTCTTACTTTTCTGCTTTGTCAATATCTTTGATGGCTGTTTTTGCTCTTGTTCCTCATCTTGTTCATCATCATCATCATCATCATCATCATCATCATCATCATCATCATCATCATCATCATCATCATCATCGTCGTCGTCGTCATCATCATCATCATCATCATCATCATCATCATCATCATCATCATCATCATCATCATCATCATCATCATCATCATCATCATCATCATCATCATCATCATCATCATCATCATCATCATCATCAACATCATCATCATAATCATCATCATCATCATCATCATCATCACCACCACCACCACCACCACCACCACCACCACCACCACCACCACCACCACCACCACCACCACCACCACCACCACCACCACCACCACCAGTATACCATTATCATCACTATTATTATTATTGTTTTTATTATTACTTTGGCTACTAGACTCTATTATTATTATTATTATTACTCTTACTACTATTAAGAATGAGAAGAAGAAGAAAAAGAAGAAGAAGATGATGATGATGATGATGACGACGACGATGAACGTTAATTGCCCATTCAAACCAGGGCTGTTTTTTAAAGGAATTTTTAGAACTGCACAACTCCTTCTTTCCTTCCCATCCTCCATAGCAAATTATACTTTCAATCTGAGGAAAATGACAGTTTTTGCTAGTTTTAACTGTACAGAAGTGCTTCTGCAAATGCATAAATTCATTTAGAACTGCACATTCCGCACGACACAAAAGCCCTGATTCAAACAAGCAGCGATCAATGGTTATACGGATCTGACCCGTACAATTCATTGACAAACGAGCATGCATGATCGAGCCCATAGGCTTAAATAATATTATAGGATCGGCGCTACATAAAATCGAGTACATTCACATTTATAGTTGCTCTTCTTCCTCATCTCCTATGATATTATTTCTTTAAATCTCAAAGGATCAGACACACATCAGAACAGAGCATAATGCCTCTCAGTCTCCTGCTCCTATTAAACACCGGTGACCTTTACGCGTGCGTTGCCTATACGGATCGATGCAATATTCTATTAGTCTGAACAATACTGAAAATTCCGCTGAGAATTTTACAACCGAATGCAATCCGATAGAAATCCAGCGGCTGTAGAACGGAACGAACCTTCAGCTTCGTCGCTCGTGCATCGAACCCGAGCAGACGATTCTATAGATAGCCATGCATTATCTCCCGGCGGGTGCAGCTGATATTAGTCTATGGTTATTTCCAAAGAAAACAAACACAATGTGCTGCTGCTGCACCGAGACATCAATTTGGGTTTACTGTAATTGCCTGCCGAATAAATCCGGTTTATGATTGATAAAGCATGTTTAATCCTGCAGCGAAAACTGTAAACCGCCTTTTAGACCAATATTCCAATCCACATATTATATATATTTATAGCCTATATATATTATATAGATATATTATAAGGCGTACATGTATATGAACATTCTTTATATAAGCTTACACCTGGACTGCACCTAACACACCAGTAACAACAAACCTTGCTGTATAAGCTTAGACCTCGTGACAACTATAGTTATATATAATATACTGTTGCTATATATACCAATGATGTTGTTATGCACGTGTCTAACAAGTACTATGTAATCGTAATCGTAATAGAAGGTGACCGGACAAAATGGTACAGACAAAATGGTATGGACAAAATGGTATGGGGACAAAATGGTATTGGACAAAATGGTACGGACAAAATGGTATGGACAAAGTGGTATGGACAAAATGGTATTGGACAAAATGGTACGGACAAAATGGTATGGACAAAGTGGTATGGACAAAATGGTATGGGGACAAAATGGTATTGGACAAAATGGTACGGACAAAATGGTATGGACAAAGTGGTATGGGGACAGAATGGTATTAGGACAAAATGGTACGGACAAAATGGTATGGACAAAGTGGTATGGGGACAGAATGGTATTAGGACAAAATGGTACGGACAAAATATCCGCTACCATGTTGTCCATACCATTTTGTCCGTACTATTTTGTCTGTACCGTTTTGTCCTACAACCTAATAGAACACTTCGATTGTAACTATTTAAAGAGCTTTGTAGAGACCTTGGCAAGTTCTTCACTCGCAATTGCTTATCGCTTCGGGGTAAAACTCCGATGTACGTGTAGTCGGGAGCGCCTCTGAGTAGGGAGCTTGAAGGAGCGCTATAGCAAGTGCACATACAAACAAATATAACCACCTAATAAAGGTCATTCGGTTCAAAGCTGCTTAATTGCCTTGCAAATATTTATAGCCTGCTTCTGACAATAAATTTTAATTCCACGCCGATCGACTAAATATTAAATTGCATTTTGCCGGTCTTAGGAAATTATTATCCCCAGGCAACAGAATCAATAACTTTCTGAACAGGAAATTACCCGTCTCTGTCTGTAACTGAATCCTCTGCTTCTATTTTTCTCATATTTTATTAGTTTTATTAAAGTCTCTTTCGTTCTCTGACATTGTACTGGCTGCTCCCAAATTAACTTTTTTTCATTAGGCATTTCGATGCAAGTGCTATATAAATAAATTTGGAATGCATTCGTGGATATACAAATAGATACACAAGAACATGTATGCAAGCATATGCGTGTATGTATGTATGTATGTATGTATGTATGTATGTATGTATGTATGTATGTATGTATGTATGTATGTATGTATGTATGCAAGCATATGCGTGTATGTATGTATGTATGTATGTATGTATGTATGTATGTATGTATGTATGTATGTATGTATGTGTGTATGTATGTATGTATGTATGTATGTATGTATGTATGTATGTATGTATGTATATATGTAAATACATACATACATACATACATACATACATACATACATACATACATACATACATACATACATACATACATACATACATACATACATACATACATACATACATACATACATACATACATACATACATACATACATACATACATACATACATACATACATACATACATACATACATACATACATACATAAATACACACATACATAAACGCACCACGCACTCACACACACATACGTACACATACACACAAATGCAAACATACACGTACACACGCAGTCAGACACCCATACAGAAATTGTGTATAATTTGAAAGACATCTAATATGACGGCTGTAGCAGCTACAGCCTTCCGTTTTAAACGACTCGCGTCTTGTAACTCGTCTTCTAGCATCCGACGACTGACTCCTCGTTTCTTACTCGTCCGTCGTCGTCGTCGTCGTCGCTTTACTTAATAAGTCATCCTTAGGCGTCTTCATATTGATGAAGATTAATGCGCAGTTCCTCATTTATATTATACAGCAGCATCCTTATTATGCATGCATGCATTCGCAGCACACGATGAATATCATATGACCTCCATTTTTTCCGAGCTGTATATATACACACTGTGTCCCAATAAATCGGGCACCCTTTTTATAATGTGAATAAAACTGGTAAATCTTAATCGATTTTCAAAATTTCAAAACTGTTTTTATCCTGAGATAATCATCTTACACTGATTCAAATATGAAGTTTCCGGCGTGAATATTGACGTCACAATTACGTCATTTGCATCAGCGAATTCAAATGTTAAATACCGAACACAACGACTTTTGTTGACATTTGGGTTCGATGTGTAAATTAACGACGTCATTATAACGTAATTCTTTAGTGAGGGCCGTTCATAAATTACCAATTTGTAGATAATTATCTCAGGATAAAAACAGTTTTAAAATGTTGAAAATCGATTAAGATTTACCTGTTTTATTCACATTATAAAAAGGGTGCCCGATTTATTGGGACACAGTGTATATACAATGTTGCATATACACCGTGACTCAAAAAAACTAAGCCAAAATGTTTTGCATATATCTCTAATACCTGATGACATATGAAGCTACAATTTTCCAAATATTTAGAGAAGTGGACCAAGAATATGATTCCAAAATTTCATGAAATAAAGTTGAACGGATAAAAAGATATGAATAATTAAACTTCATATACCGAAATTGCAGTTTACAAGCAATTTTCTGTCAGATTCAATAAAAAGTAAGCCAAACAATTTTTTTACATCTCTGATGTCTGATGAGTAATCATAAAAACTTTTTCCAGATATTTAGGGAATTGAACCAAAAATAGGATTCCAAAATTTCATGTCATAAATGTGAAGGGATAGAAGGATATGGATATTTCAACTTCATCACCCGAAATTTCAGTTTTCAGCAAGTCTGTTATTGTGTAGACTTCATTTCTCCCACATTATGGCCTCCGAACAGTCCAGATTTGAATCCTGTCGACTATAAAATGAGGAGCGTGATGCAAGATCGAGCCTACCAGACAACAATCCATGATATAAACGATCTGAAGCAACGCTTGTTGGAAGTGCGGGATGGCCTGAACCAGAGGATAATCGACGTTGCTGTTGCCATTGCAATGGCGCCAGCGCCCTCAGGCTTGCGTGCAAGCAGGAGGGGGACATTTTGAGCATCTTGTTTAATTAAATTATCAAACCATACTGTTGGGGTCATATTGGTAGTTCAATTCTCTACATATCTGGAAAATTTTAGAATGATTAATCATCAGGCATTGGAGATAATAGGGAAACAGTTTATCGAATCTGACAGAAAATTGCTTGTAAACTGCAATTTCGGTATATGAAGTTTAAATATTCATATCTTTTTATCCGTTCAACTTTTTTTCATGAAATTTTGGAATCATATTTTTGGTCCACTTCTCTAAATATTTGGAAAATTGTAGCTTCATATGTCATCAGGTATTAGAGATATAATTATGCAAAACAAGTTGGCTTAGTTTTTTTTGAGTCACGGTGTATATTTGTGCATGTGTGCGTGTGTGTGTGTTAGTGTGTGTGTGTGTGTGTGTGTGTGTGTGTGTGTGTGTGTGTGTGTGTGTGTGTGTGTGTGTGTGTGTGTGTGTGTGTGTGTGTGTGTGTGTGTGTGTGTGTGTGTGTGTGTGTGTGTGTGTGTGTGTGTGTGTGTGTGTGTGTGTGTGTGTGTGTGTGTGTGTGCTGAATAGATGGCAGAAACGACTACGGAGCAAGGAGCGGGTGCGATGCTGGGTTCATGGTGGTGGTGATGGTGGTGTTGGTGTTGGTGTTGGGGGAGGGTATTGTTTGGACGGTTGGCAATTACTTCAAACAAAACCCAGGTCGGAAACTGTAGGAGAACTTGTTGACCCTACAAGATCAATCCGAGAAACACGCCCCGGCGGAAAAGGACGGTTTTAAAACGGCGATAAAACGCATCTGCTGTGCCAACTCTATAGGCATAATGCGTAAAGATAGTATAGGAACCCATTTAACGACTAATGGGAAATTACAGAGAAAACATTCAAAACAAGGTACTATATATGGGTAGTTTGCACTCTGTTAATCGAATCTATGATTTCTTACTTCACATGATCTCTTACTTCACATGATTTATTACTTCACATGATTTCCTACTTCACACGGTTTCTTACTGCACATGATTTTTTATACTTCACACGATTTCTTATTCACATGATTTCGTAGGCCTACTTAACACGGTTCCTTACTTTAGTTTATTTCTTATTTCACGTAACTTCTCCTTTCACATAATTTCTCACTTCACTTGATTCCTTATGTCACATGATCTCTACTGCGCAGCTAAAATAAAAGGCTGACGTTGACAGCCTACATGTATACGAGAGACGACATATTTATGCTACAGCGGAGCGAATTGCTCTATAGATGGCTGAAAGCTTTCCAGGAACAGTAGCTCACTCACTGGTCAATGACTCAATGCCTTTATAAGCCCTTGACGTGCACGCGCGTGCCTTATCGTGATGCAAGCATCTATACTTAATTCGCAAAATAGGACATCGTTTCATGCTACCTTTGCTAAATATGAATTGAATAGTCTATAAACTAGAAACTTATATAATAAGCATTAAGCAGTGTTGCTGATCTGTGGTCTCCAACTCTCTATGGTTAGACTATATTTAGCTGCACAGCATGTGTGGCCTCATAATAATCTGTACCTATTTCTGTATATATATAGGCCTATTTCAGATATGTGCGTGATCGCAGCACAGGATGAAACGCACGTGAACTTGTCGTTATAAGCAAATAAAGGATAATCTACTTTGTACCTAAACTTAATGCTGAAAAAACCGAGTCATTGACTGTACGCTCAAGGGCATATATACAGTCACCAAAATAGCTGCAATTGATTTTGTATAGTATTGAATGACCTACATATAAATAGATATATTATATATCTATTTATATCAACTGTATATTTCAAATATAGGCCTATCTATTTTTATATGATTATCTATGGGTTTACACATTTTACACAGCATCTCTTGCAGAATGACTAATGAGTAGGCCTATATATTATAACTGATTTTCAAGCAAATATACTACATAATTAGGTGTGTATTATATAGGCCTATTTCAAGCGGGAATGCTAGTTGTTTTATCTTTGGATTAACATGCTGATAGGCCTATATTTAGCTGTATAGCCTAGGCCCTAAACCTATAAATAGACTTGAATTTTGTCCCAATTTTCGTCGAATCGCCGAATGTCGACTTTATTAGTAATTCTATATTTATTTTGCTTAAACGTCTTTGTGCAGCCTATGTTATGTCTTTCGATTAATGTATGCGTGTTTGTAAGTGCTAGTATGTTTGTGTGTTTGATCGCCTGAAGGTTTGTTTCGTGAAGGTTTGAGCAACCACGGATCTGATCATTCTGATGAGATATCGGTGGAATTTTTCTTCATTACACGAGAGACGGTAAGAGAAGACGAAAGACCGCAAGGTCTGTTCTGCATTTCATTGTTCTTGTCGTCCACGTCAGTCCATTCATTCTTCTCTAGAACCGTTCATTTCATCTCAAGTAGTTGTACAATTTAGCTGCTTGTCATCCGTTTGTTCATTTTTGTTCTTCTGTCCTTTCATTTTGTCCTCAACTTCATCCGTTCATTTGTCCTTATTCTCAACCATTCAGCTGTCCTTATATATCTTCAACCCGTTCAATTGTCCTTACCTTAAATTTACCTTAAATTTGTCCTCATCTTCAACGTTCATTTGTCCTTATCTTCATCCGTTCATTTGTCCTTATTTTTATCAGTCCGTTTATCATTATCTTCATCCGTCCGTTTCGCCTCATATTCATCTGTCCGTTTGTCCTCCACCTCATCCGCCCGTTTGTCCTTCTTTTTATCCGTACACTTTGTTCTTTGTTTCACTCTTCCTGTCTTCCAACCGTCCTTCAATTACTGTAATTCGTCAACGAAAGCAATAAAACTATTAGCGTTGACAATCGTCTTTGCCGACAGCAAACGTCCACAAAGTATAATAACACCTCGTTCAGTGATATACTAGAATTCTTTTTATTAGATTCCATTGGCCAATAAATTCTAGGTTAGGTTTGGTGGGTGAGTGGAGTGGAGTGGAGTGGATCCGATTTGACCAGGGTCTATGACAACAGAGGCCGTTACCCTGGACAGAAATTTGTTCGGCATATTACAGCACTTATGAGCAAGGTACTTGATCAGTTTGGTGGGTGAGGTATGGTGAGGTGAGGTAAGGTAAGGTCAGGTCAGGTCAGAGGTTATTTCAGTCATTCTGTTCCAAAGTGACACGTCTATGATTCTAATTAAGCCGTTACTACAGACATGAGCTGTGACTATTTCAGAGTTTTTCAAATTTTTAACCTATCATTTCTCGTGTGTTATTTTGCTGGAAAATGAGTATACCATTGAAGGTCCCATTTTGAATCACTAGGCCTACCCCAGTTTAGGTGGGCAATACTTTGAGTCAAACGAACGCGTAGGACCCTATTATACATCTAAGAAAATTAATTAACTCATGACTACTTTTGTAATGCAATTGCCTGTATTACTATTAATGCTGGACTTCGAATCAATAAAAACGATAGTTGATTGATTGGTTGATTGATTGATTGGTTGATAGATGAATTGATTGATTTATTTATTCATTGATTCATTGACAGACTGAATGAATGAATGATTGGTTGGTTTGTTGATTGATTGATTGGTTAACTGACTAATTGATTGATTGATTAATTGATTACACTCGAGTTGGGACTTGACTGTCCAGTATAATCTTAGTCAGTAGATAATAATATCAACAACTGAACTGTCCTTAACTGTAGTTATTCCGGAAGAGAAGGAAACTGAAAACCCACAGCAAAAGCTTGCACGGGAACAATAACAATTGCGCTACATAAAATTCAAATCGATTCTCCTCTGGTGGTTACTTGATTGATTGACTGATTTATTGGTTGATTGATTGCTTGATTGATCGATCGACCGACCGATTGATTGATTGATTGAAAATTCAAATCGATTTTCATCGATACTCACCGAAGCTGGTGTTCTGAGCGGCCATGAACTCCGACGTGAGGAACTGTTGCGTAAGCGCTGTCTTCCCAACACCCGGTCCGCCCAGCATCAGGACCCGATGGACGGACGCATCATTCGACGATCCATCATCGCTGCCCTGCCCTCCTCCGCCGCCTCCCTCGACGCACGAGTTGCCGCTGCTGCGTCTTGACCCGGACCCTCCCGTCATCTGTAGTTGCAACAGGAGGCCTGTTCCACCATCGGGTAGGAGCATCTCCGACGGGATAACGGGGATCACCTCGTCCCCCTCGTTGACGAGACCCCGCGGGGTTACGGAGAAGGACCTCCGGCGGCAGACGGGCACCGACACGGGGCTCCAGCCCCCCGGCCGGCCCTCCCCTTGCGCCGCCGAGGACGCTGAAGACCCCGCGGCAGACCCCGTCGTCGTAGCGTTACAGTCCTGCACGAAGGCGTAGCTGCCGCGCTTCCTCAGATCGGGCGCCATGGAAGCCGTGCAGGTGGCCGTGCTGGAGTGCCTCCGGTAGTCGACGACCTGCAACTGGAGGGTGTTGTTTCTATCAGCAGCGGACTCATCCGTCGACTGCTGGGCCAGGGCTTTGATAAGGATCTTCTCATCGGCCAAGTTCTTCATTCGCGACGCAGCCACGGCCGGTGGAATCAAACTCTTAGATCGCTGCCGCTGAGCGGGCTTCTGTAGCGCCGCTGACGATGCTGTGGTTGTCGGGCGCTCACGGAGGCTGCTGTGGGCGAAGGCGTGCCGCTTGAGCAGACCGTACGTGCTGCCGCCGCTGTCCGCGCGGGCCAGGTACTCGTCGAAGTCGTCGGGAAAGCGGAGGCTGGCCTGCAGGTTGAAGGCGCTCAGAGGATCCTCGCACTGAAGGGTCATTTTCTGACGTCGTCGTCGTCGTATATAATATAAACTTGTCACTTTTATGTTGCTCCTTTACATCGATAAACCAGTCGGTTATAATACAGCTCCGATCGAACTGTGTGTAATGTTGGCGTGTATTGTATTCTTGTCACTTTATGTAGATCCTTCACATCGATAAATTAATCGGTCTTGCAATTGTTCTGTGTTTATATAATGCTGACACAGAAAGGTTTGTTCATACGTAGAGCCGTCGTATTGTAGTGCATAAATATAGGCCTATATCCCACTTGTCACTTTGTGAAGATCCTTTTCCTGAATCAACAAAATACATCTATTGACTGTATTATACCATGCGTGGCATACACATAAAAGCAAAACGTAAAGACATCAAGAAAAACTGGCGACAGTACTGTTTCCCCAAGTATATTTAAATGCAGTTAATCGTTGTCAAGCGATCAAACACTATTTTGTAAACAAACCGATTCACTGCTATATATAGGCCTAATAGAACTTAACAGAAAAACAAAATAATCTTAATCTGTGAATACTATATGTAATTATGCATGGTATCACTTCAATTAATATAATATACAACGCCTTTCTGAGGTCTCAAAAGGCGCTATCGGTCTTTATATAGCCTACATGTACTATGTATGAACAGTATGATATTATTTTAATTAATATATAAATATACAACACCTTTCTGATGTCTCGAAAGGCGCTATAGGTCTATAAACGGTATAATAAATTCCACATAATACGTTGGAACAAACCGCCAAAAAAATCGTCCATGCAGTGAGCGCGAGCAACGCTTTCGCGAACGTCATGCACATAAACAAAGAATTCAATTGTACAATAGTAATTACATCGGTTGCGAGCGATCGACTATACTTACACCAAGCTGTTACCTCTCTCCTCTCTCTCCTCTCTCTCTTCTCTCACGCAGACGACAGCAGTTGCAGCAACCCGACTGCTGCACGCATGCGCTGACCATAGGCCCTCGTATAGGCCTACACATGCATCTGCATGGGACTCGTTTTCTCACTGCTGCTGCTGCTGGTAATGATGATGATGATGATGATGATGGGGCTAATGTTGACGTGGGAAATTCCGTGATCCGCGTCGTCTTCATCTTGCGATCATCATAATCATCATCATATAGATGAACGCTGCTGTTGTTGAACACGGTGATTAGTGGACGTCGTTTACAATGGTCCAACAGCATCGTCATCATCATCCACGGTGCATGCTGGGATGGCTAATGAACGTTTTGTGCTGTTGGATGGTCGCCGACAGAGAGAGAGAGAGAGAGAGAGAGAGAGAGACAGACAGACAGACAGACAGACAGACAGGCAGGCAGGCAGGCAGGCAGGCAGGCCGAGAGACATAGACATTTGACAGATAGCCAGAGACAGAGAGACATAGACAGACAGAGACAGAGATAGAGACAGAGACATAGACAGACACAGAGAGACAGAGGCAGAGACAGAGATGCAGAGAGACAAAGACAAAGAGCTGAAGGGAGGCAGATGACACTCTTAGTCATCATCTTCATCATCATCCTCAGCAGCAGCAACAGCCATGGGCGTCCACAGGAATATTTTTAGGGGGGCGCAAACTTTTAAATAATTGTCACATAGTCTAAATTTGATGGGTGACAGTTTGAATTTCCATATTATTACGAGAGAATCCTATAGTCTACCTATACCTTATGCACCCAAAGAGAAATAAATAGGTCCAACTTGTAGATCGCACTGATAATCACGTTGAAAATCGCGTTGTAACAATCGCAACCAAATTATCCACATGTATGTGCAACTATGCGAAAAATCAAGGGGGGCGCATGTGCGCCCCCTTGCGCCCCGCTGCGGACGCCCATGGCAACAGCAGTATCGTTCTTAAGCATCAGTCAACAGAGTTGACACGTGCGCATCTTTGACAGCGTCTGATGCTGTTGCTGATGCTGATGGTTATGGTGGTGGTGATGCTGATGGTGGTGGTGGTGGTGATGGTGGTGGTGGTGGTGATGGTGATGGTGGTAGCGGTGGTGATGGCGATGCTGCGACGTTGTATCTGTGACCGACTAGATATATCGACCGACGGTTGATGTTGGGCATCAGTATGACAACATAGTTGTTCAAACTTTGGAATATCACCCGGAATATAATATTATGGCTGACGGATCGGCCTATTCATCAGGGTTTGGAGCCTACCCCTTACCCGTTGTAGAGCCTTATCCCCACCATGCATGCAGGAGCTGCATAAAGCAGACGTGAGAGCGTAGTACCTCTTACCACCTCGTAGAGCTTGAAGTCAGCAAGACCATGAACCTGTCCATTGCTCCCCCACACCCTCCTCCATATCCTCCTACTTCATATCCTCCTCCTCCCACATCTTCCACTCCTTCTTTTTAAACAGCTGCCTCCGAAATGTGTCCCGACTTGCACATGTTACGGTCAAGCCTCGGGTTAAAACTTTATAGGACGCAATAATTACAGGGCGACTTTTAATGTGCCTTGATCAAAAGTCGCACTGGATGACTTGAAGAAATTAAAGATCCACGCCGTGCAAGCTCTGCATGCAGGAAAACACGTGCACATATCAAACAATCAATAAATCAATCAATCAATCAATCAATCATTTTTATTTTGTAACCAAACAATCATTTTTTACAATTATGCAGTTACAAATCACAAGTTCAAATTAGAATGGCCCCAAGGATGGGCCCTGAAGGGATCACTGACCCCGCTGATAGGGACACCTACGTACATGTGAAACGGAAAGATGAAACGGCCGACAATTGCTGTTAACAAGAAGTGAATGATTACAACCACTTCTGGTATCTTAACTAAATCAGACAATGTAAACTCTTAACTATACATAAGAAAAAAAATTAAAGAATCAACAAGTGCAAGACATGTGTGTGTGTGTGTGTGTGTGTGTGTGTGTGTGTGTGTGTGTGTGTGTGTGTGTGTGTGTGAGTGGCTTACATGGACCAACACATTGTTACATCATAACACAATGTTACCATTATTGACAAGGTGAGAGCGAAACTTTTTCTTAAACAATGATAGTGATGGAGATTGCCTAACTACTTGAGGGATTTTATTCCAGATTGAAGGACCAGTGGCTCTAATACAGAAAAGACGGGTATTTGTGCGAGCAAAGATGCATCTGTAATTTGACGAGTTTCTTGTTGAATGAGAATGGATCTGAGAAGCAAGATTAAAGAATCCATTGAAGACAGGAGGGAGAATAAAATGAGAATAGAACGATAAGAACCCAGTTTATTTTACACGACGGTATTTATATGTATGTATAACTAGGCCTATATATAGAGGATCTATATATAAATATTTATTATTTATATATATATATGTAAGCTTATACTGTGTTTATAAACTTTATATGTATCCTCACATTAGCTTATACATGTATATAATTGTGTACTATATACAGCTCTGGAGTCTGTTTATAGAATTTCATGTAATGTTCGGAAACCTTGCGTACATGTAATTTAACCCTCTGTAATAAAAAATTGGTTGGATTATTTTTAGAATTGACGGGTTTATTTCCAAAAAGGATGTCAGTTATACGGCCTAAAATTGGAACACACGCATGTTAGGCCTATATATAGACTATAGCCTTATTAATTTGCTAAATATAGCATATAGCATTATATCACAATACATGTTATAATTATATATACACGGTGTCCCAAGTGAAGTGAGCCCCTTTTTGTTTTGACGATATACTTGTCAATTCTAAATGAAACTCAATAAAATTTCAGAGAGTGTAAGAGGGATAAATTATCAATGTTTCCTGAAAATTTTATCCAATTCTACAAACAGAGTCCGAAGTTATGCACATTCAAATTTGGACAAAGGAAAATGTAAGTTTCCAACATGTAAAAGATAGGATATTACTGCTTGCAACTGCACGTCTTACTTTCTAAATTAATTTTTAAAAATCCGTCATATTTCCGTCATTTCCATGATGGGGGACGATAATAAAAATGGTTTCCGCAAAGAAGATTTGAGTTTAATAAAAAATTTAATAGGAGAAAAACATTACGGTGCAAAAGGTTTTTAATGGAATTTTCTAACAGAAACTGGCCCATCGCAGCCTTATGAAACTCGCATGCGCGTCACGTTCACCAGAGACCACTTCAAACTGCGAAATGTGGCAGAATGGAATCGTTTTGATCAAAGGGATTGTTGACAATGCAATCAGTGAATGGCGAAAGCAAGTTAGAGCATGCATTCGAGGCTTTCGAGCTAATGGACCGCATTTTGAACATCAGCTTTGAATAACAGCGCTAACACTAATTTCCTATCTTTTACATGTTGGAAACTTACATTTTTCACTGCCCAAATTTGAACGTTCATAACTTCGGACACTGTTTGTAGTATTGGATGAAATTTTCAGGAAACATTGATAATTGATCCCTCTTACATTCTCTGAAATTCTATAGAGTTTCATTTAGAATTGACAAGTATATCGCCAAAACAAAAAGGGGCTCACTTCACTTGGGACACCGTGTAGTAGTAATGCATACTATAAGGCCTATATAACGCTCTTAGGTTACAATAATGCTAGCCTATATATAATCGGAGCCTCTGACTGCATTGTTTACTCTGCAATTAAGAGGCACTCTATGAAATCTTAAAATACAAAATTACAAAATAATACAATAGCAAAATAAATTATAGGCCATACAATGGTGGCATTAATTAGGCTACATTGCTCTTCTCGACAGGCTGTATAGCGAGGGAACTATAGGCTAACTGTAGTGTAATGTAACTTTGGACTGCAGTGTAGGCCTATAGTGTAAATTACCAAAATTTCTCATCGCTGTAAAACAGTGACGCCTCCAAAGTTACATTACAGTGATTACACTACTAGCTGTAACTATTATAGGCCTGCAAATGCTGCAATCCAAAGTTACATTACACTACAGTTAGGCATTATGACCTTCCTTACATTTTAATTTCTTCAACCTGCTGAATTACAAACGCGACCTGTTGAAATTGTATGGCTGGCGCCGCCACTGATTGGCTCCTATAGGTTATACGGTAGAGATCTTAGATAGCGATGCAACAGAGAAGTGCGACCAGGGTATGATTGCAGCTGAATTACGGTACAAAGCGTTTCGTCAACAATAAAAAAAATTAAAAAATTTATGAGGCAGATAATTATGAACTCTCGGCTTGAATTCGAGATCTCATGCAATCTAACGGCCCGGTGGGTATAATTATTTGCAATCTGAATTAAATTCGAATCTATCTCGCTAGACGTGCACTCGTGCTATTTTTAAGCGTATTTTATTTGCTATAATTTAACCGAAGAAGAAAAACAGCCGCAGATCTATGCGAGTTTAAAAATACTTAAAATGCTCGGTGTTTTTTTTTATAGAACTGCACTTCTCAAATCTCAAGTGCATGGCGCTTTCCTTTTTTCTTCATATAAATTATATTGACAAAAAGATCCAATAATAATTTATGTGTAAGAAAACAATAACCATCATAATAATATAAATTGGTGAGTAGGCGTAACGATAATAGCAATAATAGTGTAATAATATTTCAACAGAATTCATTTATCATTCAGCGATTCAATGCCGTACGTTGCTAACCGCAGTAGATGAGCAGAATGTATTAGGCATAGGTATACCTTTAACGCTTACGCTTCGTAAGCGTTAAAGGTATACCTATGCCTAATACATTCTGCTCATTCTCCCGTTTTATCTGTATCTCTCTGTGCATCTCCGTTTCCTCGTATCTCTATCTCTGGATGAGTAGGCCTAGGCCCTATCTGTTTTTCTGTCTCTTCTTTTTGTCCGTCCGTCCGTCTCTGTATCTGTCTCTGTCAGTTTATCTGTTGTCTGTCTATCTGCCTGCCTGCCTGCCTGCCTCTCTGTCTGTCTGTCTGTCTGTCTGTCTCTCTCGCTGTTCACGTGAACGTGGATTATTTTCGTCTCCGTATTTCGTCGCAATTAAATGAAATCCTGCCCAGCGTCGAATATCGCCGCAGTAGGCTATATCAAGATGAGATGGCGAACAATTTCGCTTTTTCCAGATTGGAAGACGAAAAAGCGCGTCTCAAATGTACGTTGTTGTTGTAATCAGTCGGCTTTCAGTTCTTTAATTAATTTCCTTCTCATATTTTAGTCCTCCTTTCACTTTCCGTCCAGTCAATACTAAAATATTGATGTTTTCTTGCTACGTGTCGTTGACCGCCATGTAGACTTTACAACGTTATCGTATATACAACGTGCGCTGTAGGCTACTATTGCGCTGATTTATTATTGTTCTGTCAGTAGTTAAGATTGACGCAGGTCCTATATGATCTGAGTTACTGTAAACTATTTCAACTGCATAATAATTGTACACTGTAACCGGCTGCGGTCTGTCAACCGGTTTGTTGAATAAACGAAAATTATTATTAGATTCTTTCTGTGTTCACTGCCATTGTTGTATAATGATTGTGTATTATGTTTTTTGGTTCTACCTCTCTCTCCTCCTCTCATCCTACTTCCCCGCTTGCTGTCTCTCCTTTTCTGTTGCAGGAGAAGGTAAGCCATCGAGATCAGATTCTTATCCATTCTTTCCAACCCACCCCCAACTCCCCTATTAACACATTGACCGCCACGGCATTTATTACCGCTACGCCAAGCAATTTTATACATATGAAATACATGTGAAAAATAAAGTTTCACTTTGATGTCGCCCGGCCACACCTCACCCATACCCGACCCAATCCCACTAATCCCACCCACCCTCATCCTTATACCACCCACCCAATCCGCCTCCACCCCACTCTGCCAGACACCCACCCCAAACCATTTCAACGCGCCCCAACTTACCCCCCTTACAATTTTTCAACATATAAAATTCAGAGGAAAATATAATGCTTCCATCTGTTTTCACCCCTTTACACGGCACCACACCTTGGTCCATACCACGAACCCTTTCCCACCCCAGTCCACCCCCCTCGACCTTCACCTCATCTTACCCAGACCAACCCCACCCTGCCAAACCCAGTCCGACCCTGCCCTACACAGCCCCACTCCACTGGGGTAAATTCAGGTTTTTGTCATACTTCACCCCCACTCAGGCCCCACCCAACCCCAACGTCAGCCCACCCCACCGCCTCATCCTCTACCCCAACCCGAAAAATTTTCAACATATGATATACATTGAAGAAATAATGTTCCCCTTTCTTGTCACCCAGCCCCACGGGGAATTTTTTTTTGGGGGGGGGAAATTTTTACTTTGGGGGAAGTTTTTATTTTTGGTGGAAATTTTTTGGGGGAGGAATTTTTATTTTTCGGGGAAATTTTAATTTCTCGAAAAAATTTTTATTTTGGGGGGAAATTTTTTTTGGGGGGGGGGTTTCCGCCCCACCCACAAATCCACACAATCCGCCTTCACCCACCTCCTTCCCGCTCGAACCATCCCAACTCTATCCGCCACACCCAGTTCCACCCGCCAAACCCTGTCCCACCATGCCCACCTCACTACGGTAAATTCAGGTTGTTTCGTCCTATTTCGCCTCCCCCAGGCCCACCCCACCCTAACATAGGTCCTCCCACCTCAAACCCACCCATCCCCCACCCGCCGATGCCAAATTTCAACTTTTGAAATTCATGGAAAAATAATGTTTCATTTTGTTTTCACCCTGGTTCCACTGAGAAATTTGGGTTATTCGCCCCATCCCATCCATATCGCACCCACCTCCACGCCACTCCGACCACAGCCTGCCCTCACCCAGTCCCCATCCAGCCTCCACGCCTCCGGAGTGAACAACGTTGACCAGGAAATCATTGGGTGTTCGCCAGTGTCCGCGTGTATCACGAGAAATTCACTGTAAATCGTACTACGAGTTAACTCGTAGTAGGCGGCCAATGTGTTAAACGACGCTTCTCGTAATTTATATAGGACCAGGTTAATCATGATTGATAGGAATTTATGCATGCAGTCATTACTATATTATAAGGAATGTGATCTTCCAACGTGTGTTATAAACATCTTACAAATAATATAAATTATGTTATAATAATATTTTTAATAAATTAGATTTAGACCATGTACCAGACGGCGCTAAAGTTCAATGAGGACGCCTACTTATGACAGGCAATTCATATAGCGCCCTTAACAACATGTAGGCTACCTATCGATGGTGCCAGTGCATTGTTGCATGGTGGAGTGACCATAGCAACAGATGCTGTTGGTTGCGTCAAAGATGCACCGGCGATCCGTGCCATTCTTCGGTTCACTGAACTCGCAATTGAGATGCCGTTCTGCATATGCTTCATGGACCATTGCACAATTACACGGACCATTGCACCGACCGTAGCAACTCGATGAAGCTGCAGCATGGATCTAGTGCCGCAGTTACTCGCCCTTTGCGGCGCACGTCTAATTCACTTGGTGCCCATAAAGCATTGTATTCTCCTTTTGTTCGTAGTAGGGGGTGGCTTAATTTGGGTGGCGTCCATTCAAACTGTTCAACAGTATGTGATCCAGAGTATTCTAGACGTCTCTGGGGGGGGGGGGGGAAGGAGAAGTTGCCTTTAGGGATGAGATCATCCCACCCCTAGAAAAATTAGCGAGGTGTTGTATAGGCCTACATGTAGATATATGAACCATTCCCCTCGAAAAAATGAAACGTGGAGCAATTTCCCCTTCCCCTAAGAAAATATCACTCTTCAAAGTAGCGAAAATGGTATTTTGTTTAAAAAGGGTCGTAAAAAATTTGACCGATGAGAGGGTGACGACCGCCCAAAATGACCGCGCCAAAACGGACTTTTTCATCCACCAAGAAACCCGATTCCACCCCTCTCCTTCCAAAGCATGCAGGGTAGCTAGATAAAACGGCGTAGGCCTAATTGCAGTATCGGGGACCGTGAGTGTCGGCTAGGATCAGGTTAGGCGTTGTGAGGGTCGGTCAGAATCAGGTTAACCGTCGTGAATATCGGTTAGGATCCGGTTAAGCGTCGTGAGGGTAGTTCAGGGCTAGTGTTAGGGTTAGTGTCGTCATTAGATACTATTCGAAGATATGCATTAGGCCTATACACTAAGTGGTGTGAGGCATCTCACCTGATCAAACCGTTGAAAAAAATAATTAATCAGGGTCGAGACCATTTAATTTAATTTATTTAGGCCACTACAGGCTATAATAGACCTATACGGTCGTCATATAAAATCGAGGACATTTTAATTTACATTTAGGCCTATACTAGAGATAAATCATTGAATAGGCCTACCCTTCTTTCTCGAAGCTTTTATCCGTTTTGCAGAGCATTCCACGTAACGATGTTTTTCTCAACGAAAACTGAAGCGAAGAGATTCGTTGTAAATCCAGTTCACTGCATGCATTTCTTTTGAAAATTTATTCGAAATAAACACTAACGATTCTTGCATAACTTGATGGTATACGAAACTGCAACCGTAGGTATACTATAACGGGCTAAAGATAATCACGTTAATAAGGCCTAGGGTAGCCCATGATCCCTACCTGCAAAATAAAATTAATGTGCATTATGTTCGTAAATCGTAATTTTAAAATTTAGTGTAGGCCAACGACGTGTGATATGACGTCATTAGCGGCTGGTTTATTCGGACGATATATTGTCATAAGACGTCATCAAGCTGATGACGTAATAAACAATATTGTCCAAGCCATGCTTATGATTAATGTGAGTTATCGTAGCTTTCATTTTAGAGCATTATTATGATTATTGTTTCGTTATACTCATGCGGTATTTAATCTAGGCATCTCTAAGGGAGAAGTTTTCCCTCACAGGAATTACATCTCCCCAGAAAATTAGGGGCATAACTATGGTATCGGGGAACGACGTGTCGGTTTAGGGGCCGTCCATAAAGTACGTCACGCTCCAGGGGGGGGGAGGGGTACGAGAAAGTGTGACAGTTTGTGACAGGGGGAGGGGGGTCAGGCCATGTGTGACTTCACACATTTATTTTTTAAATGATGTGTATTATATAATTGTCTAGTCTAATTTTTGCAATTTTTTTTTTCAAATTCTATCTAGATTGAGTTACTGCTTCAATGAATAACTGTGACAACTGTTTGCAATTAACTATTCTACTATTAAAGTCATTTTAATAATGTGATAGTACTTTTAAGTGGAAACTTTACAGTTTAATAGTGAAGTGTGTTTTAGATTAAATTTGAATAAGGTGTTATTTTTAAAAAAATTCGAAAGTGCTACGTACTTTAGGGGGGGGGTCCAAGAAAGTGTGACGTACTTTAGGGAGGGGGGTCCGAGAAAGTGTGACAGTTTGTGACAGGGGGAAGGGGGGTCAAAAATGGTCAAAAATAGCGTGACGTACTTTATGGACGGCCCCTTGGGTCAGGTTATGCGTCGTGAGAGTCGGTTAGGGTTATGGTTAGTGTCGCCATTCGGTCTCCGATACTATATAGTCTTGCCAAATTCGATAAACTGCTGTTTACATGCATCTACATGTAGATTGTATTACATGAACGGTTATAACAAACCCTGATAGTATAGGCCTACTTGCACTATTATAGTATTAGGCCTACGTGTTATCGCTAGTAGAAAAAAAGAAATAGATGAAACACTAAAAACGTAATCAGACCAGAAAAATTAATTATAAGCGGAAATAATTCTCTTATATTATAAGCAGGCACAGACTAAGAAAAAGGTCATCAGAAAAAGGAACATAATTAAACGGAAAACCCTATCCTATATGTACATGTAAGTAATCGCTATGCCGTGGTCGTTTGCCATCCTCTCATCCCCACCAGAAATCTGCATCACTCCCCCACGTATACCTGCAAAGAAACAGAGGACTAATTTGAACACTAGTCGTCAGTGGCGTAGCCAGGAATTTCTTATGGGGGTGGGGTTATGGCCGGATGCTTAAATAATTGGACAATTAACCTTTTAAAAAAGTGTTTTCCTAAGCCAATGTTTTTTTTTATCCCCAACCCCCCTTGGCTACGCCACTGCTGGTAGTTATACTTGACGTCGATCGTCTGTGATTGAAAAACTGGATAATCGCTCTGAAGTGGATCCTTAACGATATGCTTTGACGCCGCAAGCCAAAAAGCTGGAGCATTAAAATAAGCGGATTATTCGAAATGACTTCAGTCGTCTAAGACACACTAGAAAAACTTTGAAGGGATTGGAAAATAATTATAGCAGAAGAAGAAAATCGTCTGGAACTTCGTCGGTGCACCGATGAAAACAACATTTCGAAGTAATAATTGGCACAAAAACTAATAATTATTTCAATCCAAATGTAGGCCTAGCTTATTTTAGGAACTGTGGGTCTTATGCCTATGTATGTGCAATGGTCTATATACTTGTTGAGTCTGAAATATTGCAGACTCAATTGCAGTCCTCCTATAGGCTATGTTCAGTCGCACTTGAAAATTGGTTTATCTTTCCATGACGTTCCCAAGTAGGCTATATAGGCCAATTAATTATATTTTCTGTTCTATTTCTCTCCTCTTATTATTTTACATGTGGGCCTAGGCCTATAAGCATTCATACCACATCTGACTTTATTAATTTTTCTCTCTCTCGAGGTAAATAGTTATGGCCTAATTATTATCCCTGCATGGTTTTATGAGATTTGTGATATAGGCCTATTTAGGTGTTTTTCACTTATATCTGTAGACTGTAGCCTACTTTCCTGGAACCTTTCGATGCAAACGGAACTGCAAAGTGTGCACTTGAGACGTTTCAGACTTTATATAAAATTAATATGGCCTATAGTTAGCTACGAACTGGCCTAGTTAGCTACACCGGTAAGCGAGAGCGGCCTACGTCTGTTGGTTGCAACGGACTGCGGTTCAAGCCCCGGGCTGGGAGTTGACATTTAAAGATTTAGATATCTCGGGCTAGCACGTGTGGGACGCAGGGGCACAATCTCCTGTGGAGCGACCTTGGGCAAGTTGCTTATCCATCGATCATTGTCTGTGGGGACGGCAACGGGAAACCACCTCACTCATCTCATCCCCAGGGGCGTAAAGCCGATGAACCTGCCTTCGAGTAGAGAACCATCATCATCATAAATATGAATGCTTAGCAACCTATAGGCCAATAGGGGCTATGTAATTGTGCATGGCCTGATATTGGCCTCGACTACAATTTATTATGCTCATTTCTCATTTATAATTGATCGGATGAAACCCTTCACAACCACTGTCCAATGACCATGCATCTGAATGTGTGCCAAGCCAAATTTTTAGATTGATGTTCACCGTTGTTTCTGTCTTGGGTCTGTTGTAAGTGGACCACAGCTGCTACTGTTGCTGTTGCTGCTGCTGCTGCTGTTGCTGTTGCTACTGCTGTTGCTGCTGCTGTTGCTGCTGCTGCTGCTACCGAGCCTCTTGGACTTCGTGACTCAATAATGACTGTAGGGCTTTGAATCATTAATGGAAAGCTTCCAAAACAGCATAATATACATATAATTATGAAGCCTTTCAACAGCATCTACATGTATATATTGTCATCGTATATGGCCTCATCATGATCGATGTCTAATTTGAATTTCCAACAGAGTGAAGTTAAACCGACGTTTCAACATGATCATAGGCGTAGAGGACATTTGAGAAGTGGGGTGGGGGGGCAAAAGGATCGAAATTGCTCGAAAATTCCCGTTATTTCTTGATTCAGCCTTAATGCTGAGAAGCTACGTTCTTAATTATATGCCAATCTATATTGGCTATTAGCAGCTGTCGGTGACAAAAGTTGGGATGGACCATCCCAAGCCTTTCGTCGAAAGTTGGGGGGGGACCGTTCGTCGAAAGTTGGGGGGCCGTCCCAGGCCTCTAAAAAGTTGGGGGAACGAGCCCCGTGGGTCCCATGGGGTGGTTGTGCCTATGGCTCCTGTGTGATAAAGGATAATGTCCAGGGCGCATATGTATATAGGCAGGTATAGGCTACCTTATGCGTAGACCTTCCTCCAGACGTAACTCAGCCAGACATAGCCGTTGGAATGTAGCCGTATGCATTAAGATAGATTTGGAAGGGAATAACTAATCTACACATTCCTTGCACCCGACGATGCATGACGCTTGCTCTCCCCCCAGTTCAATAGGTTAGAGCTGAGCGCGCATGCGTGAAAGATATTTATATGCGGTCGTTGCCAGCGTGGGGTGAACAGATCAAGACCTATAGACGGCCCACAGGGAAATCTCAACGGCCGCCTATTGTTCACGCGGTCCAGCAAAGTCAGCTGTCTATTGTTGACCATCGGAGTAGCGGGCTTAATAATTGTACCTGCCTCCGAGTTCGAATAACGTTATACCTATCGTAATTCGCTAATCACAAGCCATGCATACGGAAATTACCCACTTCTCCCGTATAGGCCACATTTAAGCTAAAGAGTATGAATTATACTCTCTTATGCATTTCGACCCAGAAGGATAATATCCTGGGGAACAAGAGACAACGTCCAGAGGGATACTGCTGCGTGGATTGAGATCACACAGGCAGAACCCTGCGCCGTCCGCGCCGCCGCCGCCGCCGACACTCTCAAGTCGGCGCATGGCTCTACAGTCTACACACAGGTGGTGAAACGCTTAAATCTTCGGAAGAGAAATTGTTGCTCTCTGCATGTCCACTACGAAATATTTGGTCTCTATTATAATACTGCTGCGTTCCAAGGAACAGCGGTGATCGTTTCTAAGATTAAGCTTACTCATTTACAGTCAACTAAAGACAGAGAGAGAAGACAATTAGGCCTATAGTGGAAAGGTATTTTCCGTTAGCGGAGGCAGAGAAGATGGGGGCGTGACATCACGTACTTTACCGTACTACACACTGAGAGGAATCCCCTTCTAGGCTTTGAATATTATCATGATGGGATCGGACCGAATGATATCATGTTGCTTGTTGGTCATGCCCGCGATTCCAAGCGAGTGTATGCATTTATAGGTATATTATTTTGCATGTATGCATGTTTTCATGTTTGTATGTGTGTGTTTGTTGGTGATTTTGCCGTGTGACAGCCTCATGTGACCGTTCCATTATACATGTGAGATATGCATCCATGATACAGCACTGTGGCCATACACAAATAGGCTATTCATAGACACATAATTTTATATAAAGGAATAATACGGGTTTTTTGGGTGGTCCACTTTTTATCATGTTGCATACCGTAGTTAGCCTAGTATGTCAGCATGGAGAATGTGCGTGTCTGTTTCGGCATCCTATATACAATTCACTCGCGATTCGCTCACGACCCAGCTACCCGGTATATTAAGACACAGGTATTTCTGTTATGTGGAAATAGACAACACGAGGTATAATTAGTTGTGGTAACGTGCATGGCTAAATTTCAAGCTAGTTACTGCCTATAGTTCTTTTAGCATCGTGCACTTATAAAGTCTGTGGAACGTGAAGCCTATCCAACGAGTTCTATTGGCTGAACTGATTATGATTAAAATCCTGGCGGCGCCGCTGCGTAAACTCTACATCAGATCTGACAGCAGGTCCTACAATCAGACGCCTGCGTTAGTATATGCCTAGGCTACTTTGACGCAGTTCCCCGTGACAATTATATAATGACGTCGTGGGTTGTTATTGGCATCATCGTTCTTTATTATTATTTTTAAAGTTGCTTTTATTGTTAAACTTTATTAAACGTTCTTATTGTCTTCATTCTTTGAAGAAGCTACATATTGGGTGACGTCATCACTGTAACCTTCTTTCAAGTGTTCTTGTGTCAGTGGGAGGTTTATTTGTCAGAATGCCCAAAAAAGTTTTGAAGTTTAATTTAAGCCGATTTTAACTAAAAGTTCTTTCAAAGTAAATAATATAAGCTGTCCGAAAGCCATAGGCCTACTGACTTTTCTACAATATATTCTTTGATGTTAGATAGCCTATGTCATTATTCTTCTATAAATAATCTTTTCAAAAAACTTGGATAAATATGGTAAGATCACATATATTATATTACAGTAATATACTTACAATCATGTAGGTCTTCAGACCAACTCAAGAAAATTCACGACCCATCAATGGCGTCAAGCCGATCGAGTATTCTACAGGTTTAATTAAGCGAAATTATACAAGTGCTATAAAACAATGACGAAGAGGCGACGACTGTAATTAATATTAAGTAGGGTGATGGATCCAGCGTAAAGTTTTGATGTGCTTTCGGACGCCATGATTTTACGCTTGCTGTTTATAATCATATGCGTTCGCGAGCGATGATGATATTATTCGGCTGTGGCGTACGGCAGTTCAGTTGAAACGGAATGATATGGAAACGAACTTGTATTTCATGCTGCAGACGGATTCCGTTGCGAGCAAGCTAGACAAGACGACGTCGTACTCCAACCTCCATGTGAACTGTGGCAGTATTTGGGTTTACCATGACGATGTTATCGGGGCCAGTCCTCAGCATCGCCTTCGACCCCAGCAGTCGCTTAGCTCCAATCGAAATGCAAGCAGTCAGATGACGCTCTATTCGATCGAGCAGCAGGACGTCGTGCTGGCCTGCTCGCCCCAGGATGTCTCGCAGCTTGACGAAATAGAGGCCCAGCTTCTGCTTGCTGTGCCGATCGCTGAGCGTGTGAGACTCGTGGCCGAAACGACGCTCTTACACGAGGGACGACAAATATTCCAGCGGTGGAGCGACCAGTTTAGGCCTTCCCATCGAAACGCCACCAGTGATGTCTACGTCTACGTGCTTGGCCAGAAGGACCTTCCGGAAAAGGCGGCTGGTGTGATCCAGTACGTGGGACCACTGCCGTCGTTTAGTGGCACGTGGTTTGGTGTGAAACTTGCACCTGTGAGTTCTACTTGTTTTGGTTTACGGGGGGAGGGGGGGGTGCACTTACCATCTGCCATTATAGCTTGAAATTTCTAATGTCTCTATGTCTTTTTTACACGACCACCTTGTTCATAGCACATTTGAATGGTTCTGAAATGTGTTTTATACGGTGGGACTGTTTTGGTAGCTATGGAATGGATTTCCACCATCAGTTTGTTCGGCCTTTCTCTCTGATAGTGTTTTATCATTTTTTCTGTCTCCTTCAAATCCTGCCTTCTCCATCAGTTTGTTCGGCCTTTCTCTCTGATAGTGTTTTATCATTTTTTCTGTCTCCTTCAAATCCTGCCTTCTCTCTCGTGTCAATCTGGGAGCGCTTCCGAAAGGCTTCTGCTGAGAGAAGTGCTTTATAAACATTAGTCATGCAAGACAATACAATGCAAGACAATACAGTCAGGGCTTAAAGTGTGGCAGTACGGTCATGGACGGCATCCTGGCACTTATTTTCAAATCTCTATGTCGTCCTGCCAGTTTTTTGGCCAGCACACCTGAAAATGTAAGCGGCGTCCTGGCACTTCTTTTGGAAAGGTAAGGGGCATCCAGGCACTTCTTTTTTAAAACACTTTTAGCACTGAATACAGTCTGAACATTTCTCTTGGAATTTCAGAGGTACCACGGCTATGGAACAACAGACGGGTTCTTTCGAGGGAAGCAGTTCTTTCACTGTGCTGCGGACGGCGGCGTCTTTGTCGCAGTCAACAGGATCTGCATATGTTCGGATTATCTGGATTTCGAGGAGACCTATGATGTCGTTCAGCACCAAGGCAGGCCGACCCCCCTCGCGGTTGCCGATAGAAACGGTGATGCCGCGTTCTCGAAGGGTGGATTGTGTTGTGAGGCGGCAGACGAAGGCATCCCGAGGCCCCCGCTGCAGGTTGGGGAGCGGGTGGTTTGGATCAGTGATTACGGTCCGGAGCCAGGGACGGTTAAGTGGATCGGTGTGCTGCCTGATTGCCGAGTCAAGGAGTATACGATTGGAGTTGAATTTGTGAGTATTACTGTTCAGTTGTCTGTTTGAAAGTGTATTTAGGATGTGTGTTGGTTTCTATTATTTTAATGTAATGATCTTGGAATTTCTTAGTGCCACACATAAGTGACATTATAATAATATTGATTGCAAAATTTTTTAAATGATGACTTGTACAAAATCATCCAAATAATACAATTCATTGCTACTTTTATTTGATCTTTTTGGCTATTTGTATAAAATATATATATTTTTAATTATTATCTGTAATGATCTTAACATAAATTGGACAATATTGACTCTGCTCTTGTTTTTTGTTTGTTTTCTTGTAATGGAAATTTCTGACTTATGACTTTTTTGTGCAGATGTGTCACATGTATTATCACGATGCATAGGTAGCCATAAGTAGTGGGAATTTCGTCCCTTTTTGGCTCTCCTCTTGTTTTTACCCTATGATGTTTACAGTTCATGTGGAACTGTCTAATGTCTTGTTAAATGTTTGTATGTGCACTTGTTATAGCGCCCCTTCAAGCTCTCCCTACTCAGAGGCGCTCCCGATGCAGAGCGGACACTGCATCGGAGTTTCACGCCGAAGCGCTGAGCAATTGTGAGTGAAGGACTTGCCCAAGGTCCTTACGCGGCGAGGTGGATTCGAACCTCGGACCTTCCGGCTCCAAGGCAGCGACGCCACCACTAGACCACCGCGCCCCACAAATGGTGTTACAAGCAATATGAATTATGGTTTCAATTATGGTTATTGTATCCGTTTTTAGGACCGGCCGATTGGGACGGGCACTGGGAAATATAACAACGACCAGCTGTTTAGAACAGCCCAGAATCATGCTTCACTCATCCCTGTTCTAGGATTAATGAAGGCCGAGGAGTTCTATGGATCGAAAGAAGGTGTACCTCCATCACCCTTTGCTGCTGCTGCTGCTGGTGCTGCTGGTTGGTACAGATCAGTTAATTGAGATTTACTATGAAGTGAAATATATTGTTGTTGTTGTTTCCTTGTTGTTTAAAAGTATTGTTACTTGGGGTGCGGTGGCGTAGTGGTGGCGTCATTGCCTTGAGGCCGGAAGGTTCGAGGTTCGAATCCACTTCGCCGCGTAAGGACCTTGGGCAAGTCCTTCACTCACAATTGCTTAGCGCTTTGGCGTGAAACTCTGATGCAGTGTCCGCTCTGCATTCGGGAGCACGTCTGAGTAGAGATAGCTTGAAGGGGCGCTACAACAAGTGCAAATACGAACATTATCCTTTGCCATCATCATTTTATCTGCTAACGTTGTTGTTGGTTTCTTGTTGAAAGAGTTTAGGCTAATTTTTTATATGTATAATAGTGGGCCTTACTTGATTTTGAAAATGCCTACAAATATGATAAGTTACGATTATGACTCTTGCTATTTTGTACTAGTACTTGCATGCGTTTCTGAGACTGTACTTGTTTGTTGTGAAAGGTTCCGCTACGGCTAAGAGATACGGGACAACTGTAAAGACATCAGCGCATTCTGGACAGGATTACAGTTCAAGACATGACACACCATCACCTCACGGTCCAAAACTGGATCATGCATCAACAGGTGAGTGAGGAACTTACAAGTGTTCATTTGTAATTTGGCAGTATCCTCCGTTCGGGTGTGCATGTTGCCGCCATGTACGTGTTGATCACGTTCAGATAAATCTATAAGAAATTCATGTTTATTTGTCTTCCTTGTTGTTGTTTAAAATGATTGTCTTCTTAGAAATAATAAAATTCAATTGAATTTAATGTAAATCCACAATATCGAGAGCTTTTATCCGATATCACTTCATATTCAGAATGTTATTCCATCATCTTTATAGCAAAGTACTTTGATTGAAATTCCGTTTATATCAGTGTCTTCACCAGTTACGAAGATGATTGTATAGGGTTATTGAAAATCCTGTCTTAGTCTGCTTCTGGTTTAACATTAAATAGGTTATCAAATCTCTCTTGTGAGAAATTTCTTTTTGTGTACATACTTCTATTTCACATTGATCGGTGCTTATAATTAAGGTCCAGTTGAGTCACCTTCGAGCACATCTATTTTTTATTATATTCTTTTTCTGGGTCTTTTGCACTGGGAGCACCTCTGATTGGTTGGTGCGCACTGTGAAAGTCACTTTATAAATTTATGGATACAATACAATACAAGATCAGTTATGTTTGTACATACCCGTGGGAAGTTAAGATATAGAATTGGGCCAATGTTTTTGTTGGCGGTTAAAGGTCCGAATTCATTACGAGCCAAGGAGATTTAATTAAAAATGTCGTCACTGTAGAAAACCGCTCTTCGCACATTTTTCTGAAATGTGGCTGTTAAACTTTTTTATAACTGTTGTTGTTCTCTAGTGGGCAGCAAGGGGGATTAAATTAAAAATGTTGCCACTGTACAAAGCCACTTTTCTTTATATGTACCGATTTGTGGTGTGTCACCTATTTTTTTTCGTTCAACGAATATATACACATCTGAAATTTATGGCTCTTAACCCTTTAACGACTAGCGTGTGCTAAAATGTATGAGAAAACATATCCAGCTGGTCGTTAACCCTTTACCAGTTCATTTTTAAATTTTAAGCCCATTTTCAGCGGATATTCTCGGGGCAAACGGGTAAAAGATTAAAGGGTTAAACTTTGTTTTTGTCTTTTGTTGTTTTACAGTGGGTGGCAAAATGAAAGACATCAAGTCGATCAGCGACATCGACCAGTCCTCCGACACGTTGTGCCAAAGCGACGAGGAACTCCGCGCGTGCTACACGAAGCAGTACAGCAAGACGATGCCACGCTCATCCGCCAAATCGACGACGACAACATCATCCTCGGACACAACCTCTCTTCTCACAATGTCCTCGAGAATGTCCGACCAGGCGACGATGAAGGGACCTCCACCCGTCCCGCAGGAGAAGCTCAGCCAGGACACGGAGAAATCCATCTACGATAAGGAGCCGGAGCACTACTACGAGAACGTCGAAAAGGACGCGACTGGCCGACTGCTGAACCGCGACACGAACGCGTTTCGGATGATCGATGGTGGCGCCGCCGGGGAGAGGCTGACGAACGTGCGTTCTAACAGCGGGGAGGATGTTTCCGTCGTCAGGGGCAACCATCGCACGGAGGATGGTTCGAACGTTGCCATCTATAGGAGCAGTCGAAGTGTCGACAATATTTTTAGCGATGAGAAAGTGCTGCAGACGAAGGATGAGCAGTTCACCGTGCAGCTGCCGTATCGCACGGGAAGAAGTGTGTTCTACGAGCGATTGGAGAAAGGTGGGACGTGCGTTCGTCGTATGTGCGTGCGCAATGCGCATGGGATTTGTCTAAGCTTTTCTAATGGTTCTGTGTATTGTATTGGGCGAGTGTCTTCTCCTAGACAATATTGTATTGTAGTGTATTGTATTGTATGTGTTTTTATATGACCTTTCGTGAAGGGCTTCACTCCGCCAAATCTTTCAGACGCGCTCCCAGTGTGATCGACCGTGAGAGGAAAGGCAGAATTTGAGGCGAGAGAAAGACTGCAAGAGAGAAAGGCAGACGTGCGAGCTGATGGTGAAAGTCCATTCCCAGGCAAAACATCTGGATTGGGCCATGGCTGTCCTGACGCAAGGAACAGTGAGGTCAAGCCGATCAGAAGATCTGGGAAGAAAAGTTAAAATTTTCAGTGTTCTGTGCAAGCGTGGATTGCAGATGAGGTCTGAAGAATAAAGAATTTCTTATTCAACAGAAATGTCGCAATTGAAATATCATGATTTTATGGCTAAGGCAACTGCTTACCTAATTTTGAATCAGCCTTTTAAATTTGCTCATTCATTTCAATTCAATTATTTAGATCAGTTTTTATTCAGTGACCACATACATATCAAAGTAACAATGCAATATAGACGATCCACGACCAACAACAGATCAAAAATTTTTTTTAATAAACAAATAAAAATAAATAAATAAAAATAATGTTTTAATTTTCATTAATATTTCATACAAAAATAATATTTTAATTTTCATTAATATTTCACATAAAAATAATATTTTAATTTTCATTAATATTTCATATAAAAATAATATTTAAAATTTCATTAATATTTCATTCAGTTTCCTCCTCACTTCCCAACGGTAAACCGTCGAAGGAGAAACCGAAGCAGACGTCAAAGAAAACCGAATTAACGAAACCGAACTGCGACAACAACCAAGACGTTCCCGACTTATCGCAGAAACTCTCCGTTTTCGTCAGCCCCGGGGGTAGCCCGTCCCACGACACCAACAGCGCCCCCTGCCCCGCGAAGACGACCCTACGTCAGTCATCCCGACCTCTCAACTGCTCTTTTGACTCCGAACGAAAGACTTCGACAACAGCGGCTCGTGGACTCGAGCTGTACAGCTTACCAGCTAAGATCGAGCATCACCCGTACAAACCCGACAACGGGGGGATATCGGCCGGGGGAGGTGCCACAGGTCTACTGATGACTGGGGGATCTGCGGGGATTGGTGGTGGAGCCCAGGGTGCCCCCAGCCTTCCGAGATCCGGTGGCTCGCACGGGATGGGAGTGTCATCGACGGGGGGAGTCAGCACGATGTCTCCGGAGGATATGTTGATTCCGAAGACGCTGAGCAAAGCGGAGCTGGAGACGGAACTGGAGATCGGGTCGATGGTGGAGGTGGAGATCGGTGGCGCTGTTCATTACGGTGTGATGAGGTGGATCGGGTTCCTGAAGGATCGGAATAAACCGCTCGTTGGCGTCGAACTGGTAAGATCCGGTTTATTTATGGTAAGATCCGGTTTATTCGTGGTTGTATTTCTTAAACTGGTTAAAATGTCTACTCGCATTTTTCATATTAATGATAATAATAGTAATAATGATTCTGATTGTAATATTGATGATGATAATAATAATAATGTTTCTGATTGTAATATTGATGATGATGATAATAATAATAATGATTCTGATTGTAATATTGATGATGATAATAATAATAATGATTCTGATTGTGATATTGATGGTGATGATAATAATAGTAAATAATGATTGATAATTTTTTTGGCCAAATGTTATTTTTATGGCTTTTGCTGTACCGTCACGAGGCACAGAGCTTACAATTGCACCGCATCCCATCTATCTAGCAGACTGCATTGTATTGTTTCTCTTGAATAGGAGGAGGAATTGAATTCGGCAACCGATGGTAGGCTCGGTAGAACGCGACTGTTCGATTGTCCTCCGAAGAAAGGGTTTTTCGTGTCGCTGAGTTGCGTGCGAAAGGACGGTCGATTCGAAGAGAGTTTACAGTTCGTCAACCGAACCGCAAGTCAGAGTACGTAGCGTTTCACCTCACTGTTTGGATCTTACTTAAATTTGGTCCTTTTTGAATTTTCTTTTTTCTGATATTTTTATATTTTTTACTAGCTCTACCACTTCACTTTTAAGTCTTGCTTTTATTGTATCTCTTTTGGATTTTCTTTTTTAAAACTGATTTTTGTTCTGTTTTTTTATATTAATCCATTCAATCATTACGAGGATTTTCTATTTTTGCTAATATATTTGTGTGTTTTTTTTTATTCATTAATAATTCATTATGAATTATATATAATCATATATATATATATATATATGATTATATATAATCATATATATATATATATGATTATATATAATATATATAATTAATTATATAATTAATTATATGTATAATAATATATTTGTATAGTACCTCTTCAATTTTGATGGACTTATTGACTGACTGACTGATTGATTGACTTATTAATTGATTTACTTATTAATTGACTGATTGATTGATTGATATTTTTGCAGTGTTCGGCAGTATGGAGTGTCTAGACATCGCTGGATGTCTGCCCGCATTGGTCATGTCTTCCTTAACGTCTAGCCATGTTGGGCTGAACAAGGGAATCCAGGGCCATCACAATTCGTGCTACATGGACGCCACGCTGTTCAGCATGTTCGCTTTCACGATGGTCTTCGACTCAGTCCTCTTCCGACCAAAGCAACCTGGAGACATGGCGCAGTACGACGACATCCAGATGGCACTACGCGAAGGAATAGTCAACCCTCTGAGAAGGTCAGTAACGCTTTGTTTGTTTTGTTTGTATACATGTGCACTTGTTATAGCGCCCCTTCAAGCTCTCACTACTCAGAGGCGCTCCCGAATGCAGAGCGGACACTGCATCGGAGTTTTACGCCGAAGCGCTGACCAATTGTGAGTGAAGGACTTGCCCAAGGTCCTTACGCGGCGAGGTGGATTCGAACCTTGAACCTTCCGGCTCCAAGGCAACGACCCCACCACTACACCATCGCGTCCCACAATGTGTAGGGACCCTGAGCAAGTCCGTCATTCGCAATTGCTCATGCGCTTCGGGGTGAAACTCAGATTCAGTGTCTTCAATTTGACAGGATGCTCTTAGTTCATCGTAGTTTGTGAAGTAGTAAACCAATTTTTATGCTGTCTTTGTTATTTGATTCAGAATAGATTCCTTTATTGCCTGGAAAAATTGCAGAATAATCCATTAGTGGTTTTTGAGGATTCTGATGACACGAATATATTAAACAAATTCGATTTTCTTTACCCAAACTGATGAAAGAAAATCAAACGAGCATATGACTTTAGTTATTAAAAAGATAAAATTTCATTATAGGTAAAAGTGTTTTAAAGCAGAGTCATTACAGCATGCAACCGAACAAGAAGGTCAGAAATCAACAAATGACGGGTTTTGAGCCCCTGTGTCACATATACATGTGTTTTCTTTTTAGCAATTTCTACGTACGAGCCGACAAAGTTCTTCGCCTGAGGACGCTGCTCGACCAATGCAGCACGGTGCAAGGACTTATGGGAGAAGAAAAAGGTGAACGATAAACATAGATGTCGACGATTTACAAGTGAGTAAGTAAGTAAGTACATTCTTGATTGAACTGGTTGGCATTTCCCTGACACACACACACGTCGAGTAATGAAAAATTGGTAAGAGTGCAACATTGTTTTATGACAAATGTTTTGCTTGCATCCTACTAGGGAAAGACCCGACAATTGACGAGTTTTGAAATGAATTGCTCGGTCATGTGAGATCCTTCATTGCCGTTTGAAACGGGAGCCACACCATTTAAGGTTCCCCTCCCACCTCCCCCTCCTTGCACAGACCATGCCAGATATGGATATAAATCTCGGAAATAAACAAGCATCAGAAAACAGAGCATCCATTCATTCATTAATTGTATAGGGTTTTTTTAAGAAACGTACTCGGGAGCTCTCCCAACCCAGGTCTCTTTCCCTTTGCCTTCGGTTGATTGATTTATTGTGTGGTTGATTGATTACTTGGTTGGTTGATTGATTGATTTTTTGATTGGTGGATTTATTACTTGGTTGGTTGATTGATTGGTTGATTGATTGATTGGTTGATTGATTTATTGATTGGTGGATTTGTTACTTGGTTGGTTGATTGATTGGTTGATTGATTGAATGGTTTGTTGATTGATTTATTGATTGGTTGATTTGTTACTTGGTTGGTTGCTTGCGTGGTTGTTTACTTTGTGTTCATTACTTGCTATATGGTTATTGTGCTATAAGTTTAGTTTTAAAGAAATTTTTTGTCTAAACTGCCGTTGCTTGAAATTATTTCTTTGTAGATCCGGAGGAATTCCTGAGTTCGCTTCTGCAGCAGACGTTGAAAGCCGATCCGTTCATTCATCTCAGGTTGGATCATAATTGATTGAGTGGTTGATTGATTGATTGTGATTGATATATTGATTGGTTGGTTGATTGATTTGTGCGTGGAACTTCATTCGACTCTGGATGACCGACATATGTTGATGTCTTGCTTGTGCAATTAATTATGTCTATGTGCCGTTCCATCTGAAAATTCTTAGTTCAGTTTCACAGGGGTGATGTTACTGCACAATGATATAGTAATTAATAAGTAATTTTTTTCATTTAATCAATTAATTATCTGATTGACACACCGCAACCAATAACAGTATAATGAGTATATGCAGTTATGCAGTACAAAACATAGAAAATAAGTTTGTTTGACAAAAAAGGCATTGCTATAAAGCTACCAAAACGCACAGAGAACTAGTACATGTTCTTTTATAAAACCATAGAGATTAAATTCTTATATGTATTTATGTATGTATGGGACACTCAAAATGGCACATTTCAAGTACCAGTTCTGAAGAAGCGCTTTTGTATAGCTGGACAATTTTGTAATATTGTTTTCGATGCGCCTCTCAAACTGTAAGCTGGTTTGTTTGGTGTGGTTGCAGTTCAGGTCAGGAGTCGTATTTGTTCCAGCTGTTCATCTCCGAGAAAGACGACAACATTCTTCTTCCAACGACCCAACAACTCCTCGAACTTTCCTTTCTTCAGTCGGATATTAAGCTTTCGGAGGTTAATAGTTTTCACTCATCTTCTTCAATGACTGATGGCTGAGACGGGAATTGGAAATCAGACTTGAGAATATTGTGGACAGCTGGTGAAACCTAGTGACAAGTTAAAGGCATTGGAACCATCCAGAAATCATGAAATTTTGACCCACCTGCGAACATATGCTTGATGCACACCTCGAATCTATTTTGTTTTATAAATTGACTCATATATATATATAAATATTCATTCATTCATTCATTTCAAGAATTTATATAGCGCCTCTTCAAGAAATCCACTCAGAAGCGCTCCCAGTCCAACCACGGTGAAACAAACAAGTTTTAAGGAGCTTGTAGAACACTGACGAGTCGACCCTAGGCAGCAAGCGCATCTGCAACGGGAGACTATTAAAATTCTTAAGCGCGCTCTTTCGACACCTTTTAAACAAATATTTAAAAGCGTATATAAGAAAAAGGTTCTAAGCTTGAATCGTCTTCTACGTCGGTACTTTTACTAAGACATAGAAAACCTGAAAACGTGAAGCAAATGTAAACATGTAAATATATATATTTACATGTTTATATATATTCATATTTTATGTATATCGTAATAATGGAATATGATCGTAATTATTATTTATTCGTTTTTTCTGATAGATTCCTTCCTGCTTAATCCTGCAGATGCCGCGATTTGGCCGAGATTACAAAATGTTCCGACGTATAGTGCCGAGTCTCTACCTGGACATCACTGATATTCTTCAGTTTGGTGATTAGCATTCTACACTTTTGATTTCTAAACTTTTCATTACTTTTCATTTAAGGACTTTGCGCAATTTCTAATACCCGTTACCGATTCACGATCTTCAAAACTCAGGGTGTATAGAGAGTTGTAGGTGTTTACGGACATTGTTGTTGCCCTTCTACCCAGTATCACAGAATATTTAGTAAGTAAGTAAGTGAGTATGTGCTTTATTGAACCGCCTGCAAACGCACTGCGGGAACATTATATGAGAACAGAACTTAGCGTGTACATTCATACAAAAATCGAAATATGCAATTTTCTATAATCACAGTAGGCCTATACAACTAAAAAACATAACATACATAAAAACATAGATATATATTCTATAGACTAACTTCTAGTACGATTGGTGTATGGCCCTGAACTTCTGATAAGACTAATATTGAAACAGTTTTTTGTGTGATCTACTTGGACGTCGCACAGTACTTCTTATGTTTTGTATTGTGTTGAATTTAAAGATTTACAAAGTACCTGGCCTTGCGTAAAAGTCCCCCGAGAATGAAGGGCAGTTCGGACGTAAGGAAAAGTTGTAGTACTTAGCAGGACCACCGGATTGTATGATGGTTTGAAACAAAGAGGTGGTTGATTCCATGGTGAAAGGTCAATGCAGACAAAGAAGCGAGACTGGGCCATGGCTGTACCACCCATGAGGAACATAATATCCAGAGAGTCAGAAGAGCAGAGCGGGTCAAAGGAGGCATCCGAGATGGTCCGATGTGTGTGGCCAGTGATGCCACAGCTAGGTTTTTTCCACTAGATCTGGGTTTTTTGCCTTCGTCTGGGTTTTTTTGGTCGAAATCTGGGTTTATTTGGGTGAGCTGAAAATTTGTATTTTTTTGACTTTTTTGACAGGACGACTAAAAAAAAAGGTCATCAACTTTTTTGGCCGGCGAAAATAATAAATTTTCTTGACTTTTTCGGCCGGACGACGGTCTGGGTTTTTCTTGGGTTTTTTTCCAAGGAAATTTGGCACTGTTTATGATATCCATTCTCAGCTGATGCATGGCAAAGGGTCATACACGTTCTTCCAATGCTATGGTCTTTCTTTTTTGCAGGAGTTCGTGAGTGCACGATCTGTGGGGCTTTGGCGACAAACGAATGCAAGAACTGCTATCAGCAGTCAGGTGATGGCCTTGATAAGATCGCCTTCTGTGATATCTGTCTTGGCAAGGTCAGTCCATTTTTGGCATCTTATCTTGTCTCATATTGTTTAGACATCAGTTCACTTAATGTGCTGCTGTTAGGGCCATGACATTTTCAACTGCATGTGTTATACAGCCATGAAATTTCCACTTGCATGTGTTATACAGCCATGAAATTTCACCTGCATTTGTCGTAGAACCATGAAATTTCCACTTGCATGTGTCGTAGAACCATGAAATTTCCACTTGCATGTGTCGTAGAACCATGAAATTTCCACTTGCTTGTGTTATAGAACCATGAAATTTCCACTTGCATGTGTTATAGAACCATGAAATTTCCACTTGCATTTGTCGTAGAACCATGAAATTTCCACTTGCATGTGTCATAGAACCATGAAATTTTCACTCGCATGTGTTAATATATAGCCATAAAATGTTCCTGTACGAACTAATTTTGCAGAGTCATAAGAATCCGAAACGATCGAAGCACCAGCCGAGCAAGATCGAGTTGAACGAAGGCTTCATCCGTTTCGTCAAGGATCACAGATCGGACGGCGACCTCTGCCTCGAAAGCACACGCGAGAAGATGGAGCTGTTTGCGGTCGTCTGCATCCAGACAAGTCACTACGTCGCGTTCGTTAAGTGCGGTCCTGGACCAAACGCACCGTGGGTTTTCTTCGACAGCATGGCCGATCGGAAAGGTTTGCGTCGGAATTTTATACTTTTGGGGCGCGGTGGTGTAGTGGTGGCGTCATTGCCTTGCAGCCGGAAGGTTCGAGGTTGGAATTTACCTTGCCGCGTAAGGACCTTGGGAAAGTCCTTCACTCGCAATTGCTTAGCGCTTTGGCGTGAAACTCCGATGCAGTGTCCGCTCTGCATTCGGGAGCGCCTCTGAGTAGAGAGAGAGCTTGAAGGGGCGCTATAACAAGTGCACATACAAACAAAGAAGTAAAATGTTCATGCATTGCTTCGTCTTATGAACCGTACAGAGATTTATATCAAGGATGATAATTTAGTGTTGCACTCCTTCTTTATCGAGGCTTGGGACTGGCACTGCCAAAGTATGAGCAGTGGCCAGAGTTCATTCATTCATTCAGTCAATCATTACAGAGATTTATATAGCACCTTTTGAGGCTACTACTCGGAAACTGTGCTCTCGACCCTAGCGTGGCTGGAAAGAGCGGTTTTGAGGTTATAGTGAACGTATCGGGCATGACGCGATAGGTGAACAATGGCTGGTATGTCTGCTCGTGGTTGGGTTTGTTAGTAAGTAGCTTTCTATAACATTTGTGGGATAAGATCTAGAGTTGAAGTTGGAAGAATGTTTAAGAAATTGTTTATCTGACACGAAATGACTCGTTCACGAGTTGGTAAGTATAGAAAAAAGTTATCTTTAACAGCATGCTTTTGAAGACAGAAGGAACAGGGCTTTTTTTATCGTGCAGTTGTACATAAAATGTGCAGTTCTAAATGGATTTGTGCAGTTGTAGAAGCACTTCTGTGCAGTTAAAACTAGTTGAAAAATGCCATTTTCCTCCGATTGGGAGTAATTTGCCATGGAGGATGGGAAAGGAAAGAAGGAGTTGTTTAGTTCTAAAAATTCCTTAAAAAACATACCTGAGAAGGAACTCTACATTTCCACATTTTTTATTTACTTTCCAGGCGAACAGCATGGCTACAACATTCCACGCGTTGAACCATGCGCCTTTCTGCCGCAACTGCTGCAGGATACGAGCTACTCGACGATTCACAAGTATCGCGACGAGAAGGATATCCCCGACCAGATGAGACGACTGCTGTGCGACGGATACATGTGCTTGTATCAGACGACAAACCTCGTGCAGTATCGATAGTATCGATAGATGATCATCTATCGCTAGATCTGCGTAGTTAGACAATTGACTAAAAAACTCTCTTGCCCTAGACTAACATTCTGCATGATCTCAGAGAGAGAGAAAGAGAGAGAGAGACAGAGAGGGAGGGAGGGAGGGAGAGAGGAAGAGAGAGGGAGGGAGGGAGGGAGGGAGAGAGAGAGAGAGGGAGGGAGGGCGGGAGGGAGGGAGGGAGAGAGAGAGAGAGAGAGGGAGGGAGGGAGGGAGGGAGGGAGGGAGGGAGGGAGGGAGGGAGGGAGGGAGGGAGGGAGGGAGAGAGATGGAGAGAGAGAGAGTGAGGGAGGGAGAGAAAGAGAAAGAGAGAGACAAACAGATAGAGAGACAGAGAGGGGTGGGGAGAGAGAGAGACAGACAGACAGACAGACAGACAGATGGAGAGAGAGATTCCGGTTAAATTCTAGTCAGCCGAGAGTGTTCGAAAAAATGGCGAAGCCGTTGAAGAGGAATGGTTACGAACTTACGACGGCGGTTTGTGATTCGACTGGCACTGCTTTCTACTTAGTTCGTTTCATTACATGTGTGATCATCTTCGGTGACGCTTTCGTTGTTTTATCAGTTGTAGATGTCGTTTTGCTGAGAAACTTTCGGCTTTAATTGGTTGCTTCGTCGAGAGAAAGACAGAGTCTGTTGTGCTTCCGCCGAGGCAGACGTCGCTTTTTTTCCGCTCTTCGTTAATCGTTATGCAAATGTCATAAATAAGTTTGCGTTGAATGCTTTCGATTCATCGAACCCCTGTGTTGTGATTATGTTAGGATGAACGAATTTCTGATGTGGGTGGTGCGAGTTTATGACCAATGCACTTAGTCGAGTCAACAGTATTTTGAGCAGTGAGTCTAATCAGAAAAATCAGCGTTAGTTAGTCAGTTGAAATTGGTTTTTATTGGTTTCTTTTGAACAGCGAGCGAACGTAGTCAGTTAGAATGGATACATGTTATTTATATACGTTAAATTTTGCAGCCTGGGTTTCGTAAATTGTTTGGTGATAAACTTGGAATTTTGCACAATTACTTTCGCAACCTTTTGTTGTTTTTTTCCAACGTTTTGTTGTTTTCAGTTGCATGAGTCAACAACGAATTATCAATTTCACAAAAAGCACTGCAATTTGAACTTGTCATGTTGTTATGTTACGATGTTAGATCTTTTCTGTGGTGGACGTTTTACCTTGATGGATTTTCTTTCATGCGACTGGCTGGAATCTTGAATATTTTGATCTGCATGAATTGCTTACCGATGCTTACGATGCGACTTTTTTTGTTTAGCATTTTCGCTGGCTTTGACATCTTGTTGCAATTTTTTTACATAAAGTGAATCTCTCAACCGTAGCGGTTACATGACCCACTCTGGACCCGTCACAGATCTCCCTGGTGTTACTTTTCTCCTTGACTTGCATTTCCCTCTCTGTCCTATTTTACACACGTGTTTGCATTCAACATGGCGGCATAGTTTAGGTTACAATGGTGATTTTGATGCTGTCATGTCAAGCAAAGTTAATGCAAATTAGATTCACTAACTGTTTTTTAGAAGAAGGTTGCACTGAGTGAAGTATATGTACTACATTGAATTCAAGCATCTGCATTTGGGTTTAACCCTTTCCCTTCCAACTCTTTATAGATTTACTTAATCGATTACTCCAAAACAGACGAAAGAAGTGTAAATAAATTTCCTGAATTTGGCGATGTCCCTGTCATGTTTACTAGCATAACAAGACTTTGAAAGTGCTATTTTTGCTATATACTATTGCTAGCTAACTGCCTTTTGGTTTGCTTAAAATGGCTGTTTGCATTTGACTGATGCTAATGCGAAATGTTTCAAGTTTTGCTATGGCTATATTTGTGTCCCGCTATATGATAAGGTACCATAAGTCGGCGTACAGTTTCGCGAGAAATCACACATAAAGACGTGGGGGGAAAAAAAAATTTTATTATCAAATTTGAGTTCTTGGTATTTTTAGCAGCAGGTGAAAAGGACTTTTAAGTTAATAACACTGATAATATTACATAATAGACATCACTGAGAATTGGTTGTGAACCTGTTGTAGGATAAATCGCTCAGAAGCGCTCCCAGTGTGCAAGACCCACGATACTCATCGATGGAAATAAGTGGCAACTTTTTCATGAACATCATTATAAGTCGGTCATTTATCATCCAATTTTGATCTGGTTTTCAGCAAAATGTTCAGCTCACTTAGCTGGTTTGTGAAGGCATAATAACTTCAAACCCGACTTATGGTACCTTTTCATATAGCGGGTCACATTTATCATTACAGAATGTCCTCTGGTTTTGTGATTGACTGTAATATTGTAAATGAAAATAATAGTCATGTTATTCATTTTCACACACGTATTGACCGTTAAATTGTTTAAAACTGCGCAGAATTGTCAGTTGGTTTACTCAGTGAGCTGCCAACCAAGAGGTTTTGAATTCATATCCCACCAAAGCAGAAATTTGTTTTGAGACTTGTGCTCCAAATCAACTCGGTTATAATGAGTACACCGACCGTACACTGTCGGTGGGAACAGGGGCGGATCCAGGGGGGGAGGCAATCCGGCCATGGCCCCAACCCCCCATTTAAAAATTGCATGGGACGTGGCTCCCCTATTTGGTTTTGATAACACAAAGAGATTACGACCGGACGACTCAAAAAGGTCAATTTTTTCTGACATTTCGATTGGATGACTAAAAAAAGGTCATTAGTTTTTTTCGGCAAAGATGACCGAAAATTTTGGGCCCCCCTTTCAAAATTTCTGTATCCGCCCCTGGGTGGGAAGATGAGAAGACGAGGGAGAGGACTGGCCACCCGTCATCATATGCCGAGACTAAGAAAATGAAGTCGCTAACACTTCATGACCATGGCTGCCTCAGAGAAGACTTAACTCTTTGCCAACTGAGAGTAGACGCTTTACTACACTTAGGTAGGTAAAGGGTTAAGGGATTGGTCCTCTGTTCTTACTACTCAGTTTTGCGTTTGCATTTAGACTACGCTACAGCATGCTTGAGCAATAGAATTGAGTTGCGAACTTCATTGTTTCGAATGTTCACAGTTCTGCCCTTTTGTTCTATATTGTTGTTAGCTTTAACAGTAGTTCAGTGTTTAACCCTTTAATGCCGGAGGGTATAGGATTTCCCATACAACTTACTACCATCTTGGCATTAAAGGGTTAATATACATTAGTAATATTAGCGGTCAAATGTTTTAAGTTTAAACATCTATGTGGAATGTGCAATGAGCTGTGGACTTTTCTTTTTGCTGATAGAGCAATGTTTGCATGCATCTTTTGAGAGAAAGTGTGTGTGGTACCGAAACTTCCAATTCTACAAGCAATTAAAGTACAGCGTAGGCTAATATAATTGTGGTCGCATAGTATCTCAACACCTGGTTTATTCATATTAGCAATGCACTGGCTTTTTAAACATTTACTGGTAATAGAGAATCATTACACCCATTGCACGTACTGGTAATACAGTCTACAAGTGCCTGGCATTTTGTGACAACTCAGGTTTTTGAAAGGTAAAAATCAGAACTTATCATTTTTATTTTCATGTACAATTAGAACTGAATTTTCTTTTTCAGACAGTGCAGCTAGAATTGAAGGTAGAAATCCCTCAACAGTTTATCTTGGACGATTGCTATACTGTGCCGTCAGTGCAGACCACCTTTTGGCCTATATGCCTACCCCAGACTTTATGTTAAAGTGGATATAAAAAAATTGATTCGCTTTTTGTGGAATTACCAAATCAAATTAGAAATTTGATGCAATGGAAGGTTACAAGCTTGTTAAAAAAATCGCAAGCACGTATTAGATTACACTAAAATGGATTCCTTGCATCTTGCTTGAGCATATCAGTATTTTAGCTTATAAAATTTGCGTGTGGTTTGTGTGTTTAACTTGGCTTATATAGAATACTTATGAGAGTGATCTCGCCTGTGCAATTAATTTATACGATGTCTTTATAGCAAGTCTCTGAGGAGGTATCCCTAGAGTGGTGCTGTTTCCCGGAACATTTGTGTTTGGATATTTATAGAGCACCTATTAGAACATCTCAAAATGAAGGCATTAGTGTAATATTCAATTGCAGAGCAGCGCAAATTAGCGATTAGACTTATTTTGGAGTTCATAGGCTTATACGTTTCACTGATTATAAACTGTATAACTGAGTTAAATTAGTATGATTAAAAATTAAAGTGTTTTGTTGTGTGCAATGAGCTACAGTACAGTGAAGTGTAGTAATTCAGTGTTCTTACACTGATATTCAGCTGTGTTAGAACCACTTTAAATATTGCAAACCATGATATGACTTTGACTCAATATTAGGGAGAAAAGGAACCGTTTTGAGAGTGGAGGGCCAATGCCATGCAAGTAGTCATTTTCAATTGTTTCTTATGATGTTCTATTGTTTAGCATGATGTCTTTCTATTGTTTTCTGTGATGTCATTTAATTGTTTAGTTTACAAATGAAAACTTAATTAGACACATTTAGCTTCTGTGTCACGGTCTTGTATTGGACCACAGTTAGGCCTACCCTAATGACATATACTATCCATGAAACAATTGGCTAAACCGTGATTACAGTAATGTAGAGCCTAATGTATGTGTGGAATTGTCATCATTGCAACTACATTACGTTACCGTAACAAACAAACAAAAACGCAAATGATGCCGACATTTTGAAAGGGGACCAGAGATACATAATTATGTCATGCCATAATTAATTATTCATTTTTTGTTGTCTGTTGCTTTTGAAAACATTTCTTCGCAGTTTATATTGATGAATTCAACTTGCTTGAGGTTAACATAGACGAAGAAAAAGTTTGATATCTTGGGTGAAAAGCGAGGGCCAAACAGCGCCCGAGCCCAAGAATTCCAGCGTTTCTTTGCCCAACAACCTTCCCACGCCATCCCACCCCAAATCTATGCTGATGCCTTGGAATACAGTTTATGATGTTGAGTCTGAAAGATGGAGAAAAATGAGCGCCCTGGTTTCTGAGCGGTTCTAAACAAATATTCGGTTACATTTCTATTGGATGAAGATAACAGTGTACCTGTGACGAAGTGTTCTTCTGTACTGGATTGAATTTTTTGCAAATTTGATGCAATTTTGACCACAGTGTAGATTCGTCTTGCGTGTCGGTGATGCAAGTCGTGATTCTTTAATCGTAGTAATGAGTTTATGATGAGACATTTGTGTATTTTATGCCATTTCTTGTTTTTCAGTTCAGTGTTAGTCTATGTCAGAATAGTTCGTTTTCAATTTGGTATCAGTAACTATTTGATCTCTTGCCTTTTGATTCTGTGCCAAAGAGAAGAGTTTAATATGCTGCTAAATTGGAACAGTGATAGTATTGACTGTTGACTAGTTGCTGGCCGTGTTACATCGAAGTTAGCATGGTGGCCAAGTGGTTAATGCAGTCGATATTCGCCTCTGCTGAATGGCACGGATTCAAAACCTCGTTGCATCATAAGATGAGATTCAACTCGTAAAAATTGTCAAACGATTTAAAGTTTCAAAAGCCATCATATATTTGACAGTGCCTCCGTGTAAGCAGGGTTTAAAGTACTCTCAAATTTTTTTTTTGGGTGGGGGCGTTCCAACTGCTCGCCATGCATAGAACCCTGGTAACACAATGCGTTCCAAACAAATTCTTCTTTGGCATTCCCACTGCTCACCCAAACCACTGTAACCACTGCCTGTAAGCCACTGCTGTTGTTAAATTCTGTGATGGAGCAGTTTGAAGAGTAGATTATCCTCAGTGGCTCTGCATTTTTGAACACTAAGTAACCTTGGAAGCCATCATTTTCCGTATTAGTGCCTCCTTATCCTGGATTGTTTACACCGAGTGCGCATGTTCCAGCCTTTCAAAAGCGATCACTGTTGTAGATACCCTGAGCAAGTCCTTTCAAGAGTGATGTTGTTTCTGCAACCATGACTTGATGCCTTGTACATTAGATATAGAGGTGCTATATAAATGTTAGAATAAATATTGAATGGAGATTCACGGCGACTGTGTTTTGTTAGGTTGACGCTTATCGGTTTTTGTCGCTAAATCTTAACTTTGTAGTCTGTTAAAATTCTTTGGTGCCGGTGTTTCCTTTTTTCAAGTCTTGCTATGATGTAGGTTACTTCGTTAAACTGTGGTCTCAGTTTTAAAGTTTTGTTTTTGGAGTCGCTTGCTACCGAACTGGGTAACTAGTTGTTGTGACTAGTTGTAAATAATTGTTATTGTTGGCATGATACGAGATTGGACCACTGATTATAATTCTGATAATTGACTCGGATAGTCTATTAAAGGTTGGACCACTTACTGTAATCCTGATAGTTCTGACAATCTATTAAAAGGTTGGACCACTTACTGTAATCCTGATAGTTCTGATAGTCTGTTGAAAGATGACCCCCATTGGCTGAAATTCTGGTAGTTGCTGATTGTCTGCATTAAGAGATTTGAGAACTCATTGTAATACTCTTGTTAAGCATCGATAATTAAGCTGACAATGGTAAAAACATCTGGAGAGTGCATTTTTGTGGCTGTAATTGGTTTAGAATTCAGTTGTGCCAGTAATGTCTAGCGTAGAGTTGTGTTGCTATTTTCTAGTCTCTAATTATTTTGACCAATGTTACCTCTGAATCTCTGACCAATATTACTTTAATTCTGACCAATATTACTTTACTTTCGACCAATATTACTTTACTTTCGACCAATATTACTTTACTTTCGACCAATATTACTTTACTTCTGACCGGTGTTACTTTACCTCTGACCAATGTTAATTTCCTTCTGACCAATGTTACTTTACTTCTGACCAATGTCACTTTACCTCTGACCAATATGTTACCTCTGAATCTCTGACCAATGTTACTTTACTTCTGACCAATGTTACTTTACTTCCGACCAATATTACTTTACTTCCGACCAATATTACTTTACCTATGACCAATGTCACTTTACCTCTGACCAATGTTACCTCTGAATCTCTGACCAATGTTACTTTACTTCTGACCAATGTTACTCTACCTAAGACCAATGTTACCTTACTTCTGACCAATATTACTTTACTTCCGACCAATATTACTTTAGTTCTGAACGGTGTTACTTTACCTCTGACCAATGTTACTTTACCTCTGACCAATGTTACTTTACCTCTGACCAATGTCACTTTACCTCTGACCAATGTTACCTCTGAATCTCTGACCAATGTTACTTTACTTCTGACTAATGTTACTCTACCTAAGACCAATGTTACCTTGCTTCTGACCAATATTACTTTACTTCCGACCAATATTACTTTAGTTCTGAACGGTGTTACTTTACCTATGACCAATGTCACTTTACCTCTGACCAATGTTACCTCTGAATCTCTGACCAATGTTACTTTACTTCTGACCAATGTTACTCTACCTAAGACCAATGTTACCTTACTTCTGACCAATATTACTTTACTTCCGACCAATATTACTTTAGTTCTGAACGGTGTTACTTTACCTATGACCAATGTTATGGAGGCAGTTTTACCTTTTATACGATCTGTGTTACCAGAACAAAAATCAGAAACCCTGAGAGATTTTTCACAATGCAAGTTGAGGTTTCCAATTTTAAACCATGTTCGATGTTTTGTGTTCTAGAATATTCTGTTAATTGCTTTGCCGACGGTGATGAACAAAAAGACGATGATAATAAATTATTATTATTTAGCTTATTAATATTGAGTTATTTGTGATCTCATAATATATGAGTTGAAAATAAATCTGGTCTTTAGACCGGTTTCATTTTATTCTTTTGTCAAGTTTTTATCTCGTGCGTATACTAGTCAGCGGAGCTACAGAGGCGAGAAGAAGTTAGTTGGAGTTGCTAAAAGTGGATTGATGTATGTATAAGCACATGTTATTGTGCCCCTTCAAGATTTCTACTCAGAGGCGCTTCCGACTACAGCGTGGAAACTGAATCGGAGTTTCACGCCAAAGCGCATGAGCAATTGCGAGTGAAGGCCAGAAGGACTTTCTCGGGGTCCGTACGAGGTGGCTTGAGGTGGATTCGAACCTGCAACCTTCCGGCTCCAAGGCACCGAACACTACCACTACGCCACTGCGCCCTACAATTCAGCCTATAGGATGTGAGAGATTGCAAAGTGGAGGATAAATTATGATGGATCTAGAAGTGACAAGATTTTAATTTCGAATGAAAAGCCTGGGGAGGGGTGATAAATAGAAGAGGGTAAGATAGTGTGGTGGATGAACGCAAGCCCTCATTTAGGTTGGTGTTAATGGTGCTGCAGCACCCTATCCTGCAGTTTTGAAGGGCCCGCTGTTATGACTATGTGCATGGTGGACCGGCAGGTTTTCGTGCAGAGGCGGAGGCAGTTGGAGGGTGATTGCATCACCTGCGCTCTCACTGGCCTTCATACGGCCCTTTGGAAGATCCGAAACTCTCCTCTCTCGCCGGACGGTTGATTGCCTCTCCAGGGTCCTCCCAGAAACCTGGATCTCCCCCTCCAAAAAAAGAGGGAGACTAGATGAAACACTGAATCATGAATCGATTTATTTATACAGCAACGCGTCAGTTAAGAAGACAATTTAAAAATGGCTAAACGTAAAGACTATGTTCACTGTTCAGCTTTGAGCCCTGATAAATAGATGAATAAATGCGTCCATGAGCGGAACTGCTATGCAACAGTTCGAATAGTAATCGTAATAGTAAACTCTAAACTTGTAAATTGCCACTCGAAAGCCAAGCGCATGCAGGGCACCGGTTTATTCACCAGGGCGACTGATTTCAATCGATTTAATAGGCCTGCTGCTGCTTAATGGCGTGGAGGGAGAATATAACCATGGACTCTGGTCAGACTTTCTGTTCATGAGATTCTGCTTCAGTCCTCTACCTGCCCTTATGTCATATCGGACTTATTCTGTGATATTAATCTCTATGGAGTGCAATCGATTGACACTTAGCATGCATCGATCTATATATTGGCGCTATAGCCTATTAATGAAGATTCGACTAGAAATAGGTGCTCTGAAATGAGATCAGACTAGGAATTTATGTTAGGCTTACATCTGAATTGTAGGCCAAATTGTGATGATTATTACCGCGAACTTCTTTGCACTTTATGGCTGCAAGGACGCTATCTGGTATAGCCTATTGCAGATTTCTGTCGACCTGGTAAGTTATTAGGCCTAATTCAATTTCAGTTGCCAGATACGATCGGCAATGCGGCATAGCCTAGGCCCTAGAGTCTGACTAATTATGAGCGGAAAAGCTGTTAGCCTACCTGCACTTTACAAACCAAAAATTACACCACTATGGGGCCGTCCACAAAGTACGTCACGCTCCATGGGAGGGGGGAGGGGGTGTAAGAAAATGTGACAGTTTGTGACAGAGGGAGGGGGAGGGTCAGGCCATGTGTGACGTCACACTTTTATTTTTTTTAATGATGTGTATTATATAATTGTCTAGTCTAATTTTTGCAATTTTTGTTTTCAAATTCAATCTACATTGAGTTACTGCTTCAATGAATACGGTAACTGTAACAACTGTTGACAATTAACTATTCTACTATTAAAGTCATTTTAATAATGTGATAGTTCTTTTAAGTGGAAACTTTACAGTTTAATAGTGAAGTGTGTTTTAGATTTAATTTGAATAAGGTGTTAATTACAAAAAAAATCGAAAGTGCGACGTACTTTAGGGGGGGGGGGTCCGAGAAAGTGTGACGTACTTTAGGGGGGGGGTCCGAGAAAGTGTGACAGTTTGCGACAGGGGGTAGGGGGGGGGGTCAAAAATGGTCAAAAATAGCGTGACATACATTATGGACGGCCCCTATGTCAATGGAAAGAAGGTGGAAGTAGCCTATAGGCTACACCTCTAAACCTAAGTGGCGTGTCTAGGGCTTCTATCGTCACCAATCGACCAATCCAGACATTTGTGATGGAAATAAAATTAGGCCTATAGCCCTATACACTAGTGAAGAAGATCTTCAGACATGAGTCAAATACATACAGCCTATAAGGTTATACCGAACATTCGCTTCTTATTCGCCTCGGGGCCGAATATCGGACCCCTCCCCATTCGGTATTCGGCCGAATAGTAGCGGTCGGACCGAATACGAATAGTTGTCATGTGACATCTGTTTTTGCATATGCGGCCGCTAGGCTATAGCGAGTGTACACAAAGTATCAGAAGGATGAAAAAATTAGGTGTAGCTTTTTACTTTTAGTTTATGCACGCCTAAGATTATTAAATTTACTAAACTGAAACTTTTGCTTATACACTTGAAATTTTTTTATGCTCACGATAGACCTATTTGGTACACTATTAGTATTTCTTTTCGGCCAAATAGTTGGTCCAATTATTCGTATTTGGCCAAATAGTTGGCCTAATTATTCGTAGGCCTATTTGGCCAAATAGTTGGTCCAATTATTCGTAGGCCTATTTGGCCAAATAGTTGACCTAATTATTCGTATTTGGCCAAATAGTTGGTCCAATTATTCGTATTCGGTCGAATAGTGATAATCACCTTTTCGGTACAGCCTTATATAATTTCTGAATCATTGTTATAGACAGAACTGTCCTTGCTGCACACAACAATAATCTGTCAACAGACGCCAGAAAAAATCTATTTGGAGACATCCTCCTCCTCCTCCTCCCCCTCCTCGTCCAGATTAACGTCCAGTATGGAATCCTCTTCATCGGGGTCGGTGGCGAGGGGCGCCCTGTCCCCTCCTCGACCCCCTTCAGCGGTGGCGGCGTCATCGTGGGCCAGAGGTGGGATGATGTCCGACATGAGAGACAGCTCTGGATGATCAGCCGTTCCAAATCCGGACGACAGATCCTCGTCGTTGAACTCGCGCGTCTCGAGGGCGTGGTGGTCCCACGAGAACTTCTGGACGCTGCTTGGCGTCAAGGTCAAGCTCCGAACGGAGGTCATTGGACTGCAGACGCGGCCTGGAAACATTCCCATGTTGCCTTCAGGTGGAATGGATGTTACGCCCTTCACGGGATCAACCGTCTCCACCGCCGGAGTTCCATCTACCATGTCGTCCTCTGTACGTGGAAGTGCTGCCTCATCTTTCGGGTGTTTGACCTCTGCCGCCTTAAGGACCTTCTCCGCTGCCTCGCCCTTCGTTGTGTCAGCTCGTTCTTCGTCTTTCGCCCAGGGGAAACGAACGAGGTCCTTGAGACGATCGTCTGCTCGCAGGCGTCGAACCCCGAACGCTGCACCGACGCACAGTAGAATGAGAATCGCCAGAGCACCGATCACACCGAGGATGACACCGACGGAAGTGTCCTTCCCATCGGGAGCGCTTCCGTCTAGGCTCATCGTTTCGAGGGCGGCAGGGTCCTTCCAAACGTTGTTCTCACGACTTCCGGTGGCTGATGACTTTCGCGCCACATCTGAAAGCAGACGACCATTAAGGAACCGTTATCGAGGAATTTATATAGCGCTATATAAACAATATGAACGTGTATGTTTATACAAGCAAATAATGATATTCTGTAGTATTATGTATTATAACGTTGGCAAAGGTCTGCTTTTACCTGGAGGTGATCGCCAGTTGACGCTTTCTGCGTGTTTTAAACGGTGCTTAATGCTTTAGCCTCATTGTGTTTGTGTCTAAGCAAGTGGAATAATAAAGAAAATACTTACTTACTTACCTGCTCACTTGCTTGCTTGCTTACTTACCTACTTGCCTATCTACTTACTTACTTATCTGGCTGGATAAAAGCATCCAGAATGGCAAGTACAATGCTAATGTAAAAGACATCGGGAGAGTTTAAAGGCTCTTTGGTCGTATGCTGGCCACGTACGTGTATCATAGGGGCTATAATACATTGACATAAAAAACCTCTCATTATAATTGCATTATGATTTCATAATTATAGGCCTAGCCGTTTAATTGTAATTTTGCATTGTGATTCATAAAGGTTACAAATTGCCATAGTAACCTCTTATAATAATTCATCGTGATTTCATAGAGGCTTTAAAATGTCATAAGAACCTAATATTAATTTTTTCATTGTGACTTCATAGAGTCTAGAAATTGCCATAGTAACCGTTCGTAATAATTGCATTATGATTTCATATAGAGGCCTTAAATCGTCATTTCACTTGTGATTTCATACTGGCCATTATAAATTGTCATAGTAACCTTTTACAATTATTCATTGTGATTTCGTGGAGGTTTTAAATTATCATAGTAACCTCTTACAATAATCACATTGTGATTTCGTATAGACTTAAAATTGTCATAGTAACATCTTGTTATAATTGTGACTTCATAGAGGCTATAAACTGCCATAGTAGCCTAACCTCTTATAATAATAATTACATTATGACGTCATAATGAAGCTATGACAAACATGAAACATATTATAGCACACAAAGGAAATGGATACATTGTAGGCTTACAGAAAACGCTGCATGCATTTTTAAAACTGCATAGACTAAAAAAAATATTTTAAGTTTCAATTTAGTGTAGGACAGACACCAAATAAACTGTTATTCCAGCATATTATAACCGATTACCTGACTGCATCTTCAAAAGTGATTTCTGATGAGTTTTGACAATGAATTTGATCGACTCTCCGAAGCCGACGTCATTTCCGGCAGAGAGGTAGAACTTATATTCGGTGTCCGGTAAAAGGTCTGTCACCATCAGAGTGGCGAGGGGCTCACCTGGTATTATATCACCAACGCATTCATTAGTCTATTGACTCTATTCATTATTCTGTTAGTCTATTTCTGTTCACCAATTAGTCCACTCGCTAGTAATTCTTAATATAAGTCCATTGGTAGGCCTACATTCATTGGCCATTCATTAGTCCAATTATTAGCCTAGTCCATTCGAGAGTTCATTAGTCCATTCATTAGTCCATTCAATAGTTCACTTATAGGCCCGTTCATTAGTCTAATTAATTATCAGTCCAATTTAGTCCAATTATTAGTCAATACATTAGTTAGTCCATTCAATAGTCCATTAAATGGTTCACTTGTTGATTCATTTTTATTGTTAGTCCAATTAATAGTCCATTCATTAGTTAGTCCATTCGACAGTTTAGGCCTATTTATTGGTTCATTAATTTTATTGGTTCATATCTTAGTTTATTCGTTGGTCAATTCATTACAATGATTACATCATGATTCGTAAAATTCGCTGTTGTAGGCCTACTATTGACTAAAGTTTCCACTCATTAAAATGGTAAGATATTATCCAGACTTTCATTGTTTAGGCTACTCTATTTTCAACACTGAACATCATCATGAAAATGTCTTATCTTAAATGTCTTGCCTGGTTCTGGATCGAAGAAGATTGTCTTTTCCTTTGCCTCGCTCTGCGCTGGTTCGTACCTGACCATCCACGACGTCAGTGCAATTCCTCCTGTCTTCATCGGTGGAGTCACGACCATCGTTGCATCCGTGTCACGGATCTCCAGCACGGATACATTGTGCGGGAGATCAGGCAACTCTGAGGAACAACCGGACAGATAATTAATTAATTATCACAGTCGTAACTGCTAGGAACCAGTCTGTTGTCTATCTTTAGAATAGGAAACCAGCGTAGGTGACGTCACCACCGGTTGACCAAGTGGCGCCCTAAATTGTGGTCCATACCAGTAATTAATTAGTCTACTACTGCTGCATATTTATAATGGGATCTAATTTCATCATCATTAGGCCTAGTTGATCCCAAATCAGGAGTAGGATTGATTGGATAGGATGGGACATGATAGAATTGGATGAAAGAGGATTGGGTGCGATCGGATAGGACCAGATTGAAAAGAAAATTGCAATGTAACTTTGTGTTTACGATCAAGTCGATGGAGCAATAGCCTACTAGGCTAAGAGGAGAAGGTCCTATCTATTGGCTCAAATAACATATCACAGGATTCGATGGGAATTAAACAGACTGACAGGGTATGATATCATGAGTGTAGGGTATATGGAAATGGAGTAGAGTGAAATAGAGAGTATAATAGGATTGGAAAGAATAATATGCTGTAGAATTGGACCAGTGTCGTTTGGAGAGTAGGGCAGAATAGACAGAGTAGGGTAGTCAGTGGTAGAGTGGGCATTTACAGCCATTTCTGGTATACCTCAGAGACCCCAGGGCACTGGGGAGTGGGGACCCTGTATCTCGATCTAGTTACCTTGACCTAATTACCTTGATCTAGTTAATTACCTTGCCATTTGGCCTTTGACCGGATGACTCATGGGATCATTGAATGCAATTGACTGTAGAACCAATAGTTCATTATCTACTGACAAAGTAGCGTAGGATAGAACAGAGTAGGATTGCTCATGAGAATGGCTATAACGCTGACCTGCTTCTCGCAGTTGGAATGTCGCTGAAGTTGATCCGTGTGAGTTTTTAGCGATGCAAGTGTAGCTGCCGAAGACCCATGGCTGCTTATCACCGATCGTTATCTGGTTGGTCGATAGGTGGCAGACACGAGCAGACGAGACCCGAAGCAAATGAAGCAAACGCAGGCAACATTAACATTACGCTCTATGCTTCACTTGTTACCTATGTGATATTCCATGTAGTAATATTAGTAGTAGAGGTCTAGAGGAAGTCACTGGAAGTGGTAGTTGTAGTGGTAGTGATAATGGTTGTGGTATAGTAGTTGTAGTAGTAGCAGCAGCAATTGCTAGGATAATATTGAAATGAAAACAACCCCGCCCCCGACTACCAATGATAATTCTACCAACAGTCTGGAGTCGCCATATAATTATGAGAAAGCCTCACACATTATTCATACAGAGAGACAGAGACAGATGAGATATAAAATGCACATAAAAGCTTTATTCATAATTATTTTTGCAAATTTATTGTTGAATGAATTGATATGTGAGATCTTTCAGCCATCGTTTAAAAGCTACGCCGTCCTAGTTAAAGAAGAAACGCGTCAACATGAAGACAGAGAAATGATGGGCTTCAACATAATTTATACCTGAAGTGTGCTTGTGGTGACGTTTCTTGTCCTGTCACTTTCCAGTTTGTGTGTAATCGAATCGAAGACGTGTTGTCCACGTGAGAACCAGCTGACCACAGGCAGAGGTTGACCATCAGCAATGCAGGTCAAGTTCCGTACTTGACCAGTCCATCCAAAGACATCGTTGACCGATGAACTCAACCGTGGAACATCTGACATCGGATTCAGAAAAATAATATCAGATAGGAGCATAATTAATTAGTATTCACATAAAATCAGCCAAGACCTCCAATTGCGCCAAACTTTTGGGACAATGGGCCGTTAAGCAATGGCTTTAGATTTGATGATGATGATGATGATGATGATGATGATGATGATGATGATGATGATGATGATGATGATGATGATGATGATGATGATGATGATGATGATATACTGATGATGATGATAATGATGATGACGATGATGATGATGATGATGATGTGTGTGCTAGAAGAAGCTTATTAATTAAGATTGCAACTATAGCAAATTATCTTAAAACCTACAGTCGACATTGATGACTGCGATTTGGCTGACGTTTCCAACCGTGTTGACTGCTTGACAAAGATATTCTCCAGATTGAGTTCTTCGAATGTTTCGGATGATTAGTTTACTGACTGAACGGTGGCTGCTGTCAACGGTTATACTCGCATCATCATCCTGTGTTAAGGACATAACTCAGTGAATATTTCTATAGCACCGCTATAGAAACTACTGCTACTGATACTATTATTACTACTACTGCAACAACAACAACAACAACAACAAAGACAATGACTACTACTGCAAATACTACTGCTCCTGCTAATGATACTACCTCTACTACTATTGACATCATCATCGTCATTATCATCGCCATCATCATCAACAGCATCAGCATCATCATCATCATCATCATCATCATCATCATCATCATCATCATCATCATCATCATCATCATCATCATCATCATCATCATCATCATCATCATCATCATCATCATCATCATCATCATCATCATAATCATCACCATCGTCATCATCATCAACCACATCAGCATACCATCAGTAGCCTAAAGTCACTCGAATGTTAATTGTGAGATTCCTGTAGAACGATATTTCAGTCTCTTCCTAGACACCAACCATTATTAATTTTATAAACAACGCATTGATGTAACTTATTAATTATATTATCAATGTTAGCATCAATCAATTCAATGGATCATTAGCCGAGTGGTCGCTACAGATAGACACATCCATTTACAATTACATTTACAATTACATTTACAATTACATCTACAATTACATTTACAATTACATTTACAATTACATTTACATTTACAATAATAATGACTTTTACATTTACATTTACGATTACATTTACAATCACATTTACAACTATATTCACATCTACATTTTCCAATAACATTTACATTTGCAACAACATTTACAATTACATTTACATTTGCAATAACATTTACAATTACATTTACATTTGCAATAACATTTACATTAAAAATTACATTTTCAATTGCATTTACATTAACAATTGCATTTACAGTCACATCTACATTTGCAATAACATTTACAATTATATTTACATTTACAAGTAGGCCTACATTTACATTTGCAATTTCTTCTTAACATAATTATTATTATGCGATGAAAATGAATATTCTCTTTCCACTGACCGTCTGCATTTCTTCGGTGATCCTCTGACCGCCTGGGTTGTACCAGAATAATTCGGGTGAGGGTCGGCCACTGATCAACTCGCACGGCACGATCAATGTTCGCCCTTCGACGGTCACCCGTTCGGTCAGGTTCTTTACGACCGGGGGTACTAAACAAATACAGAAAAGACCCTCCTCTTAGATCGATTAAGACGGATGGGATGGCGCAGCGCATTATATTATGCAAATAGCGCTATAGAATTTCATATTAGACAGATAGATGGATAGATAGACGGACAGGCAGACAGACAGACAGAGACAG
>OX243820.1:29225905-29243405 GCA_945859605.1 Lumbricus rubellus | reverse complement strand
GTTTATACTCTTGATGTAATCGAGTAGCCGTAAAGATACATTAAGCAGACAATAAAAGACAATGTTGATAAACAATGGATGGACATCACGCATTGTCTTGGAACTGACCAGTAGCCAGTCGTATCTGACGGGTGGTCTTCCATCTGCGGCGCAGTGAAGAACTGCGTCTTGACCTTTGATCACCTGATGATCGATGATGGTCGGATGTTCTGTGATGATCGGAGGATCTGAGGAGAATAGACCAAAGAAGCACAACGTTAGCCATTCATTCTGAAAGTTTATATAGCGCCTCTCTAAGAGAACTACTCAGAGGCGCTCCCAGTTCAGCCACAGCTAAAAAAGTAGGTTTTTGAGCAGAATTTATATAGCGCATCTTAAAGAGAACTACTCAGAGGTGCTCTCAGCCCAGCCACAGCTAAAAAAGTAGGTCTTGAGCAGAATTTATATAGCGCATCTTAAAGAGAACTACTCAGAGGCGCTCCCAGCCCAGCCACAGCTAAAGAAGGTAGGATTTGAACGGCTTATAAAAATAAGGGGAGTTTATCCTGTAGGCATCGTTCACAAGGCTAATGGGGGAGGCCATTCTAGATGGCGGGACTCACAATCAAAAAAGCCAGGCGCTGTTTGATAGTTATAAAAAGTCGCTATGCATGACGGTAATCACTAGTCAGGTCGGGAGCTTTTTGATCAGCTTCTACTCCGTTGCGCTACATAAATCTGCGATTACACGAAGAAAAAAATTACAATACGATGCCCGTCAGTAATAGAGACGATTTATGTTGCGCTGGTTATAGAGGCTGTTCTGAGGTCGGGCACGTCTTTCACCCTGCCGCCCTCTGCCATATATTTCATCCAGCGAATTATACGATGCTCTACGGGTAGGCGCGTCGGCGCGTGGATCTGGGGTTAGAGGTCAAACAAAAAGAGAAAGCAGAGTAAAAGCCTTCTCCAATCGTATCGGGTGGAGTAAGATGCGTGAGAACCCACACGGATAGAGGACGATTTTTTACGTACGCTTAGGATAAGAGTTTCATCACAAACTGGTGGAGAGCTTGAGACTTATAATTGTTGTGAGCTGCTAGAAACATAATACGTGTTATGTTTTGCTCTTTCATCTTCACAGTTGCTAACGAAGATCAACATGAAAGCAAAAATGAAAGAAAGAAAAGAAAGGGATCAAAGACAGAAGAAGGAAAAGGAAGAAAAAAGATAATTACGAAGAAAGAAAAAGAAGAAAGAAACAGAGGAATAAGAATAGATGTTGCATTACAAACGGGAGGAGAACCTGAAACTTATTGCAGATAGGCTAATAATTATGGTTTAAGATGTACATGTAGGCTAGGGCTTATAATGAGTTGCTAGAAAGATAATATGCTACGTATAACACCTTCAACTGAGCATCAAAGTGAAAGAAGAAATAAAGAAAAATAGGAAGACAGCAGAAAAAAAAAGCAACAGAAGAAAAAAAACGAGTTTCTCAAGCTCGCCCTTTGCATATGAACTTATGAAGTGCACGCGACTTCAGTTCCTTTGCCTCGCAGCCTCGGCATATGAGAGCGGTTGGTTAAACCTATCACATGACAGCTATATTATCGCACAGACCATCTAGACCAGCTCTCAGAAATAGTCATCGAAACCCGCAAAAAATATCAGAACGCTGCGTGCTTATAGGACCCAGTGCAACCGTCCTGTGCCATTGCAGTTGCCGCAACGCATCAGTAAAACGGCAAGCGGTCCCAAGTGATAATAGTTGCGGAGGTTGTTAGCCGAACCGTTGTGCTGATGAGAGCCATCCATCCATCAATCCAAGCGACAGTCGCTCCCAGGGAGGTGATGAAGGGAGAAATGGAATGGCCCTAGAAGGGTTCCACGACTTCATGGTTGCTGAACCAGCGGCTAAAATAATGACTTCACTCCCGTCTGCTGATAGCTGGCAAGTCATCCGAAAAACGAGACTGCATTTTATTTATGGAATTTTTTATACTATAAACCGTCATTTATTTCCGTTTTAAACTGTGCAAACAAATGTGCAAATGTGCAAAACGGCTGACAAACACAGGCACAATGTGCTAATTGTTATTTACAACTAAAGCTAAATTAAATGCATGATATAATTATTAGTAAGATCAGACGACCTCTACCCTGGTGTGTTGTGCAAATGTGCCCCTGAAGGCTGATTATTATGGAATGAAGACAAAGGAAGAAAGCAGGACTGGTGTCAATATGATTTAGCCTATAATATATATTAAACGACCAATACCATAATTATGATCAATTCAATACTATTCTTAACCGTAATTAAGCGGTCTTAGTCAACTCTCGAATCGAAACCTGCCAGCTTTCAGCAATAATATTCAGTACCGTCGAAACAAGACCTTGTCAGAAGGCGGCTCAACTGTGTCTGACAGAAGACACCCATATGCATCCATGCACAAAGAAGACACCCTATGGTGAGTCTTCTTGAAGAGGAGCTATATAAATAGGTTACTGCAATATTACATTATGCGTACGACAGATGGCTGTAGCAACGATGGCAATAACGAAGCCACTCAGGTCTGTTTTACGAGACGGGACTGCAGCAGTAAACACGCAGCCATAGTAGCAGCTATGAGGCGAAGCCACCAGTGGATTGGCATACGGCACGAGATGACGCATTAAAGACAGGCAGGCAGGCAGTCAAACATACAGGCAGACAGACAAACTGGCAGACAGGCAGCAAGCAGACACACATAATTATACACACAGGCAGGCAGGCAGACGGACAAACTGGCAGACAGACAGACAGGCAGACGGCAGACAGACAGACAGAGAAGCAGATAGACACACAGACACATATAGACAGACAGGCAGACAGACAGGCGGACAGATATACAGACAGGCAGACAGACAAACACAGACAGATAAGCAGACAGACAGACAGGCAGACATAGATACATGTACAGGCAGGCAGGCAAGCAGACACACATACAGAAGTAGGCAGACAGTCAGACAGGCAGGCAGGCAGGCAGGCAGGCAGACAGTCAGCATATGGACCATATTGAGACTGTATAAGGCCTAAGCGGAAGACCCCCATGATACACATGGGACAGTTATTTGTAGCGCTGAAGTAAGATATGACTCAACTCTAGCAGCAAATAATAACGGAGCAATGGACCCAGATTCAACATTGTAAGCAAACAGCGTTGGCCCCAATGGTTCTCCAGTCTCCACGGATGTCGCTGTTCGGGCCATTAATACATGTACACTGTCACGTACTGTGTGCGTATGTGTGTGTGCTTAGAAAGAGAGACAGATAGACAGACAAACAGACAGACAGAAAGACAAAACAGACAGAGACAGATCGAGGCAGTTACAGATATAGGCAGAGAAAACAGACAGACAGACAAAGAGACAGAGAAAGAGACAGCGACAGAGTCAGACAGACAGAAAGACAAAACAGACAGAGACAGATCGAGGCAGTTACAGATATAGGCAGAGAAAACAGACAGACAGACAGACAGACAGACAGACAAAGAGACAGAGAAAGAGACAGCGACAGAGTCAGACAGACAGACAGAACCAGACAGATACCGACACACGGATAGATACAGACACACAGACAGATACAGACACACAGACAGATACAGACACACAGACAGATACGATGATGGCTATGACAATGTGCGTTATGTATGTGTGTGTTGAGAGAGAGAAGGTGACAGACAGACAGACAGACAGACAGACAGACAGACAGACAGACAGACAGACAGACAGACAGACAGACAGACAGACAGACAGACAGACAGACAGACAGACAGACAGTCTAGACAGACAGACAGACAGACAGACAGACAAACAGACAGACAGACAGACAGACAAACAAATAGATACTCGAGGATGGCTATGTGACGAACAAACACACACTGAAGATCTGGATTGACCATGCAGCCTATAAGTCTAGCCATTGCAATACTTACACAAGACATCAAGGCTGATGTTTCGTATCTTCAGACTGCCTTGGCTTTCAATCTGCGCCCTGCACTCATAGGTTCCGCTGTCACCCAATGCCACGTTGTTTATTCTCAAACCGTTCTTCTCGTGAGCGTACTTCTCGGTTCCTGAACACATACATGTAGGCTACATACAAGCAGGGTTTAAAGTGGGTGGGTAGCCTACGCATGGGAACGGTCTTCCCACTGCTCTCGAAATTCATTGCTTCAGTTCCCAATGGTCACCATGCACGGAAACCATGGAAACACGAGCAATGTCGAGCATTCCATTAAAACTCTTCTTTAACGTCCCTCTGCTCACACATTCGGCGTTCCCACTGCTAACCACTTTAACTACTGCATAGGCTGCAAGCTCCACCATGCGTCAATCCGATATTATGTCTAAGTTAGTTAGTTTATACCAGAGGTCTCAAACTCAAGTCATCGTGTGGGCCAAATTTGAAAAATTTACAGTGTCTCGCGGGCCGCAACATGAAATTATGTCTTTCAAGTTAAACTATTTATATGTAGGTAATGTAGGTAATGCCATCGCCATTAGAGCTATGTGTGTTGCAGCACTGCAGATGCAGGTTTTTATAATTTTTCTTGTAGTAGAAAAGTGTAGAATTCCGGATTATCAACCTTGTTATAAGCTTATAATTATAAGCTTAGGCTACATCTGCTTCAGCATGGTATCACACAGAAGGTCAACTATAGCCGGGTAACGCTGTCAGCATATCTGCTTCTGCAGATTGAATGCCCAGAGCAAAAATTAGAAGAAAACAATTTGAACCTTGGTTTAAATCGTAAAAGAACAGCTGAATTCGGTTTTTAACCAATTTCTTTCTTTAAATAAAAAAACAAATGAAAAACCAGATGGCTCTCGCGGGCCGCATTATTCGGGTCCACAGGCCGCATGCGGCCCGCGGGCCGCGTGCTTGAGACCCCTGCCTTAACCAATGAACAAGCCATTGGTATATTACCCATTGTCTGCTTCGCAGTGTATGTCATGCATCAATAAATCCATCAGACCTCCATCACAATTCATCATATCCATTCATACGTCAAGCAATAATTTATTGAACTGTGCTCCCTGCTTCTGTCCTACTACAGCTATTTATGTCCATAAACAGTGGGGCTCTTCAGCGAGCATCGGTGGTTCAGTGGTAGAATGCTCGCCTGCCACGCGGGCGGCCCGGGTTCGATTCCCGGCCGATGCACATTTTGCACTTTCAAGTTAAATAAATATGCCATCGTTTAGCCTAGCCTAAAGGCATGGGCATCAATTGTATTGACCTAGACTGAAATCAGGACTTAAAGTGTGACTGGTTGGTCATGAACGGCGTCCAACTTTCCAAGCACTTATTTTAAAATCGTAACGCCGTCCTGTTAAATTAATTAATAACGGAATAAACTAATGATTGATTGAATTAACTAACTAATAGCCTAATGAATGAATGAATGAACGGCACGAATGAACGAATGAAAAATGAGTAAATGAATAAATTAGAAAATTAGTGACTTGATGACTAGGCCTAAATTGACAAAGGAATGAATGAATGAATTAATTAATTAATAATTGAATGAATAAATAAATGAATGAATGAGCAAACGTATGGATATATTCCTGAATAAATAATTGGGTAGCCTACATAATTTTAGGTTACACATATTTAACGTAGGTTTTCATTTTGCTGCAACTAAAAATAGGCCGCATGCCACTGACCTTTCCACTAAGAATAGGTCGATACCTCAATTAGAGGTCATTCTGAAGACGACAAGGTCATGATGGAGTACCACTACCTGGAAACCTTTCCAACCACCCCTCCCGATTCCATTCGGCTGATACATTGCATGAAAGAGCTTCGCTAAAGGCGCTACCCAAATCAACCCATTGTCCCCATTGACAAGGCCGATCCGTCTTTTCCCGATTATCCTCATATAGTTAAAATATCGACCTAATCTTCCGTGGAAAAAGTCTGCGGCTAATATAAACAGTATATAATTATATATATATATATATATACATTACGTATAATATATATATATATACATTATATATAATATATATATAGTCGCGAGACCTCTTAATATATACAGTGTATATAAGTTACATTATTTATACATTGTATATATATATATATATATATATATATATATATATATTAAATATCTAGGCCTATATATAGTCGCAAGAACTCTTACTATATACAATATATAGGAGTTACATTATTTATACATTATATATGTGCTATATATATACATTATATATACACATTATATACATGTATAAGCAGTATATATTATACATTATATATACATTATAATATATATATACATGTATATATAGTCGCGAGACCTGTGCTCCACCTCCTCCTTAAACCATCGTGTCTCTCTCCCTTTGATCACTCAGTCTGCTCTCTTATAAATGCTGGCCGCTGATACAAGAACGACCCCCACTCCAGCTCGTTGCTTAGCAACTTCAGTCGCCACAGGCAAGCGCCGTATGACGCTGCTGCTGCCGTGGACAGCATCAGCATTCGAAGCAGCAGCAGCAGCAGCAGCAGCAGCAGCAGCAGTGGCCAGTGAGTCACCGCCATCATCATCATCATCATCATCGTCGTCGTCGTCGCTGTCGTCGTTGTTGCAAGCCGACTGCCACCGTCTAAATGATAATAGATCTTTCTTGTCTTTCCCTGCGCCGCCCGGTGTGTTCCTATAGACCGGTCGATCGCCACCGGAAGTATGGAAAGCCGTTCGCCTCAGAAACCTGTTCGTATGGAACGCCGGTCGAGTCTATAATAATATTACCTGAGCGTTGTATAATTATTATGCGCATGAAATGGTGCGTTCTATTCGCATTTCCATATTATGTGTAATGAGGTAGAAAGGATCACACAAATGCTAGGAGATGGTGTGATAATGTCAGAGAGGATTGAGCCGTTAGTGGGTTGAGAGTCGTGTTTAATGGACCTTAGATCTTTAATTAGTCGGTCAGTCGGTCAGCGAGTCAGCCAGCCAGTCAGTCAGTCAGTCAGTCAGTCAGTCAGTCAGTCAGTCAGTCAGTCAGTCAGTCAGTCAGTCAGTCAGTCAGTCAGTCAGTCTGTCAGTCAGTCTGTCAATCAATAAGTCAGTCAGTCAATCAATAAGGCAGTCAGTTAGTCAATCAGTCAATCAATAAGTCAGTCAGTCAATAAGTCAGTCAATAAGTCAGTCAGTCAGTCAATTAGTCAATAAATAAGTCAGTCAGTCAGTCAGTCAATCAATCAGTCAGTCAGACAATCAGTCAATCAATAAGTCAGTCATTCAAAAAGTCAGTCAGTCAGTCAATCAGTCAATTCGTCAGAGGCTTTTGACTCAATTTTTCACCAACCTTCTGGCACTTTCACTTTGTTGAATCTCCAAGATATCGTTGGGAGTGGCTGACCATCCGCAGAGCAGACCAACAGAACACTTGTCTCACCGACTTTAACCTCATAAAGGGTTGGGTCATCTTCAAAGCGGATGTCCTCTGTTCATTAAGAATCGAAGAAAATTAGTCCAAAATGTTACTTTGTATGAATTATGTTCTCTAAAGTGTGAGACAGTTAGCGCTATACAGAGTGCGCCAAAAAAGTAATCCCCTACGGTTTTTAGCCCATATCTTGGCCAAACATACGAATTTTTAAATGAAACTTTACAGTCTTTAAGGCGATTCATATTTACGTGCAATGGTCAAATTACAGAACAACTAGTTTAAACAGAACAAAAGTTATATCACTTTTAGTGACGCTACCCACCGTTTTTTGCCGATATCATGTCCACTTTTTGGCGCACCCTGTATATCTTGGCAGACAAAGTTTATCTGACGAAAATAGCGCCGCTGCCACAAAACTGTTGTGGGGCGCGGTGGCATAGGGGTGGGTTCGGCCACTTCGGTGAATTGAAGCCGGAGGGTTGCAGGTTCGAATCCACCCCGAGCCACCGCGTAGGGACTTTGAGAGGTCCTTCGCTCGCACTTGCTCGCGCGCTTCGGTGTGAAACTCCGATTCAGTGTACGCGCTGTAGTCGGGAGCGCCTCTGAGTAGTCATCTTGCGTGGCTCAATAGTAAATGCGAGAAATAAATAAAAATTAATTTGCTGCATAAATTCATTGAAACATTTGTCGATTTATGGCAAGAGGAAGTTTGGAACTGGGGATTTAAGAGACCGACAAGAATATTTCCGATTCTATCCATTACCGAGTTTATTCGATCTACTGAATCTAGGACTGCAATGTATTGTAGCTGCAATGTTTTGTACCTGTTAATGCAATCTAACATTATACACAGCGCCACTTCTTGAAGCAAAAATATCAGCAGTGCTGCTTCCGACACGTAGACTACCAATGAAATTACTGCGGAATAAGATGGACTTCTGAACCAACATCACTCTCGAGTACTATGTCATTCGAACGATGGACGGTTTTCGAGTGATTTTGGAAGCTTGGCGTGACTTTTGAAGCACCGCCACAAAATGGTGATTACTGGGACTGGATAACCCAAGAGAAAACTGTTTTTCAGGAGCAGCTCAGATAGTTTCTGGCCGCGCAAAGTCTGCCTTGAATAAGATTGAGAATGCTGCAATCCTGACTGATTTCAATGCTATGTAATTCGAACGATGGGCGGTTTTCGAGTGATTTTTCAAAGTTCAATTGGCGTTACTTTTAAAGCGCCGCCACAAAATCGTGATTACTGGGACGAGGTATACCCAAGAGCACACTGTTTTTAAGGAGCAGCTCAGAAATTTTTTGGTCGCGCAAAGTCTACCTTGAATAAGATGGAGAATGCTGCAATCTTGACTGATTTTAATGCTATGTAATTCGAACGATGGACGGTTTTCGTGTGATTTTGGAAGCTTGGCGTGACTTTTAAAGCGCCGCCACAAAATCGTGATTACTGGGACTGGATGCCCAAGAGCACACTGTTTTTGAGGAGCAGCTCAGAAATTTTGTGGCCGCGCAAAGTCTGTCTTGAATAAGATGGAAAATGCTGCAATCCTGACTGATTTCAATGAGCAAGTGTTCCTTCTCTCTACTACTCGATCGATAACCCCGAATACTGGGACATTGAGCCACACTTCATGACTAGCATATGTGCTAAGTCATGATAGGCTAACACTGTAGCAATGTAGGCCTATACATCCGTTAAAGAGTTTTGCTTGTTGCTGTTTAACGACATTGCCATTTCGTAGATGATCAGCTCCGCCCTCCTCCTTTATCCAGGCTTGGGACTGGCACTGGCATAGTGCAACCAGTGGCGGAGTCAAGAGTTGTTACACGTTTAACGACACTGCCATATCAAAGATTATTAGTGCCACCCTCCTCTTTTATCCAGGCTTGGGACTGGCAGTGACATAGTTAAGAGTTAATGTTGTGTACATGTATTATTATCTTTAGAGCTGCAGTGCTTACCGAGCAGGCTGAGTTGAACCGTTTCGCTGAAGATTTGTCCGTTGAAATTCAGTTGACAGCCATAGGTTCCTGCGTCTGTCAACTTCAATCCACTGATGTACAACTTGACTGTGTTTCTGTCGTACTGCTCCACGTGAACCCTCGAAGAGCAGACAGATGTAAAGTTGTTTAATTCAGAGCAATGAATGGGTAACAGTTACATGTATATGGGGCTATGGAAAGGAGTGTCATTTAGAAGAAGGCATTTAGAAGACGTTGTAGACGCTCTCTCTCTCGATGGGAAGTATTTCCAGTGTATCCATCCCAGTGATGTGGTCTCGAAACCGTGGTCTTGGTCTCGAGACGGTCTCGAGACCAGAAAATTGCAGTCTTGGTCTTGGTCTTGGTCTTGGTCTTGAAGGTCCGGTCTTGGTCTTGGTCTCGGTCTTGATGGTCCGGTCTTGGTCTGGTCTTGGTCTTGAAGGTCCGGTCTTGGTCTTGGTCTTGGACCTCTTGGTCGCATCAAAAGAGACAAGAAAACGTGAATGCTCAGTTATCCTAGTGCCTTAGTAAGTAATTACATCGATGCAATTGCTCGATGTGGCATTTTGTAGTTTTGCAAACATTGAGGAGCAGGGATTTGGACCTCAGTGGTGTGGTCTCGAGACGTGGTCTTGGTCTCGAGACGGTCTCGAGACCAGAAAATTGCGGTCTTGGTCTTGGTCTCGGTCTTGGACCACCCGGTCTTGGTCTTGGTCTCGGTCTTGGACCACCCGGTCTTGGTCTTGGTCTTGGTCTTGGACCACTCGGTCTTGGTCTTGGTCTTGGTCTTGGATTTTCGGTCTCGTGCACAACACTGATCCATCCCTAGTGTATTCATTCCCCCAATGTTTAATGTGCATGGGTAATTTGCAAATCAGAAATTTTCAGTCGAATCCAATTTCGATTCGAATTGGGATTACAGCTCATAATTGTTCTGCATGAATCTGACATCTATTATAATATGGTGTATTTTTTAGGTTCCGACATAAGTGATACATGGATAATTTTTATCACGAAGGAAGTATGGGGAGAGGTACTGACCTTCCATGACTGTCGTTGATTGGTTGGTTGTCTGGTCCGGTCCATCTGATGTCAAGGTCAGTGGATGTGACTTGGTCGAAGTTGACGAAGGAGCAAGACAGAATTGCCCGAGAGTCGAGGTCCTTGAAGAGATTGCCACGAGGACTAATAGCCAACTGCTGACCCCCTACACCAAGTAGACACCAACACCATCACCATCAACACAACCACCGTCGACAAAGTGTCATCTAGTATATCACCACCACCACCACTACCACCACCACCAAAACCAACACCAAGATCAAAACCAATACCACCACCACCACCACCACCAATACCACCACCAATACCACCACCACCACCACCACCAATACCACCACCACCACCACCACCAATACCATCACCACCATCACCATCACCACCAATACCACCACCACCAATACCACTACCTCCACCACCACCACCACCAATACCACCACCACCACCACCACCAATACCATCACCACCATCACCATCACCACCAATACCATCACCACCACCAATACCACCACCACCACCACCAATACCACCACCACCACCACCACCAATACCATCACCACCATCACCATCACCACCAATACCATCACCACCACCACCAATACCACCACCACCACCACCACCAATACCATCACCACCATCACCATCACCACCAATACCATCACCACCATCACCATCACCACCAATACCATCACCACCATCACCATCACCACCACCAACACCGACACCACCACCACCAATACCATCACCACCATCACCACCACCACCACCACCAATACCATCATCACCACCACCACCAATACCACCACCACCACCACCACCAATACCATCACCACCATCACCACCACCACCAATACCACTACCTCCACCACCACCACCACCAATACCACCACCACCACCACCACCACCAATACCATCACCACCATCACCATCACCACCACCAACACCGACACCACTACCATCACCAACACCAAAACCATTACCATCGCCACCACCACCACCACCACCACCCCCATCATCATTATCTTCATCATCGTCACCATCTTGTTTTTTGCTTCATCAGTTGTGACTTGCCATCAATAAATAAATTTGTTCATAAACGTCACCGTCGTCATCATCATCACAACCATCGTCCGTGATCATGAGTCATCAATGCACCGCCATGCAGTCTCTGTATATTATATGCCACTGTGCCAGCGTCGCCTCTTCTCTCTCTTTAACCGGTGACTCATCACTGCTGATAGAATCATCACCATCACCATCACCATCGTTATCATTATCATCGTCATCATCAGAAACAAGATCATCATCATCATCATTGTTGCTATCGTCAACATCATCATCATCATCATCATCATCATCATCATCATCATCATCATCATCATCATCATCATCATCATCATCGTCGTCGTCGTCGTCGTCCTCCTCCTCCTCCTCTTCATCCTCCTCCTCCTCTTCCTCCTCCTCATCCTCCTCCTCCTCATCATCATCATCATCATCATCATCATCGTCATCGTCATCCTTATCATCATCACCACCAAATTCAGAGCAATCCCGTGCTTAGTCGAGCAACAGACAGCTTAACCAGCCCAAGCTACCGTGTTGAGCTCAATCTGCACAGATTGCCATGCACACCCAATGAATCCATGCACCCCAATTCAAATGAGGCATTATGACCTATACCCCTACACGACGGCACAAAACACACCCCAAGGGAAAGCAAGGCGATGATGGCGATTAGAATCCCCTTCTCCCTGGTAGGAATATCGCTGTGGTTTATCCGCGTTGACGTCCAGTATTTGTCCATCGGATGCAATTCTGTCAGGACTCGGACTCTAATCCATCCATCCCTCTGTTAGCTCAGCATGCATTCATCACCTCAGCAAATATTCCAGACTTCCGATGTGGCGGCTGATGCTCCAGGCGCCTCTCGTCTCCTCCTCCCCCCAACTCTTTATCCGCTCTCCAGTTTGTCCTTCTTCCTCCTCCTCTCTTGTTCAATACTGCTTCTCCTTTCTTCTCGTTTTCCTCCTCCTCCTCCTCCTCCTCCTCCTCCTCCTCCTCCGTTTTCACGTAAACTCCTACTCAGCTTTCGTCTCCTTCACTCCTCTTCTCTTCCTATTCCTCCGCCACTCTTCATCCTAGTTTTTCCTCTCCTCCTTCTTCTTCCTGTCCATCTTTATCTCTTTTTCATCATCCTTTCTTCCTCCCTTCCTCCCTTCATCCTACTCCCCTTCCTCCTTCTGATACTCTTCCTCCCTCACCACCATCCTCCTCGTATTCCTCCTTTGAAGAGTCCTTTCAAGCCCATAATCTTCCTCCCACATCATAATCCTCCTTCTCAGTCCTACTCATCATTTCCTTCCCTCATCTTCCTCCTCATGTGCCTCCTTCTCAGCCCCTACTCTTGCTCCATCCGTCATCAGATTCTTCCTCCTCATATTCTTCTCCATCCTACTAATTCCTCCGACTCCTCTTCCTCCAATCCTCCGCTCTCATCCCTCTGTCGTTATCCTGCAGTCACTGTTTGCAATGGTTAATGGCGCTAAATAAACATCCGAGCATCAGATATCATCACGACGGATAAGCAAAGCATCACGAATCACATGCAGTCGCTCGAAGAATTATAGTCACAGTCGGTTCAGGCAATCTCAGTCGGCTCATATTGGTCGTCATCATCATCGTCGTCGTCGTCGTCATCATCATCGTCGTCGTCGTCGTCATCATCATCGTCGTCGTCGTCGTCATCATCATCATCATCATCATTATCATCATCATCATCATCGTCATCATCATCATCATCATCATCATCGTCATCATCATCATCGTCATCATCATCATCATCATCGTCGTCGTCGTCGCCTTCATCATCATCATTATCAACAACAACACATCATCGTTATCATCATCGTTATCATCATCGTCGTCATCATCATCATCGTCGTCGTCGTCGTCATCATTATCATCATCATCATCATCATCATCGTATTATCATTGTATTTTCGATCACTATCACTGATAATAATAATAAAAGCAGCAGTTCCTCATAAATCTCGATGAGCTCTTGATGAATCGGGTTCAAATATCTGGTAAAGCATAGTGGTACATGTACATTATATAGATATCAAACATAGGCTTTCAAAGAGTGATCCATATTATTGAGTGGCTCAACAAAGGACAGCCAATCATCACAAAGTCAGCTCTATTATTCTCGTCAATAATAAGCTTTCGAGATATCTCGAGTACGATTACTTATACCGACAGTTGGAAATGACATATTTACATTGCGCTTCGCCATAAGTGATTACATAACCTGCAGTCTCAACGCTAAATGTCAAACCGTGATGGTCATTTTACCTGCTATAGAAAGCAGCTAGATCTATAGCCCATAAGCTCTGGACTGGCCAAGATCATACAGAAACTAAGAAGTGACCTGCATGGCCGAAACTATTATCATTATAGGAGACCGACTAGTCTATATATAATTATGAGTATTTTAGGTACACTGTACATTGGCACAGGTCAAATTCTCAACCACTCAATTTCTCTATGCAGTGATAAAGTTGACACAGCGCAGAACGTTATTAAACACACAGAAACACATAGGCTACTAAGAAACATAACAAGTTCATTCATCCATATATCCATCGTATATCCATCTATCCATCCATCCGTCCATCCATACGTACGGACGTACGTACGTACGTACGTACATACATACATACATACATACATACATACATACATACATACATACATACATACATACATACATACATACATACATACATACATACATACATACATACAAACAAACATACATACATACATACGTATAAGAACGCGCACATACACAAGCGCACACATAAATTATGTACTAAAGGTGCATTGCAAGCGTTTCTACTCACACGCAGGTACAGTCGTGCAGAAAAATATGACAGCGATCGCCTCAATGGTCAACTTCCGAAGGTACAACATCCTATTCATTGGGGATGATCCATTCGTTTGTCTTCCATACTATCCGAACCAAAGGAAATAGAATTCCTACCAGGATGGACGTGTCTTTTTGATCCTATGCTGCGTGTAAAACAAAACACCGACAGCCATAATTATACGCGTGGATCAGGAACCCAAGTAGCCTTCAGTTTATAATAATTGAAAATAGTAATGATAATTAAAATTATTATCAAGATGAAAGAATAATATTAATGATAATAGCAGCATTGGTATAGCAGTGATAGGCTACCCGGGGTATATCTTATCTAATCTGATCTAATAAGCTATAGCATTTGTAAAGCGCTTCTCACAGCAGAGCTATTCAGAAGCGCTCTCAGCGTGACAGGCCCATGAAAAGAGAAAGGTCTTCAAACAGCGAAAAGATGCAGGTGTATTTCCTACCAGAATCATGACACAAATTTCAGAGGGAAGGTCATTCCACATTGAGGATCCCACAACAGCAAAAGCCCGATGCTTGGTTAATGAGGTTCGTGATCTTTGACTGCCCTAAACGGAAACCCCTCCGACTTGGCACAGCGCTCGTGAATAAGCCGGTGCCCTGCGCTTGGCTTCAAGTGGCGTTTCTCAAGTTTGGAGATAATGATTAAAGTTCTAGGTTAATGAACGAACGAACTGCTGAACGACGCTGTCAATGAAGTGATTGAACCAATGAACCAATGAACCAATGAACCAATGAACCAATGAACCAATGAACCAATGAACCAATGAACCAATGAACACAAACCTCGCACAAAGTGACTCACCTATGTTTAAGCTGCTCCAATTAATTATCCACGATTACGAGGCATACCGGAAATTACTAACAACCCCGCAACGCGTCTAACTACCAACCCAATACCAAGCCAACCTTCCTAGTTAGTATCCTAAACGCCCACAACCGAACTATTTTCCTGAGGAACGTCTCCCTCCGCGCATCACCAACAAAGTCCAATGCACGACGATGATAATAATAATATTTCCAGGAACGGTCAGTGGTGGCTCGACCAAGCGAAAGGCGTTGATGTGTAAGTCGTCTGCTTCGGCGATGACGTGGATAATCGCGAGTCAGCCGCGCATGCGCTCACAATGGCTTCCGCTCGCCTGGGCCAAGATTTCCTGGGCAATGGCCAGCGGTGTCGTACCATTGAATGCATAATATATGATCGCTCGTTCGCTCGTTCAGGCAACGGATTACACGGCGATTTATTGTAACCTGTGCTTAACAGGATTAACGAGAGCGTATATTTGCGGCTTCAGTCAAACATAAACCCAAAGCTAAATAAAGGGATTAAAAATTACACTGAACACAGTCGATCAGTCAGCATAATATAAGTCTGCGGTCAGTTTCAAATATTCTGATGCAAAACCTGCCCGTAGGCCTACATGACTTTCCGGCAAACTTATAGTATCCGGGACCGAATGACGACACTAACCTTATTCATAAGTCATAACCCAAGGGAACCGACCCTCACGACGCCTAACATGACCCTAACCGACCCTCACGACGCCTAACATGACCATAACCGACCCTCACGACGCCTAACCTGACCCTAACGGCCCCTGAACCTGAACAATACAAGTTTTGTCTACATTTATTTATTTAGCTTACTCGCGACGGTTGACTGAAGCTGCCAATGTTTACGACTTCGTCAATCTCATGAATCAGATGTTACAATTAATTGCGGTGTATACACTGTATAATCTGTTGCATTTGGTATATCAATAAATGTCTCAAGCAATCAATTCTGGGTCTGTCTAGAACTGCAATGAGGCCTCGGTTGTTTTGAAATTGTATTGTTCTTGGTTATTAAGTATGAGAACAATGGCAACCTGATGACAGTAGAGGTTGATAAAGTGGTTCCAAGTCCGGCTATTCGTTTAAGTGGAATAAATCACGTAAATAAACAGTCAATCAGTCAGTCAATCTGCTGGTATGTCAATTAGTAAGTCAGTCAGTCATCCGTCAATCACTCAGTCAATCAGTCAGTCAGTCAGTCAATCAGTCAGTCAATCTGTCAGTCAATCAGTCAGTCAATTAGTCGGTCATTCATTCAGTCAGTCGGTCAGTCAATAAGTCAGTCAATCATTTTGTCAATATGCCAATCAATCAGTCAATAAGTAAGCCTGCCATTCAATCCGTCAGACTTTCAGTCAATCAGCCAGCCACTTGTTCAGTCAGTCAGGCAGTCGGCCAGCCAGCTAGTCAGTCAGAGTTTCAGTCAGTCAGCCAGTCCGACATTCATTAATTCAATCAGGCAGTCAGCCAGTAAAGTAAAGTCGGGGTGAGAATTGCCGGGGGATTGGGGGTTTCAAACCCCCAGTCAGTCAGCCAACCCCCACCCGTTATTTTTCCACAATTCTCACACTGAAAAGAAAAGTCACCAATAGATCAATGAAGCATCTAAAACTAATTATCCAGTCCATTAATTAATCAATCAATCAAATAAAATGTGGGACTTGGACACGTGTAACGTAGACCAATCGAATTATTAGGATCACTGAATTCTCTTACGTACGATTAGGAGCCACATTGCTCTACCATGCAGCGTGCAACATGAGCCAGAGACGCTCAAAATAGCCAACTGGTGCTAGCCAATAATTGGTTGCCAGAGGCTCGAAATAACCAGCCATGCTGAAATCAATATCACATAGTGCAGGTAAATGCCGCCAAATTATTATGAACATGTACGTATTCGTGTGATTGACTCAAGGTAGAATATGCATGTATGCATGTAGGTATGACATTGAACGCATGTACAATTGTACATGTATGAAAGTATGTATGTACACATGTGTATATTGAATGCATATGTGTATGTATGCGTATGTGTATGTATGTATGTGATATGTATGTATGTATGTATGTATGTATGTATGTATGTATGTATGTATGTATGTATGTATGTATGTATGTATGTATGTATGTATGTATGTATGTATGTATGTATGTATGTATGTATGTATGTATGTATGTATGTATGTATGTATGTATGTATGTATGTATGTATGTATGTATGTATGTATGTAT